>CANTAL010000154.1:0-600000 GCA_947650365.1 Chamaelirium japonicum
TGTATGAATGAATTAGAATGGATCGTATGAATGAATTAGAATGGATCGTGCGAATAAATTAAACTGGATCGTACGAATGAATTAGAATGAATCGTATGAATGAATTAGAATGGATCGTGTGAATGAATTAGAATGGATCATACGAATGAATTAGAATAGAATGGATACATTCGTGCGAATGAATTAGAATGGATCATACGAATGAGTAAGAATGGATCGTACGAATGAAATAGAATGGATCGTACGAATAAATTAGAATGGATCGTGCTAATGAATTAGAATGGATCGTACGAATGAATTTGAATAGGTTGTGCGATTGAATTAGAATGGATCGTACGAATGAATTAGAATTGATACATTCGTGCGAATGAATTAGAATGGATCATATGAATGAATTACAATGGATCGTATGAATGAATTAGAATGGATCGTGCGAATGAATGAGAATGGATCGTACGAATGAAATAGAATGGATTGTACGAATGAGTAAGAATGGATCATACGAATGAAATAGAATGGATCGTACGAACGAATTAGAATGGATCGTGCGAATGAATTAGATTGGATCGTGTGAATGAATTAGAATGGATCATACGAATGAATTAGAATGGATACATTCGTGCGAATGAATTAGTATGGATCATATGAAAGAATTAGACTGGATCGTATGAATGAATTCGAATGGATCGTACGTATGAATTAGAATGGATCGTACGAATGAATTATAATGGATCGTATGAATGAATTAGAATGGATCGTGCGAATGAATTAGAATGGATCGTACGAATGAATTAGAATGGATATATTCGTGCAAAAGAATTAGAATGGATTGTATGAATGAATTAGAATGGATCGTACGAATGAATTAGAATGGATCGTATGAATGAATTACAAAGGATCATGCGAAGGAATTAGATTGGATCGTACGAATGAATTAGAATGGATACATTCGTGCGAATGAATTAGAATGGATCGTACGAATGAGTAAGAATGGATCGTATGAATGAAATAGAATGGATCGCACGAATGAATTAGAATGGATCGTACGAATGAATATGATTGGATCGTGCGAATGAATTAGATTGAATCGTACGAATGAGTAAGAATGGATCGTACGAATGAAATAGAATGGATCATATGAAAGAATTAGAATGGATCATACGAATGAAATAGAATAGATCGTACGATCCATTCTAATTCATTCGCACGAATGTATCCATTCTAATTCATTCGTACAATCCATTCTAATTCATTCGCACGATCAATTCTAATTCATTCGTATGATCCATTCTAATTCATTCCTACGATCTATTCTAATTCATTCGTTCGAATGTATCCATTCTAATTCATTCGTACGATCCATTCTAATTCATTCGTACGATCCATTCTACTTCATTCGCACGAATGTATCCATTCTAATTCATTCGTACAATCCATTCTAATTCATTCGCACGATCAATTCTAATTCATTCGTATGATCCATTCTAATTCATTTCTACGATCTATTCTAATTCATTCGTTCGAATGTATCCATTCTAATTCATTCGTACGATTCATTCTAATTCATTCGTACGATCCATTCTAATTCATTCGTACGATCCATTCTACTTCATTCGCACAAATGTATCCATTCTAATTCATTCGTGCAATCCATTCTAATTCATTCGCACGATCAATTCTAATTCATTCGTATGATCCATTCTAATTCATTCCTACGATCTATTCTAATTCATTCGTTCGAATGTATCCATTCTAATTCATTCGTACGATTCATTCTAATTCATTCGTATGATCCATTCTAATTTATTCGTACGATCCATTCTACTTTATTCGCACAATCAATTCTAATTCATTCGTATGATCCATTCTAATTCATTCCTACGATCTATTCTAATTCATTCGTTCGAATGTATTCATTCTAATTCATTCGTACGATTCATTCTAATTCATTCGTACGATCCATTCTAATTCATTCGTACGATCCATTCTACTTCATTCGCATGAATGTATCCATTCTAATTCATTCATGCAATCCATTCTAATTCATTCGCACGATCAATTCTAATTCATTCGTATGATCCATTCTAATTCATTCCTATGATCTATTCTAATTCATTCGCTCGAATGTATCCATTCTAATTCATTCGTACGATTCAGTCTAATTCATTCGTACGATCCATTCTAATTCATTCGTACGATCCATTCTACTTTATTCGCACGAATGTATCCATTCTAATTCATTCATACAATCCATTCTAATTCATTCGCACGATCAATTCTAATTCATTCGTATGATCCATTCTGATTCATTCCTACGATCTATTCTAATTCATTCATTCGAATGTATCCATTCTAATTCATTCGTACGATTCATTATAATTCATTCGTACGATCCATTCTAATTCATTCGTACGATCCATTCTACTTCATTCGCACGAATGTATCCATTCTAATTCATTCGTACAATCCATTCTAATTCATTTGCACGATCAATTCTAATTCATTCGTATGATCCATTCTAATTCATTCCTACGATCTATTCTAATTCATTCGTTCGAATGTTTCCATTCTAATTCATTCATACGATTCATTCTAATTCATTCGTACGATCCATTCTGATTCATTCGTACGATCCATTCTACATCATTCGCACGAATGTATCCATTCTAATTCATTCGTACAATCTATTCTAATTCATTCGCACAATGAATTCTAATTCATTCGTATGATCCATTCTAATTCATTCCTACGATCTATTCTAATTCATTCGTTCGAATGTATCCATTCTAATTCATTCGTACGATTTATTCTAATTCATTCATACGATCCATTCTAATTCATTCGTACGATCCATTCTACTTCATTCGCACGAATGTATCCATTCTAATTCATTCGTGCAATCCATTCTAATTCATTTGCACGATCAATTCTAATTCATTCGTATGATCCATTTTAATTCATTCCTACGATCTATTCTAATTCATTCGTTCGAATATATCCATTCTAAATCATTCGTACGATTCATTCTAATTCATTCGTACGATCCATTCTGATTCATTCGTACGATCCATTCTACATCATTCGCACGAATGTATCCATTCTAATTCATTCGTACAATCCATTCTAATTCATTCGCACGATCAATTCTAATTCATTCGTATGATCCATTCTAATTCATTCCTACGATCTATTCTAATTTATTCGTTCGAATGTATCCATTCTAATTCATTCGTACGATTCATTCTAATTCATTCGTACAATCCATTCTAATTCATTCGCACGATTCATTTTGATACATTCGTACGATCCATTCTACATCATTCGCACGAATGTATCCATTCTAATTCATTCGTACAATCCATTCTAATTCATTCGCACGATCAATTCTAATTCATTCGTATGATCCATTCTAATTCATTCCTACGATCTATTCTAATTCATTCGTTCGAATGTATCCATTCTAATTCATTCGTACGATTCATTCTAATTTATTCGTACGATCCATTCTAATTCATTCGTACGATCCATTCTACTTCATTCGCACGAATGTATCCATTCTAATTCATTCGTGCAATCCATTCTAGAATGAATTAGAATGGATACATTCGTGCGAATGAAGTAGAATGGATCGTACGAATGAATTAGAATGGATCGTACGAATGAATTTGAATGAATCGTACGAATGAATTAGAATGGATACATTCGAACGAATGAATTAGAATAGATCGTAGGAATGAATTAGAATGGATCATACGAATGAATTAGAATTGATCATACGAATGAATTAGAATGGATTGTACGAATGAATTAGAATGGATACATTCGTGCGAATGAAGTAGAATGGATCGTACGAATGAATTAGAATGGATCGTACAAATGAATTAGAATGAATCGTACGAATGAATTAGAATGGATACATTTGAACGAATGAATTAGAATAGATCGTAGGAATGAATTAGAATGGATCATACGAATGAATTAGAATTGATCGTTCGAATGAATTAGAATGGATACAGTCGAACGAATGAATTAGAAAAGATCGTAGGAATGAATTAGAATGGATCATACGAATGAATTAGAATTGATCGTGCGAATGAATTAGAATGGATTGTACGAATGAATTAGAATGGATACATTCGTGCGAATGAAGTAGAATGGATCGTACGAATGAATTAGAATGGATCGTACGAATGAATCAGAATGGATCCTACGAATGAATTAGAATGAATCGTACGAATGAATTAGAATGGAAACATTCGAATGAATCAATTAGAATGGATCGTACGAATGAATTAGAATGGATACATTCGTGCGAATGAAGTAGAATGGATCGTACGAATAAATTAGAATGGATACATTCGAACGAATGAATTAGAATAGATCATAGGAATGAATTAGAATGGATCATACAAATGAATTAGAATTGATCGTGCGAATGAATTAGAATGGATACATTCGTGCGAATGAATTAGAATGAATTAGAATGGATCGTACGAATGAATTAGAATGGATCGTACGAATGAATTAGAATTGATCGTGCGAATGAAGTAGAATGGATCGTACGAATGAATTAGAATGGATCGTACGAATGAATTAGAATGGATCGTACGAATGAATTAGAATGGATCGTACGAATGAATTAGAATGGATCGTACGAATGAATTAGAATGGATCGTGCGAATGAATTAGAATGGATTGTACGAATGAATTAGAATGGATTGTTGGAATGAATTAGAATAGATTCGTACGAATGAATTAGAATGGATACATTCGAACGAATAAATTAGAATAGATCGTAGGAATGAATTAGAATTGATCATACGAATGAATTAGAATTGATCGTTCGAATGAATTAGAATGGATACATTCGAACGAATGAATTAGAATAGATCGTAGGAATGAATTAGAATGGATCATACGAATGAATTAGAATTGATCGTGCGAATGAATAAGAATGGATTGTACGAATGAATTAGAATGGATACATTCGTGCGAATGAAGTAGAATGGATCGTACGAATGAATTAGAATGGATCGTACAAATGAATCAGAATGGATCCTACGAATGAATTAGAATGAATCGTACGAATGAATTAGAATGGAAACATTCGAATGAATGAATTAGACTGGATCGTACGAATGAATTAGAATGAATACATTCGTGCGAATGAAGTAGAATGGATCGTACGAATAAATTAGAATGGATACATTCGAACGAATGAATTAGAATAGATCATAGGAATGAATTAGAATGGATCATACGAATGAATTAGAATTGATCGTGCGAATGAATTAGAATGGATACATTCGTGCGAATGAATTAGAATGAATTAGAATGGATCATACGAATGAATTAGAATGGATCGTACGAATGAATTAGAATTGATCGTGCGAATGAAGTAGAATGGATCGTACGAATGAATTAGAATGGATCGTATGAATGAATTAGAATGGATCGTACGAATGAATTAGAATGGATCGTACGAATGAATTAGAATGGATCGTACGAATAAATTAGAATGGATCGTGCGAATGAATTAGAATGGATTGTACGAATGAATTAGAATGGATTGTAGGAATGAATTAGAATAGATTCGTACGAATGAATTAGAATGGATATATTCGAACGAATGAATTAGAATAGATCGTAGGAATGAATTAGAATGGATTGTACGAATGAATTAGAATGGATACATTCGTGCGAATGAAGTAGAATGGATCGTACGAATGAATTAGAATGGATCGTACGAATGAATCAGAATGGATCGTACGAATGAATTAGAATGAATCGTACGAATGAATTAGAATGGAAACATTCGAACGAATGAATTAGAATAGATCGTAGGAATGAATTAGAATGGATCATACGAATGAATTAGAATTGATCGTGCGAATAAATTAGAATGGATTGTACGAATGAATTAGAATGGATACATTCATGCGAATGAAGTAGAATGGATCGTACGAATGAATTAGAATGGATCGTACGAATGAATTAGAATGAATCGTACGAATGAATTAGAATGGATACATTCGAACGAATAAATTAGAATAGATCGTAGGAATGAATTAGAATGGATCATACGATCAATTCTAATCCATTCGTACGATCCATTCTAATTCATTCGTACGATCAATTCTAATTCATTCGCACGAATGTATTCATTCTGATTCATTCGCACGAATGTATCCATTCTAATTCATTCGTACAATCCATTCTAATTCCTACGATCTATTCTAATTCATTCGCACGATCAATTCTAATTCATTCGTATTATCCATTCTAATCATTCCTACGATCTATTCTAATTCATTCGTTCGAATGTTTCCATTCTAATTCATTCGTATGATTCATTCTAATTCATTCGTACGATCCATTCTGATTCATTCGTACGATCCTTTCTAATTCATTCGTACGATCCATTCTACTTCATTCGCACGAATGTATCCATTCTAATTCATTCGTACAATCCATTCTAATTCATTCGCACGATCAATTCTAATTCATTCGTACGATCCATTCTAATTCATTCGTACGATCCATTCTACTTCATTCGCACGAATGTATCCATTCTAATTCATTCGTACAATCCATTCTAATTCATTCGCACGATCAATTCTAATTCATTCGTATGATCCATTCTAATTCATTCATACGATCCATTCTACTTCATTCGTTCGAATGTTTCTATTCTAATTCATTCGCATACGAATGAATTAGAATTGATCGTGCGAATGAATTAGAATGGATTGTACGATCTATTCTAATTCATTCGTTCGTACGATCCATTCTAATTCATTCGTACGATCCATTCTACTTCATTCGCACGAATGTATCCATTCTAATTCATTCGTACAATCCATTCTAATTCATTCGCACGATCAATTCTAATTCATTCGTATGATCCATTCTAATTCATTCCTACGATCTATTCTAATTCATTCGTTCGAATGTATCCATTCTAATTCATTCGTACAATCCATTTTAATTCATTCGTACGATCAATTCTAATTCATTCGTACGATCCATTCTAATTCATTCGTACGATCCATTCTACTTCATTCGCACGAATGTATCCATTCTAATTCATTCGTACAATCCATTCTAATTCATTCGCACGATCAATTCTAATTCATTCGTATGATCCATTCTAATTTTACATTAGTGAGAATGAATTAGAATTGATCGTACGAATGAATTAAATGGATCGTACGAATGGATTAGAATGAATCATACGAATGAATTAGAATGGATCGTACGAATGAATTAGAATGGATCAGCAAATTCGGAAACTTATAAGGGCGTCAAATGTGTTATTTAAATTAACGGTTCAAATAGACGGTTCAGAAACGTTTGATTCAATCGGCGCCCTTAGAAGTTTCAGATTTTGTTAATTTTTTGTGAGGATGATCAAATTGCCATAATGATCATACGAATGAATTAGAATGGATCGTACGAATGAATTAGAATGAATCGTACGAATGAATTAGAAAGGATACATTCGAACGAATGAATTAGAATAGATCGTAGGAATGAATTAGAATGGATCATACGAATGAATTAGAATTGATCATGCGAATGAATTAGAATGGATTGTACGAATGAATTAGAATGGATACATTCGTGCGAATGAAGTAGAATGGATCGTACGAATGAATTAGAATGGATCGTACGAATGAATCAGAATGGATCGTACGAATGAATTAGAATGAATCGTACGAATGATTTAGAATGGAAATATTCGAACGAATGAATTAGAATAGATCGTAGGAATGAATTAGAATGGATCATACGAATGAATTAGAATTGATCGTGCGAATGAATTAGAATGGATTGTACGAATGAATTAGAATGGATACATTCGTGCGAATGAATTAGAACGGATCATACGAATGAATTAGAATTGATCGTACAATCCATTCTAATCCATTCTAATTCATTCGTACGATCCATTCTAATTCATTCGTACAATCCATTCTAATTTATTCATACGATTCATTCTAATTCATTCGTACGATCCATTCTAATTCATTCGTACGATCCATTCTACTTCATTCGCACGAATGTATCCATTCTAATTCATTCGTACAATCCATTCTAATTCATTCGCACGATCAATTCTAATTCATTCGTATGATCCATTCTAATTCATTCCTACGATCTATTCTAATTCATTTGTTCGAATGTTTCCATTCTAATTCATTCGTACGATTTATTCTAATTCATTCGTATGATCCATTCTGATTCATTCATACGATCTATTCTAATTCATTCGTACGATCCATTCTACTTCATTCGCACGAATGTATCCATTCTAATTCATTCGTACAATCCATTCTAATTCATTCGCACGATCAATTCTAATTCATTCTTATGATCCATTCTAATTCATTCCTACGATCTATTCTAATTCATTCGTTCGAATGGATACATTCGTGCGAATGATGTAGAATGGATCGTACGAATGAATCAGAATGGATCATACGAATGAATTAGAATGAATCATACGAATGAATTAGAATGGAAACATTCGAACGAATGAATTAGAATAGATCGTAGGAATGAATTAGAATGGATCATACGAATGAATTAGAATTGATCGTGCGAATGAATTAGAATGTATTGTACGAATGAATTAGAATGGATACATTCGTGCGAATGAAGTAGAATGGATCGTACGAATGAATTAGAATGGATCGTACGAATGAATTAGAATGAATCGTACGAATGAATTAGAATGGATACATTCGAACGAATGAATTAGAATAGATCGTAGGAATGAATTAGAATGGATCATACGAATGAATTAGAATTGATCGTGCGAATGAATTAGAATGGATTGTACGAATGAATTAGAATGGATACATTCGTGCAAATGAAGTAGAATGGATCGTACGAATGAATTAGAATGGATCGTACGAATGAATTAGAATGAATCGTACGAATGAATTAGAATGGATACATTCGAACGAATGAATTAGAATAGATCATAGGAATGAATTAGAATGGATCATACGAATGAATTAGAATTGATCGTGTGAATGAATTAGAATGGATTGCACGAATGAATTAGAATGGATACATTCATGCGAATGAAGTAGAATGGATCGTACGAATGAATTAGAATGGATCATACGAATGAATTAGAATGAATCGTATGAATGAATTAGAATGGATACATTCGAACGAATGAATTAGAATAGATCGTAGGAATGAATTAGAATGGATCATACGAATGAATTAGAATTGATCGTGCGAATGAATTAGAATGGATTGTACGAATGAATTAGAATGGATACATTCGTGCGAATGAAGTAGAATGGATCGTACGAATGAATTAGAATGGATTGTACGAATGAATTAGAATGAATCGTACGAATGAATTAGAATGGATACATTCGAACGAATGAATTAGAATAGATCGTAGGAATGAATTAGAATGGATCATACGAATGAATTAGAATTGATCGTGCGAATGAATTAGAATGGATTGTACGAATGAATTAGAATGGATACATTCGTGCGAATGAAGTAGAATGGATCATACGAATAAATTAGAATGGATCGTACGAATGAATTATAATGAATCGTACGAATGAATTAGAATGGATACATTCGAACGAATGAATTAGAATAGATCGTAGGAATGAATTAGAATGGATCATACGAATGAATTAGAAATGATCATGCGAATGAATTAGAATGGATTGTACGAATGAATTACAATGGATACATTCGTGCGTGAAGTAGAATGGATCGTACGAATGAATTAGAATGGATCGTACGAATGAATTAGAATGATTCGTACGAATGAATTAGAATGGATACATTCGAACGAATGAATTAGAATAGATCATATGAATGAATTAGAATGGTTCATACGAATGAATTAGAATTGATCGTGCGAATAAATTAGAATGGATTGTACGAATGAATTAGAATGGATACATTCGTGCGAATGAAGTAGAATGGATCGTACGAAAGAATTAGAATGGATCGTACGAATGAATTAGAATGAATCGTATGAATAAATTAGAATGGATACATTCGAACGAATGAATTAGAATAGATCGTATGAATGAATTAGAATGGATCATACGAATGAATTAGAATTGATCGTGCGAATGAATTAGAATGGATTGTTCGAATGAATTAGAATGGATACATTCGTGAGAATGAAGTAGAATGGATCGTACGAATGAATTAGAATGGATCGTACGAATGAATTAGAATGAATCGTACGAATGAATTAGAATGGATACATTCGAACGAATAAATTAGAATAGATCGTAGGAATGAATTAGAATGGATCATACGAATGAATTAGAATTGATCGTGCGAATGAATTAGAATGGATTGTACGAATGGATTAGAATGGATACATTCGTGCGAATGAAGTAGAATGGATAGTACGAATGAATTAGAATGGATCGTACGAATGAATTAGAATGAATCGTACGAATGAATTAGAATGGATACATTCGAACGAATGAATTATAATAGATTATAGGAATGAATTAGAATGGATCATACGAATGAATTAGAATTGATCGTGTGAATGAATTAGAATGGATTGCACGAATGAACTAGAATGGATACATTCATGCGAATGAAGTAGAATGGATCGTACGAATGAATTAGAATGGATCACACGAATGAATTAGAATGAATCGTATGAATGAATTAGAATGGATACATTCGAACGAATGAATTAGAATAGATCGTAGGAATGAATTAGAATGGATCATACGAATGAATTAGAATTGATCGTGCGAATGAATTAGAATGGATTGTACGAATGAATTAGAATGGATACATTCGTGCGAATGAAGTAGAATGGATCGTACGAATGAATTAGAATGGATTGTACGAATGAATTGGAATGAATCGTACGAATGAATTAGAATGGATACATTCGAACGAATGAATTAGAATAGATCGTAGGAATGAATTAGAATGGATCATACGAATGAATTAGAATTGATCGTGCGAATGAATTAGAATGGATTGTACGAATGAATTAGAATGGATACATTCATGCGAATGAAGTAGAATGGATCGTACGAACAAATTAGAATGGATCGTACGAATGAATTATAATGAATCGTACGAATGAATTAGAATGGATACATTCGAACGAATGAATTAGAATAGATCGTAGGAATGAATTAGAATGGATCATACGAATGAATTAGAAATGATCATGCGAATGAATTAGAATGGATTGTACGAATGAATTAGAATGGATACATTCATGCGAATGAAGTAGAATGGATCGTACGAATGAATTAGAATGGATCATACGAATGAATTAGAATGATTCGTACGAATGAATTAGAATGGATACATTCGAACGAATGAATTAGAATAGATCATAGGAATGAATTAGAATGGTTCATACGAATGAATTAGAATTGATCGTGCGAATGAATTAGAATGGATTGTACGAATGAATTAGAATAGATACATTCGTGCGAATGAAGTAGAATGGATCGTACGAAAGAATTAGAATGGATCGTACGAATGAATTAGAATGAATCGTATGAATGAATTAGAATGGATACATTCGAACGAATGAATTAGAATAGATCGTAGGAATGAATTAGAATGGATCATACGAATGAATTATAATTGATCGTGCGAATGAATTAGAATGGATTGTACGAATGAATTAGAATGGATACATTCGTGAGAATGAAGTAGAATGGATCGTACGAATGAATTAGAATGGATCGTACGAATGAATTAGAATGAATCGTACGAATGAATTAGAATGGATACATTCGAACGAATGAATTAGAATAGATCGTAGGAATGAATTAGAATGGATCATACGAATGAATTAGAATTGATCGTGCGAATGAATTAGAATGGATTGTACGAATGAATTAGAATGGATACATTCGTGCGAATGAAGTAGAATGGATCGTACGAATGAATTAGAATGGATCGTACGAATGAATTAGAATGAATCGTACGAATGAATTAGAATGGATACATTCGAACGAATGAATTAGAATAGATCATAGGAATGAATTAGAATGGATCATACGAATGAATTAGAATTGATCGTGTGAATGAATTAGAATGGATTGCACGAATGAATTAGAATGGATACATTCATGCGAATGAAGTAGAATGGATCGTACGAATGAATTAGAATGGATCATACGAATAAATTAGAATGAATCGTACGAATGAATTAGAATGGATACATTCGAACGAATGAATTAGAATAGATCGTAGGAATGAATTAGAATGGATCATACGAATGAATTAGAATTGATCGTGCGAATGAATTAGAATGGATTGTACGAATGAATTAGAATGGATACATTCGTGCGAATGAAGTAGAATGGATCGTACGAAAGAATTAGAATGGATCGTACGAATGAATTAGAATGAATCGTATGAATGAATTAGAATGGATACATTCGAACGAATGAATTAGAATAGATCGTAGGAATGAATTAGAATGGATCATACGAATGAATTAGAATTGATCGTGCGAATGAATTAGAATGGGTTGTACGAATGAATTAGAATGGATACATTCGTGAGAATGAAGTAGAATGGATCGTACGAATGAATTAGAATGGATCGTACGAATGAATTAGAATGAATCGTACGAATGAATTAGAATGGATACATTCGAAGGAATGAATTAGAATAGATCATACGAATGAATTAGAATTGATCGTGCGAATGAATTACAATTGATCGTGCGAATGAATTAGAATGGATTGTACGAATGAATTAGAATGGATACATTCGTGCGAATGAAGTAGAATGGATCGTACGAATGAATTAGAAGGGATCGTACGAATGATATAGAATGAATCGTACGAATGAATTGGAATGGATACATTCGAACGAATGAATTAGAATAGATCGTAGGAATGAATTAGAATGGATCATACAAATGAATTAGAATTGATTGTGCGGATGAATTAGAATGGATTGTACGAATGAATTAGAATGGATACATTCGTGCGAATGAAGTAGAATGGATCGTACGAATGAATTAGAATGGATCGTACGAATGAATTAGAATGAATCGTACGAATGAATTGGAATGGATACATTCGAACGAATGAATTAGAATAGATCGTAGGAATGAATTAGAATGGATCATACGAATGAATTAGAATTGATCGTGCGAATGAATTAGAATGGATTGTACGAATGAATTAGAATGGATACATTCGTGCGAATGAAGTAGAATGGATCGTACGAATGAATTAGAATGAATCGTACGAATGAATTAGAATGGATACATTCGAACGAATGAATTAGAATAGATCGTAGGAATGAATTAGAATGGATCATACGAATGAATTAAAATTGATCGTGCGAATGAATTAGAATGGATTGTACGAATGAATTAGAATGGATACATTCGTGCGAATGAAGTAGAATGGATCGTATGAATGAATTAGAATGGATCGTACGAATGAATTAGAATGAATCGTACGAATAAATTAGAATGGATACATTCGAACGAATGAATTAGAATAGATCGTAGGAATGAATTAGAATGGATCATACGAATGAATTAGAATTGATCGTGCGAATGAATTAGAATGGATTGTACGAATGAATTAGAATGGATACATTCGTGCGAATGAAGTAGAATGGATCGTACGAAAGAATTAGAATGGATCGTACGAATGAATTAGAATGAATCGTATGAATGAATTAGAATGGATACATTCGAACGAATGAATTAGAATAGATCGTAGGAATGAATTAGAATGGATCATACAAATGAATTAGAATTGATCGTTCGAATGAATTAGAATGGATTGTACGAATGAATTAGAATGGATACATTCGTGAGAATGAAGTAGAATGGATCGTACGAATGAATTAGAATGGATCGTACGAATGAATTAGAATGAATCGTACGAATGAATTAGAATGGATACATTCGAACGAATGAATTAGAATAGATCGTAGGAATGAATTAGAATGGATCATACGAATGAATTAGAATTGATCGTGCGAATGAATTAGAATGGATTGTACGAATGAATTAGAATGGATACATTCGTGCGAATGAAGTAGAATGGATCATACGAATGAATAAGAAGGGATCGTACGAATGAATTAGAATGAATCGTACGAATGAATTGGAATGGATACATTCGAACGAATGAATTAGAATAGATCATAGGAATGAATTAGAATGGATCATACGAATGAATTAGAATTGATTGTGCGAATGAATTAGAATGGATTGTACGAATGAATTAGAATGGATACATTCGTGCGAATGAAGTAGAATGGATCGTACGAATGAATTAAAATGGATCGTACGAATGAATTAGAATGAATCGTACGAATGAATTAGAATGGATACATTCGAACGAATGAATTAGAATAGATCGTAGGAATGAATTAGAATGGATCATACGAATGAATTAGAATTGATCGTGCGAATGAATTAGAATGGATTGTACGAATGAATTAGAATGGATACATTCGTGCGAATGAAGTAGAATGGATCGTACGAATGAATTAGAATGGATCGTACGAATGAATTAGAATGAATCGTACGAATGAATTAGAATGGATACATTCAAACGAATGAATTAGAATAAATCGTAGGAATGAGTTAGAATGGATCATACGAATGAATTAGAATTGATCGTGCGAATGAATTAGAATGGATTGTATGAATGAATTAGAATGGATACATTCGTGCGAATGAAGTAGAATGGATCGTACGAATGAATTAGAATGGATCGTACGAATGAATTAGAATGAATCGTACGAATAAATTAGAATGGATACATTCGAACGAATGAATTAGAATAGATCTTAGGAATCAATTAGAATGGATCATACGAATGAATTAAAATTTATCGTGAGAATGAATTACAATGGATTGCACGAATGAATTAGAATGGATACATTCGAGCGAATGAAGTAGAATAGATCGTACGAATGAATTAGAATGGATCGTACGAATGAATTAGAATGAATCGTACGAATGAATTAGAATGGATACATTCGAACGAATGAATTAGAATAGATCGTAGGAATGAATTAGAATGGATCATACGAATGAATTAGAATTGATCGTGCGAATGAATTAGAATGGATTGTACGAATGAATTAGAATGGATACATTCGTGCGAATGAAGTAGAATGGATCGTACGAATGAATTAGAATGGATCGTACGAATGAATTAGAATGAATCGTATAAATGAATTAGAATGGATACATTCGAACGAATGAATTAGAATAGATCGTAGGAATGAATTAGAATGGATCATACGAATGAATTAGAATTGATCGTGCGAATGAATTAGAATGGAATGTATGAATGAATTAGAATGGATTGTACGATCCATTCTAATTCATTCATACGATTCATTCTAATTCATTCGTACGATCCATTCTAATTCATTCGTATGATCCATTCTACTTCATTCGCTCGATCCATTCTAATTTATACGTACGATCCATTCTATTTCATTCGTACGATCCATTCTTACTCATTCGTACGATCCATTCTAATTCATTCGCATGAATATATCCATTCTATTCTAATTCATTCGTACGATCCATTCTAATTCATTCGCACGATCCATTCTAATTCATTCATACGATCCATTCTAATTCATTCGTACGATCCAGTTTAATTCATTCGCACGATCCATTCTAATTCATTCATACGAATATATCCATTCTAATGCATTCGTACGATCCACCCTAATTCCTTCGTATGATCCATTCTAATTTATTCGGATGAATGT
Organism: Chamaelirium japonicum; assembly: GCA_947650365.1. Taxonomy (NCBI): domain Eukaryota; kingdom Viridiplantae; phylum Streptophyta; class Magnoliopsida; order Liliales; family Melanthiaceae; genus Chamaelirium; species Chamaelirium japonicum. Next base: position 15,766 of record CANTAL010000154.1, read on the forward strand.
ATCCATTGTAATTCATTCGTACGATCCATTCGAATTCATTCATACGATCCATTCTAATTCATTCATACGATCCATTCTAATTCATTCGCACGAATGTATTCATTCGGACAATCTATTCTAATTTATTCGTACGATCCATTCTAATTCATTAGCACGATCCATTCTAATTCATTTGTACGATCCATTCTATTTCATTTGTATAATCCATTCTTACTCATTCGTACGATCCATTCTAATTCATTCGCACGAATGCATCCATTCTAATTCAGTCATACGATCCATTCTAATTCATTCGCACGATCCATTCTAATTCATTTATACAATCCATTCTAATTCATTCGTACGATCCATTCTAATTCATTCGCACAATCTATTCTAAGTCATTCGTATGATCCATTCTAATTCATTAGCACGATCCATTCTAATTCATTCGTACGATCTATTCTATTTCATTCGTACGATCCATTCTTACTCATTCGTACGATCCATTCTAATTCATTCGCATGAATGTATCCATTCTAATTCATTCGTACGATCCATTCTAATTCATTAGCACGATCCATTCTAATTCATTCGTACGATCCATTCTATTTCATTCGTACGATGCATTCTTACTCATTCGTACGATCCATTCTAATTCATTCGCATGAATGTATCCATTCTAATTCATTCGTACAATCCATTCTAATTCATTCGCACGATCAATTCTAATTCATTCGTATGATCAATTCTAATTCATTCGTACGATCCATTCTAATTCATTCCTACGATCTATTCTAATTCATTCGTACAATCCATTCTAATTCATTCGTATGATCCATTCTAATTCATTCCTACGATCTATTCTAATTCATTCGTTCGAATGTATCCGTTCTAATTCATTCGTACGATTCATTCTAATTCATTCGTACGATCCATTCTAATTCATTCGCACGAATGTATCCATTCTAATTCATTCGTACAATCCATTCTAATTCATTCGCACGATCAATTCTAATTCATTCGTATGATCCATTCTATTTCATTCCTACGATCTATTCTAATTCATTCGTTTGAATGTATCCATTCTAATTCATTCGTACGATTCATTCTAATTCATTCGTACGATCCATTCTGATTCATTCGTACGATCCATTCTACTTCATTCGCACGAATGTATCCATTCTAATTCATTCGTACAATCCATTCTAATTCATTCGCACGATCAATTCTAATTCATTCGTATGATCCATTCTAATTCATTCCTACGATCTATTCTAATTCATTCGTTCGAATGTATCCATTCTAATTCATTCGTACAATCCATTTTAATTCATTCGTATGATCAATTCTAATTCATTCGTACGATCCATTCTAATTCATTCGTACGATCCATTCTACTTCATTCGCACGAATGTATCCATTCTAATTCATTCGTACAATCCATTCTAATTCATTCGCACGATCAATTCTAATTCATTCGTATGATCCATTCTAATTTTACATTAGTGAGAATGAATTAGAATTGATAGTACGAATGAATTAAATGGATCGTACGAATGGATTAGAATGAATCATACGAATGAATTAGAATGGATCGTACGAATGAATTAGAATGGATCAGCAAATTCGGAAACTTATAAGGGCGTCAAATGTGCTATTTAAATTAACGGTTCAAATAGACGGTTCAGAAACGTTTGATTCAATCGGCGCCCTTAGAAGTTTCAGATTTTGTTAATTTTTTGTGAGGATGATCAAATTGCCATAATGATCATACGAATGAATTAGAATGGATCGTACGAATGAATTAGAATGAATCGTACGAATGAATTAGAACGGATACATTCGAACGAATGAATTAGAATAGATCGTAGGAATGAATTAGAATGGATCATACGAATGAATTAGAATTAGAATGGATTGTACGAATGAATTAGAATGGATACATTCGTGCGAATGAAGTAGAATGGATCGTACGAATGAATTAGAATGGATCGTACGAATGAATCAGAATGGATCGTACGAATGAATTAGAATGAATCGTACGAATGATTTAGAATGGAAATATTCGAACGAATGAATTAGAATAGATCGTAGGAATGAATTAGAATGGATCATACGAATGAATTAGAATTGATCGTGCGAATGAATTAGAATTGATTGTACGAATGAATTAGAATGGATACATTCGTGCGAATGAATTAGAATGGATCATACGAATGAATTAGAATTGATCGTACAATCCATTCTAATTCATTCGTACCATCCATTCTAATTTATTCGTACAATCCATTCTAATTCATTCATACGATTCATTCTAATTCATTCGTACGATCCATTCTAATTCATTCGTACGATCCATTCTACTTCATTCGCACGAATGTATCCATTCTAATTCATTCGTACAATCCATTCTAATTCATTCGCACGATCAATTCTAATTCATTCGTATGATCCATTCTAATTCATTCCTACGATCTATTCTAATTCATTCGTTCGAATGTTTCCACTCTAATTCATTCGTACGATTTATTTTAATTCATTCGTATGATCCATTCTGATTCATTCGTACGATCCATTCTAATTCATTCGTACGATCCATTCTACTTCATTCGCACGAATGTATCCATTCTAATTCATTCGTACAATCCATTCTAATTCATTCGCACGATCAATTCTAATTCATTCGTATGATCCATTCTAATTCATTCCTACGATCTATTCTAATTCATTCGTTCGAATGGACACATTCGTGTGAATGATGTAGAATGGATCGTACGAATGAATCAGAATGGATCATACGAATGAATTAGAATGAATCATACGAATGAATTAGAATGGAAACATTCGAACGAATGAATTAGAATAGATCGTAGGAATGAATTAGAATGGATCATACGAATGAATTAGAATTGATCGTGCGAATGAATTAGAATGGATTGTACGAATGAATTAGAATGGATACATTCGTGCGAATGAAGTAGAATGGATCGTACGAATGAATTAGAATGGATCGTACGAATGAATTAGAATGAATCGTACGAATGAATTAGAATGGATACATTCGAACGAATGAATTAGAATAGATCGTAGGAATGAATTAGAATGGATCATACGAATGAATTAGAATTGATCGTGCGAATGAATTAGAATGGATTGTACGAATGAATTAGAATGGATACATTCGTGCGAATGAAGTAGAATGGAACGTACGAATGAATTAGAATGGATCGTACGAATGAATTAGAATGAATCGTACGAATGAATTAGAATGGATACATTCGAACGAATAGAATTAGAATAGATCATAGGAATGAATTAGAATGGATCATACGAATGAATTAGAATTGATCGTGTGAATGAATTAGAATGGATTGCACGAATGAATTAGAATGGATACATTCATGCGAATGAAGTAGAATGGATCGTACGAATGAATTAGAATGGATCATACGAATGAATTAGAACGAATCGTATGAATGAATTAGAATGGATACATTCGAACGAATGAATTAGAATAGATCGTAGGAATGAATTAGAATGGATCATACGAATGAATTAGAATTGATCGTGCGAATGAATTAGAATGGATTGTACGAATGAATTAGAATGGATACATTCGTGCGAATGAAGTAGAATGGATCGTACGAATGAATTAGAATGGATTGTACGAATGAATTAGAATGAATCGTACGAATGAATTAGAATGGATACATTCGAACGAATGAATTAGAATAGATCGTAGGAATGAATTAGAATGGATCATACGAATGAATTAGAATTGATCGTGCGAATGAATTAGAATGGATTGTAGGAATGAATTAGAATGGATATATTCGTGCGAATGAAGTAGAATGGATCGTACGAATAAATTAGAATGGATCGTACGAATGAATTATAATGAATCGTACGAATGAATTAGAATGGATACATTCGAACGAATGAATTAGAATAGATCGTAGGAATGAATTAGAATGGATCATACGAATGAATTAGAAATGATCATGCGAATGAATTAGAATGGATTGTACGAATGAATTAGAATGGATACATTCGTGCGAATGAAGTAGAATGGATCGTACGAATGAATTAGAATGGATCGTACGAATGAATTAGAATGATTCGTACGAATGAATTAGAATGGATACATTCGAACGAATGAATTAGAATAGATCATAGGAATGAATTAGAATAGTTCATACGAATGAATTAGAATTGATCGTGCGAATGAATTAGAATGGATTGTACGAATGAATTAGAATGGATACATTCGTGCGAATGAAGTAGAATGGATCGTACGAAAGAATTAGAATGGATCGTACGAATGAATTAGAATGAATCGTATGAATGAATTAGAATGGATACATTCGAACGAATGAATTAGAATAGATCGTAGGAATGAATTAGAATGGATCATACGAATGAATTAGAATTGATCATGCGAATGAATTAGAATGGATTGTACGAATGAATTAGAATGGATACATTCATGAGAATGAAGTAGAATGGATCGTACGAATGAATTAGAATGGATCGTACGAATGAATTAGAATGAATCGTACGAATGAATTAGAATGGATACATTCGAACGAATGAATTAGAATAGATCGTAGGAATGAATTAGAATGGATCATACGAATGAATTAGAATTGATCGTGCGAATGAATTAGAATGGATTGTACGAATGGATTAGAATGGATACATTCGTGCGAATGAAGTAGAATGGATTGTACGAATGAATTAGAATGGATCGTACGAATGAATTAGAATGAATCGTACGAATGAATTAGAATGGATACATTCGAACGAATGAATTATAATAGATCATAGGAATGAATTAGAATGGATCATACGAATGAATTAGAATTGATCGTGTGAATGAATTAGAATGGATTGCACGAATGAATTAGAATGGATACATTCATGCGAATGAAGTAGAATGGATCGTACGAATGAATTAGAATGGATCATACGAATGAATTAGAATGAATCGTATGAATGAATTAGAATGGATACATTCGAACGAATGAATTAGAATAGATCGTAGGAATGAATTAGAATGGATTATACGAATGAATTAGAATTGATCGTGCGAATGAATTAGAATGGATTGTACGAATGAATTAGAATGGATACATTCATGCGAATGAAGTAGAATGGATCGTACGAATGAATTAGAATGGATTGTACGAATGAATTGGAATGAATCGTACGAATGAATTAGAATGGATACATTCGAACGAATGAATTAGAATAGATCGTAGGAATGAATTAGAATGGATCATACGAATGAATTAGAATTGATCGTGCGAATGAATTAGATTGGATTATACGAATGAATTAGAATGGATACATTCGTGCGAATGAAGTAGAATGGATCGTACGAATAAATTAGAATGGATCGTACGAATGAATTATAATGAATCGTACGAATGAATTAGAATGGATACATTCGAACGAATGAATTAGAATAGATCGTAGGAATGAATTAGAATGGATCATACGAATGAATTAGAAATGATCATGCGAATGAATTAGAATGGATTGTACGATTGAATTAGAATGGATACATTCGTGTGAATGAAGTAGAATGGATCGTACGAATGAATTAGAATGGATCATACGAATGAATTAGAATGATTCGTACAAATGAATTAGAATGGATACATTCGAACGAATGAATTAGAATAGATCATAGGAATGAATTAGAATGGTTCATACGAATGAATTAGAATTGATCGTGCGAATGAATTAGAATGGATTGTACGAATGAATTAGAATGGATACATTCGTGCGAATGAAGTAGAATGGATCGTACGAAAGAATTAGAATGGATCGTACGAATGAATTAGAATGAATCGTATGAATGAATTAGAATGGATACATTCGAACGAATAAATTAGAATAGATCGTAGGAATGAATTAGAATGGATCATACGAATGAATTAGAATTGATCGTGCGAATGATTTAGAATGGATTGTACGAATGAATTAGAATGGATACATTCGTGAGAATGAAGTAGAATGGATCGTACGAATGAATTAGAATGGATCGTACGAATGAATTAGAATGAATCGTACGAATGAATTAGAATGGATACATTCGAACGAATGAATTAGAATAGATCGTAGGAATGAATTAGAATGGATCATACGAATGAATTAGAATTGATCGTGCGAATGAATTAGAATGGATTGTACGAATGAATTACAATGGATACATTCGTGAGAATGAAGTAGAATGGATCGTACGAATGAATTAGAATGGATCGTACGAATGAATTAGAATGAATCATACGAATGAATTAGAATGGATACATTCGAACGAATGAATTAGAATAGATCGTAGGAATGAATTAGAATGGATCATACGAATGATTTAGAATTGATCGTGCAAATGAATTAGAATGGATTGTACGAATGAATTAGAATGCATACATTCGTGCGAATGAAGTAAAATGGATCGTACGAATAAATTAGAATGGATCGTACGAATGAATTAGAATGAATCGTACGAATGAATTGGAATGGATACATTCGAACGAATGAATTAGAATAGATCGTAGGAATGAATTAGAATGGATCATTCGAATGAATTAGAATTGATCGTGCGAATGAATTAGAATGGATTGTACGAATGAATTAGAATGGATACATTCGTGCGAATGAAGTAGAATGGATCGTATGAATGAATTAGAATGGATCGTACGAATGAATTAGAATGAATCGTACGAATGAATTAGAATGGATACATTCGAACGAATGAATTAGAATAGATCGTAGGAATGAATTAGAATAGATCATACGAATGAATTAGAATTGATCGTGCGAATGAATTAGAATGGATTGTACGAATGAATTAGAATGGATACATTCGTGCGAATGATGTAGAATGGATCGTACGAATGAATCAGAATGGATCGTACGAATGAATTAGAATGAATCGTACGAATGAATTAGAATGGATACATTCGAACGAATGAATTAGAATAGATCGTAGGAACGAATTAGAATGGATCATACGAATGAATTAGAATTGATCGTGCGAATGAATTAGAATGGATTGTACGAATGAATTAGAATGGATCGTAGGAATGAATTAGAATGGATCATACGAATGAATTAGAATTGATCGTGCGAATGAATTAGAATGGATTGTACGAATGAATTAGAATGGATACATTCGTACGAATGAATTAGAATAGATCGTAGGAATGAATTAGAATGGATCATACGAATAAATTAGAATTGATCGTGCGAATGAATTAGAATGGATTGCACGAATGAATTAGAATGGATACATTCGTGAGAATGAAGTAGAATGGATCGTATGAATGAATTAGAATGGATCGTACTAATGAATTAGAATGGATCGTACGAATGAATTAGAATGGATACATTCGAACGAATGAATTAGAATAGATCGTAGGAATGAATTAGAATGGATCGTAGAAATGAATTAGAATGGATCATACGAATGAATTAGAATTGATCGTGCGAATGAATTAGAACGGATTGTACGAATGAATTAGAATGGATACATTCGTGCGAATGAAGTAGAATGGATCGTACGAATGAATTAGAATGGATCGTATGAATGAATTAGAATGAATCGTACGAATGTTTCCATTCTAATTCATTCGTACGATTCATTCTAATTCATTCGTACGATCCATTCTGATTCATTCGTACGATCCATTCTACATCATTCGCACGAATGTATCCATTCAAACGAATAAATTAGAAAAGATCGTAGGAATGAATTAGAATGGATCATATGAATGAATTAGAATTGATCGTGCGAATGAAATAGAATGGATCGTACGAATGAATTAGAATGAATCGTTCGAATGAATTAGAATGGATACATTCGAACGAATGAATTAGAATAGATCGTACGAATGAATTAGAATGGATACATTCGTGAGAATGAAGTAGAATGGATCGTACGAATGAATTAGAATGGATCGTATGAATGAATTAGAATGAATCGTACGAATGAATTAGAATTGATCGTACGAATAAATTAGAATGGAAACATTTGAACGAATGAATTAAAATAGATCGTAGGAATGAATTAGAATGGATCGTACGAATGAATTAGAATGGATCGTATGAATGAATTAGAATAGAACGTGTGAATGAACTAGAATGGATCGTACGAATGAAGTAGAATGGATCCATTCGAGCAAATTTGTTAGAATGGATCGTACGAATGACTTAGAATGGATCGTACGAATGAATTAGAATGGCTAGAATGGATCGAACGGATCGTACGAATGAATTAGAATGGATCGTATGAATGAATTAGAATGAATCGTACGAATGAATTAGAATGGATACATTCGAATGAATGAATTAGAATAGATCATAGGAATGAATTAGAATGAATCGTACGAATGAATTAGAATGGATACATTCGAACGAATGAATTAGAATAGATCGTAGGAATGAATTAGAGTGGATCATACGAATGAATTAGAATTGATCGTGCGAATGAATTAGAATGGATTGAACGAATGAATTAGAATAGATCGTAGGAATGAATTAGAATGGATCATACGAATGAATTAGAAATGATCGTGCGAATGAATTAGAATGGATTGCACGAATGAATTAGAATGGATACATTCGTGCGAATGAAGTAGAATGGATCGTACGAATGAATTAGAATGGATCGTACGAATGAATTAGAATGAATCGTACGAATGAATTAGAATGGATACATTCGAACGAATGAATTAGAATAGATCGTAGGAATGAATTAGAATGGATCATACGAATGAATTAGAATTGATCGTGCGAATGAATTAGAATGGATTGTACGAATGAATTAGAATGGATACATTCGTTCGAATGAAGTAGAATGGATCGTACGAATGAATTAGAATGAATACATTCGAACGAATGAATTAGAATAGATCGTAGGAATGAATTAGAATGGATCATACGAATGAATTAGAATTGATCGTGCGAATGAATTAGAATGGATTGTACGAATGAATTAGAATGGATACATTCGTGCGAATGAAGTAGAATAGATCGTACGAATGACTTAGAATGGATCGTACGAATAAATTAGAATGAATCGTAAGAATGAATTAGAATGGATACATTCGAACAAATGAATTAGAATAGATCGTAGGAATGAATTAGAATGGATCATACGAATGAATTAGAATTGATCGTGCGAACGAATTAGAATGGATTGTACGAATGAATTAGAATGGATACATTCGTGAGAATGAAGTAGAATGGATCGTACGAATGAATTAGAATGGATCGTACGAATGAATTAGAATGAATCGTACGAATGAATTAGAATGGATACATTCGAACGAATGAATTAGAATAGATCGTAGGAATGAATTAGAATGGATCATACGAATGAATTAGAATTGATCGTGCGAATGAATTAGAATGGATCGTATGAATGAATTAGAAAGGATCATGCGAAGGAATTAGATTGGATCGTACTAATGAATTAGAATGGATACATTTGAACGAATGAATTAGAATAGATCGTAGGAATCAATTACAATGGATACATTGGTCCGAATGAATTAGAATGGATCATATGAAGGAATTAGGGTGGATCGTACGAATGCATTAGAATGGATATATTCGTGCGAATGAATTAGAATGGATTGTATGAATGAATTAGAATGGATCGTATGAATGAATTAGAATGGATCGTGCGAATGAATTAAACTGGATCGTACGAATGAATTAGAATGGATCGTGCGACTGAATTAGAATGGGTCGTACAATTTAATTAGAATGGTTACATTCGTGTGAATGAATTAGAATAGATCGTACGAATGAATTTGAATAGATATATTCGTGCGAATAAAATAGAATGGATCGTACAAATGAATTCGAATAAATCGTGCGAATGAATTAGAATGGATCGTGCGAATTAATTAGAATGGATCGTATGAATGAATTAGAAAGGATCGTATGAATGTATTAGAATGGATCGTGTGAATGAATTAGAATTGATCGTGCGAATGAATTAGAATGGATCGTACGAATGAATTAGAATGGAATGTATCCATTCTAATTCATTCGTGCAATCCATTCTAATTCATTCGCACGATCCATTCTACTTCATTCGCATGAATGTATCCATTCTAATTCTTTCGTACAATCCATTCTAATTCATTCGCACGATCAATTCTAATTCATTCGTATGATCCATTCTAATTCATTCCTATGATCTATTCTAATTCATTCAATTCATTCGTACGATCCATTCTAATTCATTCGTACGATCCATTCTACTTCATTCGCACGAATGTATCCATTCATACGAATGAATTAGAAATGATCGTGCGAATGAATTAGAATGGATTGTACGAATGAATTAGAATGGATACATACGTGCGAATGAAGTAGAATGGATCGTACGAATGAATTAGAATGGATTGTACAAATGAATTAGAATTGATCGTGCGAATGAATTAGAATGGATTGTACGACGATCCATTCTAATTCATTCGTACGATCCATTCTACTTCATTCGCACGAATGTATCCATTCTAATTCATTCGTACAATCCATTCTAATTTATTCGCACGATCAATTCTAATTCATTCGTATGATCCATTCTAATTCATTCGTACGATCCATTCTACTTCATTCGCACAAATGTATCCATTCTAATTCATTCGTACAATCCATTCTAATTCATTCGTACGATTCATTCTAATTCATTCGTACGATCCATTCTAATTCATTCGTACGATCTATTCTAATTCATTCGTTCGAATGTATCCATTCTAATTCATTCGTACGATTCATTCTAATTCATTCGTACGATCCATTCTAATTCATTCGTATGATCCATTCTACTTCATTCGCACGAATGTATCCATTCTAATTCATTCGTACAATCCATTCTAATTCATTCGCACGATCAATTCTAATTCATTCGTATGATCCATTCTAATTCATTCCTATGATCTATTCTAATTCATTCGTTCGAATGTATCCATTCTAATTCATTCGTACGATTCATTCTAATTCATTCGTACGATCCATTCTAATTCATTCGTACGATCCATTCTAATTCATTCGTACAATCCATTTTAATTCATTCGCACGATCAATTCTAATTCATTCGTATGATCCATTCTAATTCATTCCTATGATCTATTCTAATTCATTCGTTCGGATGTATCCATTCTAATTCATTCACACGATCAATTCTAATTCATTCGTATGATCCATTCTAATTCATTCGTACGATCCATTCTAATTCATTCGTACGATCCATTCTAGTTCATTCGCATGAATGTATCCTTTCTAATTCATTCGTACAATCAATTCTAATTCATTCGCACGATCAATTCTAATTCATTCGTATGATCCATTCTAATTCATTCCTATGATCTATTCCAATTCATTCGTTCGAATGTATCCATTCTAATTCATTCGTACGATTCATTCTAATTCATTCGTACAATCCATTCTAATTCATTCGTACGATCCATTCTACTTCATTCGCACGAATGTATCCATTCTAATTCCTTCGTACAATCCATTCAAATTCATTCGCACGATCAATTCTAATTCATTCGTATGATCCATTCTAATTCATTCCTACGATCTATTCTAATTCATTCGTTCGAATGTATCCATTCTAATTCATTCGTACGATTCATTCTAATTCATTCATACGATCCATTCTAATTCATTCGTACGATCCATTCTACTTCATTCGTACGATCCATTCTAATTCATTCGTACGATCCATTCTACTTCATTCGCACGAATGTATCCATTCTAATTCATTCGAACAATCCATTCTAATTCATTCACACGATCAATTCTAATTCATTCGTATGATCCATTCTAATTCATTCCTATGATCTATTCTAATTCATTCGTTCGAATGTTTCCATTCTAATTCATTCGTACGATTCATTCCAATTCATTCGTACGATCCATTCTATTTCATTCGTACAATCCATTCTTACTCATTCGTACGATCCATTCTAATTCATTCGCACGAATGTATCCATTCTATTCTAATTCATTCGTACGATCCATTCTAATTCATTCGAACGATCCATTCTAATTCATTCATACGATCCATCTAATTAATTCGTACGATCCAGTTTAATTCATTCACACGATCCATTCTAATTCATTCATACGATCCATTCTAATTCATTCATACAATCCATTCTAATTCATTCGCACGAATATATCCATTCTAATGCATTCGTACACGAATGAATTAGAATTGATCGTGCGAATGAATTAGAATGGATTGTACGAATGAATTAGAATGGATACATTCGTGCGAATGAAGTAGAATGGATCGTACGAATGAATTAGAATGGATCGTACGAATGAATCAGAGTAGATCGTACGAATGAATTAAATGAATCGTACGAATGAATTAGAATGGAAACATTCGAACGAATGAATTAGAATAGATCGTAGGAATGAATTAGAATGGATCATACGAATGAATTAGAATTGATCGTGCGAATGAATTAGAATGGATTGTACGAATGAATTAGAATGGATACATTCATGCGAATGAAGTAGAATGGATCGTACGAATGAATTAGAATGGATCGTACGAATGAATCAGAATAGATCGTACGAATGAATTAGAATGAATCGTACGAATGAATTAGAATGGAAACATTCGAACGAATGAATTAGAATAGATCATAGGAATGAATTAGAATGGATCATACGAATGAATTAGAATTGATCGTGCGAATGAATTAGAATGGATTGTACGAATGAATTAGAATGCAATGGATCGTATGAATGAATTAGAATGGATCGTACGAATGAATTAGAATGGATCGTGCTAATGAAGTCGAATGGATTGTACGAATGAATTAGAATGGATACATCCGTGCGACTGAAGTAGAATGGATCGTACGAATGAATTAGAATGGATCGTACGAATGAATTAGAATGGATCGTACGAATGAATTAGAATGGATCGTACGAATGAATTAGAATGGAATGTATCCATTCTAATTCATTCGTGAAATCCATTCTGATTCATTCGCACGATCAATTCTAATTCATTCGTATGATCCATTCTAATTCATTCCTACGATCTATTCTAATTCATTCGTTCGATCCATTCTACTTCATTCGCACGAATGTATCCATTCTAATTTATTCGTACAATCCATTCTAATTCATTCGCACGATCAATTCTAATTCATTCGTATGATCCATTCTAATTCATTCCTACGATCTATTCTAATTCATTCGTTCGAATGTATCCATTCTAATTCATTCGTACGATTCATTCTAATTCATTCATACGATCCATTCTAATTCATTCGTACGATCCATTCTACTTCATTCTCACGAATGTATCCATTCTAATTCATTCGTACAATCCATTCTAATTCATTCGCACGATCAATTCTAATTCATTCGTATGATCCATTCTAATTCATTCCTACGATCTATTCTAATTCATTCGTTCGAATGTATCCATTCTAATTCATTCGTACGATTCATTCTAATTCATTCGTACGATCCAATCTAATTCATTCGTATGATCCATTCTACTTTATTTGCACGAATGTATCCATTCTTATACATTCGTACGATCTATTCTAATTCATTCGCACGAATGTATCAATTCTAATTCATTCGTACGATCTATTCTAATTCATTCGTATGAATTAGAATGGATCGTACGAATGAATTAGAATGAATCGTACGAATGAATTAGAATGGATACATTCGAACGAATGAATTAGAATGAATCGTACGAATGAATTAGAATTGATCGTACGAATGAATTAGAATGGATCATACGATTGAATTAGAAAGGATACATTCGAACGAATGAATTAGAATAGATCATAGGAATGAATTAGAATGGATCATACGAATGAATTAGAATTGATCGTGCAAATGAATTAGAATGGATTGTACGATCCATTCAAATTCATTCGTACGATCCCATTCTAATTCATTCGTAAGATCCATTCTACTTCATTCGCACGAATGTATCCATTCTAATTCATTCGTACAATCCATTCTAATTCATTCGCACGATCAATTCTAATTCATTCGAATGATCTATTCTAATTCATTCCTACGATCTATTCTAATTCATTCGTTCGAATGTTTCCATTCTAATTCATTCGTACAATCCATTCTAATGCATTCGCACGATCAATTCTAATTCATTCGTACGAACCATTCTACTTCATTTGCACGAATGTATCCATTCTAATTCATTCATACAATCCATTCTAATTCATTCGCACGATCAATTCTAATTCCTAAGTATGATCCATTCTAATTCATTCCTACGATCTTTTCTAATTCATTCGTTCGAATGTATCCATTCTAATTCATTAGTACGATTCATTCTAATTCATTCGTACGAATGAATTAGAATGGATACATTCGAACGAATAAATTAGAATAGATCGTAGGAATGAATTAGAATGGATTAGAGTGGATCGTGCGAATGAGTTAAACTGGATCGTACGAATGAATTAGAATGGATCGTATGAATGAATTAGAATGGATCGTGCGAATGAATTAGAATGGATCGTACGAATGAATTAGAATAGAATGGATACATTCGTGCGAATGAATTAGAATGGATCATACGAATGAGTAAGAATGGATCGTATGAATGAAATAGAATGGATCGTATGAATGAATTAGAATGAATCATACGAATGAATTAGAAAGGATCGTACAATCCATTCTAATTCATTCGTACAATCCATTCTAATTCATTCGCACGATCAATTCTAATTCATTCGCATGAATGTATCCATTCTAATTCATTCGTACGATCCATTCTAATTCATTCGTACGATCCATTCTAATTTATTCGTACGATCCATTCTATTTCATTCGTACGATCCATTCTAATTCATTCGTAATGAATTAGAATTGATCGTGCGAATGAATTAGAATGGATACATTCGAACGAATGAATTAGAATAGATCGTAGGAATGAATTATAATGGATCATACGAATGAATTAGAATTGATCGTGCGAATGAATTAGAATGGATTGTACAATCCATTCTAATCTATCTAATTATGAATTAGAATAGATCATACGAATGAATTAGAATTGATCGTACGAATGAATTAGAA
Organism: Chamaelirium japonicum; assembly: GCA_947650365.1. NCBI lineage: Eukaryota > Viridiplantae > Streptophyta > Magnoliopsida > Liliales > Melanthiaceae > Chamaelirium > Chamaelirium japonicum. Next base: position 30,868 of record CANTAL010000154.1, read on the forward strand.
TGGATACATTCGTGCGAATGAAGTAGAATGGATCGTACGAATGAATTAGAATGGATACATTCGTGCGAATGAAGTAGAATGGATCGTACGAATGAATTAGAATGGATCGTACGAATGAATTAGAATGAATCGTACGAATGAATTAGAATGGATACATTCGAACGAATGAATTAGAATAGATCGTAGGAATGAATTAGAATGGATCATCCGAATAAATTAGAATTGATCGTGCGAATGAATTAGAATGGATTGCACGAATGAATTAGAATGGATACATTCGTGTGAATGAAGTAGAATTGATCGAACGAATACGAATGAATTAGAATGAATCGTACGAATGAATTAGAATGGATACATTCGAACGAATAAATTAGAATAGATCGTAGGAATGAATTAGAATGGATCATACGAATGAATTAGAATTGATCGTGCGAATGAATTAGAATAGATACATTCGAACGAATGAATTAGAATAGATCGTAAGAATGTATTAGAATTGATCATACGAATGAATTAGAATTGATCGTGCGAATGAATTAGAATGGATCATACGAATGAATTAGAATGGATCGTACGAATGAATTAGAATGGATCGAACGAATAAATTAGAATGGATCATACGAATGAATTGGAATTGATCGTGCGAATGAATTAGAATGGATTGTACGAATGAATTAGATCGGATACATTCGTGCGAATGAAGTAGAATGGATCGTACGAATGAATTAGAATGGATCGTACGAATGAATTAGAATAAATCGTACGAATGAATTAGACTGGATACATTCGAACGAATGAATTAGAATAGATCGTAGGAATAAATTAGAATGGATCATACGAATGAATTAGAATTGATCGTGCGAATGAATTAGAATGGATTGCACGAATGAATTAGAATGGATCGTACGAATGAATTAGAATGAATCGTACGAATGAATTAGAATGGATCGTACGAATGAATTGGAATGAATCGTACGAATGAATTAGAATGGATACATTTGAACGAATGAATTAGAATGGATTGTACGAATGAGTTAGAATGGATACATTCGTGCGAATGAAGTAGAATGGATCGTACGAATGAATTAGAATGGATCGTACGAATGAATTGAATGAATTAGAATAGATCGTAGGAATGAATTAGAATGGATCATACGAATGAATTAGAATGGATCGTACGTATGAATTAGAATGGATCGTACGAATGAATAAGAATGGATCGTACGAGTGAATTAGAATGAATCGTATTAGAATGGATCGTATGAATGAATTAGAATGAATCGTACGAATGAATTAGAATGGAAACATTCGAACGAATGAATTAGAATAGATCGTAGGAATGAATTAGAATGGATCATACGAATGAATTAGAATTGATCGTGCGAATGAATTAGAATGGATTGTACGAATGAATTAGAATGGATAGAATGAATTAGAATGGATTGTATGAATGAATTAGAATGGATACATTCGTGCGAATGAAGTAGAATTGCGAATGAATTAGAATGGATTGTGTTCGGGGGATTCTTCCTGGTCCTTGCGAGCAACCTGTAAGACCAAGAAAAGAGAAACGTGAGAACGGCTGGCTCCCTTAGGAGCGCAGACCCTCCGACGCTCAAGTCAGTCACGGTAGCACAACGGAGAGCTGTTGTATACCAAAGTGGTAGGGAAAGGGATTTCGAACCTGTACTTTGGAGCCTGGGAGTGTGTATTTATAGACATGGGCGACCTATCTAGTTACGACGCGTGGAAGCTGTTTCCGGCACCTTCTAGGCCCCCACGTGCTGGCTCACGTGGATCTGACAGTCCTTGGTACTTGAGCTCCTGACATTCTTTGTCGTCTAGCTCGCCTGACGAAGTAGTGGGGGACAGCTGCTGCTGTTCTGTTGCCGCCAGGGGAATCTTCAAGAATGTTCAAGTCTGGGAGGTTTCAAACCGACTCCGATGGGCTTCCATGGACTGCAAACGTCCACGTAGCTTCAGTGGGTGCTTGACACCTGGTAATCCTTATGCTGCTCTATTGTGGGCGACCTCAGGTGGGAAGCTAAGGCGAGCTCATCCTCCGTTGCTCCGTCCTTCCCTCCACTTTTATCAAGAGTCGGACCTCGCAGGAGCGACCTCTTCGATAAACAGGGGTCTGGACGAGCTTGGCGAGCTCCTGAGCGAGCTTGAGCGAGCTCCTGAGCGAGCTCGGGCGAGCTCCTGAGTGAGCATTGGCGAGCTCCTGAGCGAGCATTGGCGAGCTCCTGAGCGAGCATTGGCGAGCTCCTGAGCGAGCATTGGCGAGCTCCTGAGCGAGCATTGGCGAGCTCCTGAGCGAGCATTTGGCGAGCTCCTGAGCGAACATTGGCGAGCTTCTGAGCGAACATTGGCGAGTTCCTGAGCGAGCATTGGCGAGCTCCTGAGCGAGCATTGGCGAGCTCCTGAGCGAACATTGGCGAGCTCCTGAGCGAGCATTGGCGAGCTCCTGAGCGAACATTGGCGAGCTCCTGAGCGAGCATTGGCGAGCTACTAAGCGAACATTGGCGAGCTCCTGAGCGAACATTGGCGAGCTCCTGAGCGAGCATTGGCGAGCTCCTGAGCGAGCTTGGGCGAGCTCCTGAGCGAGCTTTGGCGAGCTCCTGAGCGAGCTTTTGGCGAGCTCCTGAGCGAGCATTGGCGAGCTCCTTCGCGCTCTTTGTCTAAGCCATTTACAGAATTTGGTCGTGCTCCTGCGGGGTCTGGGGGAACGCCAGCTCTTGGCGGGGCGAGCTGCACTCAGATACAAGGTGTCCATCCAGCTCCAAGCGGGGCGAGCTCCTCACGGGCTGTGAGAGCGAGCTTTTGGGCGAGCTCCTGGGCGAACTTTGGGCGAGCTCCTGGGGGGTCTGGGGGAACGCCAGCTCTTGGCGGGGCGAGCTGCACTCAGATACAAGGTGTCCATCCAGCTCCAAGCGGGGCGAGCTCCTCACGGGCTGTGAGAGCGAGCTTTTGGGCGAGCTCCTGGGCGAACTTTGGGCGAGCTCCTGGGCGAGCTCCTAAGCAAACTTAACGAGCTTCTGAACGAACTTGCCCTGGGCCCCTTCAGCCCAATGTGGATCCCGCTCCCTGTCAAGATGACTGGGTGAGCACGGGAGAGCGAACTCCTGATCGGGTTTCAATCACCCCCAATATTACCCCCTCCTGAGGGAGCGACCAAGGAGACTTGACGCTTGCTCAGGAGTCTTAGCGAGCTCCTACCCCTTGTAATGTGCCTGATATCAATGTCTGCTGCAACAGTTTTCTGGCGGGGCGGAGATAGTAGCTATGGGCAATCCGCGTCGAGAGTTTAGACTGTCAGTATTTCACAAACGCTGGGCGGGCCGCGAGCGTCAGCCACGAGCGATCTCCTTCCGGCGCGGGCTTGCCACACGCGGTCAGGGTCGGCGTCGGGCGAGCTGCTGGCACCTGCCGCGAGCGATCTACGCCGAGAGCTTTGACTGCCAGTACTTCACAAATGCTGGGCGAGCCGCGAGTGTCAGCCACGAGCGATCTCCCTCCGATGCGAGCTTGTCACATGCGGCCAGGGTCTGCGTCGGGCGAGCTGCGGGCTCCTGCTGCGAGCGATCTTGTGACTTGGGTATCGCACCAAATCTCCAACGGTCGCTTCGTCTTGAATGCAGCGCGAGGCTCAAGGCGGATACAACGAATCTCATCATGAGATCCCGATCGGCGCGAGACACGTGTTTCCTCCTCATTCGCTCTGCTTCTGTCAGTAAATGACAGCGTCGGTGCCGGCGCAGCTTTTTCCACGCGTGGCCCACGTGGCGCTTGACGATTGGAAAAAAGCGAGCTGTCGCTTCGTCTGTCGTCACGTCGCCTCGCTGAGTGCGCTCGGGCATTAACTGCGGATCGATTCACCTGTCTCTCACTCGCCTATAAATAGGGGATGGGGGGCGATTTCTACCGTCGCGTGAAAACAGCTCTCCCTTCTCTCCAGCTCGCTCTCTCTTTCTTGCTTCCAGCTCGCTCTCTCTTCCTGCTCTAATGGCTTCTGCTTCCGACGTTGCTGCTGCCGTTGCCGCCGCTGCTACCGCCGCCCAAGCCTCTGAGCCCGCTGCTGAGAGGGCGGTGGTATGGCTGCAGAACCCGATCGGGGTGCCCGTCGGGGATAGTATCCGGGCGGCGATCGATCTCCCTCGGGAGATCGTCGTCGCCGAGATGCCACTCTCGGGGAGGCCGTCCCAGGGCACAGTAGCTTCTGTCGGGCTGCTGTGGTCCGGGCTGCGGTTCCCCCTGAGTCATCTCGCCGGGGAGCTCCTGGAGTTGACGGGTCTTTGCCCCGCCCAACTCTCAGGAAACTCCTTGGGGATACTCTACGGGTTGTCTCAGCTGGAGACCGCTCTGAATGCGAGGATCCCACTAAGCTACTTGCTCAAAAAGTGGCTCCTCAAGCCCTCGTCGGTCTACAGCACCGTGGGCTGCGGCTACTTCTATCTTGCCGGGCGGCCTGGCGAGGTGCTCCCCTTCTCCACCGTCGAGAGCAAGGACCGCCACTGGAAGGACCATCCCTTCGTGGCGGTTGGCAACTGGCGCGGGCGGCACAGCGGAGTCCCGGCTCACCCTGGGGTTCCTCCGACGGCGGTCTTCCGGGAGATCTCCTTCTACAAGGCGGGGAAGAAGAAGTGCATCGCTCCCGATCGGGAGAAGTCTCTGGACGAGGCGATCCTCCACTACCTTGGTGGGCGGACTCCAGAGAAGATCACCGCTCCCGACTTCGCCTTCCAGCTGAAGGACGGGAAGACCGGCGCTATTCTGCTGAAGCAGAAAGTGGTCCGGAAGAAGAAAGAGGAGGAGGTCGGCGCTATTCCGCCGATGCAGAACGCCCCTCCTCCCTCTAAAGGGGCCAGCAAGGGGGCAGGGAGCTCCGGAGGCAACCCCCGCAAGAAGGTAGCACGGAGGCGGGCCTCGCCCATCCGCTTCGACGACCCCGACACCCTAGAGATGCTCCGCCAGGGTGAAGCCGCCGCTCCCCCGCCACCTCCTCGCCCGGACGCCGGCCCAGGTCAGCCCACTGCCCCAACTCCCATAGTCCGCCGAAAGATCCAAATGGTCGAGCCCGACGACCCGAACATCGACCTCCCGCTAACCATGGCGGAAGTCGAATCCGGGATGGCTCAAATTTTAATGGGCTACTTTCCGGGCGATCTGACCGTGCCGCTTCGTGTAGCAGTGATGACGCCGGAGATGGAGGCGCGCGGGAAGAAGAAGGCCAAGCGTGCGGGGCCCGCGCCTTCTAACGTCCAGGCGGCGCAACGGCAGAAAGCGCTGGAGGAGGCGGGCTTGTACTCGGAGCCCAGCTGGACGGACTCCGCGGAAGAGGCCTCAGGCCCCGAGGAGGAAGAGCCCGCTCCTCAGCCTTCCCAGGCGGAGCCTTCTGCTTCCGCCCAAGTGGAGAAGCCCGCGACTCCATCAGCTCTCGTACCAGGGGCGGGGTCAAGCGGGCAGGAGCCGCCATCTCCCGCCGACGGGGCAGGGATCCAGCAGGGCGAATCAGACGCCGTCGCTGCGACCTTCTTGCCGGTGTCGGCTCCTCCTCCCGCGGCCTTTACACCGGAGGCCGCTCCAGCCCCCGCCCCTCCGACCTCGCCTCCTGCAGAGGGCCAGGAGGGAGCGGGCTCTCAGCAGGGCTTAGGGGACCTGGTCTACAGGTCCCCGAGTTTCGTAGACATTGGCTCCGATTCCGAGTCCTTCAGCTCGGAGTCGGAGGCCAAGGGGGCCACGGCGGACCCTCCGAGCCCGCCAGGAGCCGGAGCTCGCCCGGGGGAGGTGATAGCCCCCACTCCTCCCGGCGTGCCCCCTCTTTCCGGAGCTCCCGGCGGTCCCAGCGCGGGTTCCTCTGTGGAGGAAGGGAGGGCGCCCCACTACGTGCGGCAGCTGCTGGGCCGCAACGTTTTCGCGCGAGCTCCCTTCGCTTCTATAAGCGAGCGCCTGGCCGAGGTACGCTCCGCACCTGTCTGGGTAAATTTTAGTCTCAATTCTTGCTAACCTCTTTACCTTTCTTATGCAGGCGGAGAAGCAGAGCCAGGCGCTGGCCACGGAGGTCGCTGGGGCCGGGAAGGCGCTGGCCGCTTTGTTCGATGATTCCCTTCAGGGGTCTGAGCGCAAGGTGGACGAGCACATCCACGAGCTCCAGCTAGCCAAGGGCTCCGAGGAGCTGAAGGCGGAGTCAGAGGCACTGCACCGCAGGGTCAAAACCCTGGCGTCAGGCCTCGCCATGGCCGAGGTAGCCAAAGGCCTGTCCGCTACCGCCCTCTTCAAGGCCAAGGCGGAGCGAGACGAAGCTGTGTCCGCCCGGGAGGTCGCGCAGCGGGAGGCGGCTCAACTTCAAGGCGAGGTTGCTGCTCTGAAGACGGAGATCGCTGCCTTGAAGGAGACGCACGCCAACGGCCTTCGGGCTCAGCAAGACCGCCTCCAAACTCAACTGGACGATCTCCTCAAGAAAGGCGCCCTGGCCGCTGTGGAGAAATACAAGACCGAAAGGTCGAAGAAGCGGCGCCGAGGAGACGACAGTGGGGCGGAGACAAGCAAGCCTTGAGCTCGCAGCTTTGCAACTGTTTTTGTAATTCTCGTCTATCAATAAAATTTTCATCTTTTTAAGCTCGACTTTGTGTCTTTTTATCTTTCTTTGCGTTGCTCATGAGTCCGCTCTAGGAGTTCACAGCGACCTCGAGAGTGATACCCCGAGCGAGGCGGCTAATTCGATTCAATCTTTTTATTTTTAAAACATATGCAATACGAAAAACTCGGCATGCTCGCAAAAACTCGACAGTCTCTGAGCCCGGAAAACGTTTAAGCAAACCAAAAGACTTCAAAAACTTCCCTACACTCAGAGACTTAAACCATTTTTTTTTTTTTTTTTTTTTTAAAAGAAAACTAATAAGTGCTAGCTGCCCCCTGCCCGGTTAATTTCTCTCGATGGTCCTGTTCGGCGGGCTCGCCCTTCGAGGGGTACGCCAACGCCAGGATGCTTCCGTTCATGGCAGGTGAACGCGAAGGATCCTAGTTAGGCTTAGAGTCCTCTTGGGCAGCGGACTTCCCCAGGAAGCTCAAGGTCGCCCACTGGCTGCCTCTGAGGATCCCGGTCTAGCTTTAAGTCCGCACAACGGCGGACTGCCCCGGGAAGCTCAAGGTCGCCCACTGGCTGCCTCTGAGGATCCCGGTCTTGCTTTAAGTCCGCACAACGGCGGACCGCCCCGAGAAGCTCAAGGTCGCCCACTGGCTGCCTCTGAGGATCCCGGTCTTGCTTTAAGTCCGCACAACGGCGGACTGCCCCGAGAAGCTCAAGGTCGCCCACTGGCTGCCTCTGAGGATCCCGGTCTTGCTTTAAGTCCGCATAACGGCGGACTGCCCCGGGAAGCTCAAGGTCGCCCACTGGCTGCCTCTGAGGATCCCGGTCTTGCTTTAAGTCCGCACAACGGCGGACTGCCCCGGGAAGCTCAAGGTCGCCCACTGGCTGCCTCTGAGGATCCCGGTCTTGCTTTAAGTCCGCACAACGGCGGACTGCTTTGTAGATCAAGCGAGCTCTTGGTGCAGCGAGCTTCCGGGTGGAGTTCGTTGTGGAAAATCCCATCATTCATTCATAACTTCAAACGATAATTTACAAAAATTCACTTAGGCATAGAACTTGCGAAGGTGCAAAGCATTCCAAGGCCGCTCTAACAAATCGCCTTCAGCGGTCATCAACTGGTAAGCCCCCGAGCCACGCGCTTCGTGTATTATGTAGGGACCCTCCCAGTTCGCCGCGAGCTTCCCTGCATTAGGCTCCTGCGTGTTTGCGAACACCTTTCTCATCACCATGTCCCCGGCTTTGAATGCCCGATGGCGGACTCTTTTGTCATAGGCGCGCTTCATTTCTTGTCGGTACCCAGCGAGATGTAGATTGGCGCGCTCTCGTCTTTCTTCGAGCTGGTCTAGGGAGTCGGCGAGCAGAACGTCGTTATCGACCTCACCTGCAGCAAGCTTTCTTTCCGTTGGCAGCTCGGCTTCGATGGGCAGCACGGCTTCACACCCGTAAGTCAGGCTGAAAGGCGATTCGCCGGTCGAGCGACGTGGAGTGGTACGATAGGCCCACAGCACGCCGTCGAGCTCCTGCTCCCATAGTCCTTTCTTTCCTTCCAACCTTTTCTTGAGGTTATCTAGGATTACTCGGTTCGTTGCTTCGGCCTGCCCATTGCTTTGAGGGTACCTCGGAGACGAGAACCTTAGGTCGACCCCGTATTCGATGCAAAAGCTTCTGATCAAGCGATTGTCGAACTGGCGACCATTGTCGGTGATGAGCACTCGGGGTAGCCCAAAGCGACAGAAAATATTCTTCCAAAGGAAGTCTTTGACTTGCTTCTCACCAATCTTAGCTAGCGGGACCGCTTCCACCCATTTGGTGAAGTAGTCCGTAGCTACTAAGATGAATTTCTTCTGTCGGGTAGACACAGGGAAAGGTCCCACAATGTCCAACCCCCATTGCTGGAAAGGCCAGGGGCTCGCCAGAGGGTGCAGCTCTTCTGCAGGCATATGGTTCGTCGTGGCGTGCTTCTGGCATTGGATGCACCTCTGAGCGGCCTTCAAAGCGTCCTGCTCCAGAGTGGGCCACCAGTACCCTTGCCTTCGAACTTTCGCAGCTAGAGATCGCCCACCAGCGTGGTTTCCCAGCTCGCCAGAGTGGATGCAATTCAGAACTTCTTCGGTCTTCGGGCTTTCGATGCAACGAAGGTTTGGCCCGCCAAACGACCTCCGAAAAAGGCGATCCCAACGAATGAGATAGCGACCAGCGCATTTCTCCAATCGCCGGGCTTCCTCTTTACCTTCGGGAAGCTCGCCCTTCTGAAGGAAACGAAGAATGAGAGCAATCCACCCGCCAGGAGATACGTCGGCAGAAACTTGGTTAACTGCGAGCTCCGCCAGCTGGAGCCGAGACTAATTCTGGACTTCAATGAGAATATGGCGAGCTTCCGATGTTCCCAGCAAGGAGGCGGCGTTTGCCAAGGCATCAGCTCGCCTATTATCGGCTCGCGGAATTTGCTCGAAAGAGATCTTTTCGAACTCCGCGGCCTTGCTTTTCACCAGATCAACGTAGATCGCCATTCGTGCATCCCGGGAGGCGTACTCCCCATTGATTTGACAAATAATTAGCTGGGAATCACTAAAGACTTTTAAGCGTTTGGCGCCTACCTCTTGAGCGAGCTCCAGACCTGCCAGTAACGCCTCGTACTCTGCTTCATTGTTAGTAGCGGCGAAATCCAGTCGGACTGATTTCTCGAGCAGCACCTCTTGGGCGATCAGAGCGACCCCGATCCCCGCTCCCAAAGCGTTGGAGGAACCATCGACAAACAATTTCCATCCCATCGCCTCTGGATGCTCATTTGGAGGACGCTCGCCTTGGTAGTCCAAGAACCTCGCCTTCCCAGGGTGTGCCTCAGTTGGCTCATCCTCCTGGTACTGGACTGGCTCTTCTATGGGGAAGTCTGCTAAGAAATCGGCGAGAACCTGCCCTTTGACAGCAACTCGAGGGACATACTCCAATCCAAAGGCGGCGAGCTCGGCAGACCATCGATACAACCTGCCGGCTACCGAAGGCCTGGAGAGGGCGCTCTTTAGGGGGTGCTCCGTGATGACTTTGACGGTATGCGCCGAGAAGTAGGGGTGAAGCTTCCTCGCGGTAAGGACCAAAGCCAAAGCGACCTTCTCGATTGGTCGATACCGGAGCTCGGCAGGAAGCATCGTGTGGCTCACAAAATAGACAGGCCGCTCTACCTTTGCTTCTTCTACTACCAAGACCCCACTTACGGCGTTCTCCGTGACCGCGAGATACACGCCAAGCTCGGCGCCATCTTTTGGTGCTGCTAGGATGGGCGGGCTCGCGAGATAATCCTTGATCTTCTGAAAGGCGCGCTCGCAACTTTCATCCCAGCAAATGCTCGCTCCTTTTCGCAGCAGCTCGAAAAGAGGTCGGCAATTGTCTGAGGATTTAGATATAAACCGGTTGAGCGCGGCGATTCGTCCGCTCAATCTCTGGACTTCTTGCCGGGTTCTCGGTGCGGGCATTTCGACAAGTGCTCGGATTTGCCCAGGGTCGGCCTCGATCCCCCTGTGGGTGACCAGGTACCCGAGGAATTTCCCCGAAGTCACCCCGAATGCGCACTTCGCCGGGTTCAGCCTCATTTGAAACTTTCTCAATATCTCGAAGGTTTCGCGGAGGTCGGCGACATGCCCTCCTCGCTCTCGACTTTTTACCAGAAGGTCGTCAACATAGACCTCGACATTTCTGTCGATCTGATTTTTAAACATGCGAGTGACTAACCTTTGGTAGGTCGCTCCAGCGTTCTTGAGTCCGAAAGGCATCACTCGATAGCAGTAGAGCTTCTGGTAGCCCGCTCCGGAGTAGAAAGCGGTCTTCTCCTGATCTTCAGGATGGAGGGGTATTTGGTTATACCCTGAGTATCCATCCATGAAGGACAGAGCTCGGAACCCGACAGCTGCATCAACCAGTGCGCCGATTCTCGGAAGAGGAAATCCGTCCTTCGGGCATGCCTTGTTGAGGTCGGAGAAGTCGATGCACACTCTGACCGCTCCGCTCTTCTTAGGCACCGCCACGATATTGGAGATCCACTCGGGGAAATGTGCCTCGCGGATGAAGCCGGCTCGCTCCAGCTTATCTATCTCTGCCGCCACTGCAACGGACTTCGCTGCAGGTATGTGCCGAGCTTTCTGCTTGACCGGCGAGAACTCCTTCGCGATATGCAGACGATGACAGGCGACCTCCGGGTCAATCCCTGGCATGTCCGCGAAGCTCCAGGCGAATATGTCGCGGTATTCCCTGAGCAAGCTGGTTATGGCTTGGACCTCGCCCTCGGTTAACGAGGTCCCAAGACTAACAATTCTTGGCCCTTCTGCGCCGCCCACGTCGATCTCTTGAAGTGGTTCGGCCACCGGAAAACTTCCTCTCCTGGGGGTTGTCAGGCGACCCTCCTTCGATTTAAGGTCCGCACCGCTCCCACCCGGGGATGGAGCAGGGGAATAAGGCGAGGAGGTCCCCGGCGGGCTCCCCGGGAGCTCGGCCGTTGCGAGCAGTAATTGCTAGGATGGCGCGGGCCTCTTGGCCTCGGCGACTTCCAAGTCCATGAGGTGAGGAGCATCTTGCTCGCATCTGGTCGCGATTACTTGATCTCCCCGAATGACTACAATCCCGCTCGCTGTCGGGAATTTGAGGGCCTGATGGTTGGGTGACGACACCGCCTTCATCTGCCTTAACCAAGGCCGCCCGAGGATGGCGTTAAAGGCCGAACTCCCGTCAACTACCGCGAAGCGGACTTGGCGAGCTTCCGGGCCCGCTGTCACGGTAAGGGTTATCTCTCCCGCTACTTTGGCGACCTCTCCGGTGAAGCCACTGAGGGAGCTCGTCGAGGGAGACAAGTCGACGAGTCTCAACCCCATTCGCAGGTAGGCCGACAGGAAAAGGATGTCAACGGCGCTTCCTGAATCTACTAGAGCTCGCCTCACCTCGATGTTTGCCATCATCAGGCGTATGACGAGGGGGTCATTGTGGGGCGTGACAACCCCAGCCATGTCATCCTCTGAAAACCAGAGGAAATCGCGGGCTTCCATCCTTGGTGCTTGAAGTAAAGTAGGGGTTAGGGAGACAGAAAATACCTTCTGCGCCCGCTCCATCTCCCTTACTCGCCGGCGGGCTTCATTACTTGATCTGGGGCCGCTCAACCTCCCGCTAATGGTGTGGCAGATCGCCGGTCCTCCCGGGGGAGGAGGAGGTAAGGCGGGCTCCGCGAGTCCTGGGCGATCTCCCTCCCGAGGAGCTCGTTCTGGAATCACCTCGAACCTCCTTGGGGGCGAGATGAATTGGGTCAGATGCCCCAGCGCGATCAAGTCCTCCAGGTGGTTTTTCAGAGCCCGGCATCTATTAGTGTGATGCCCAGGGCTTCGATGAAAAGCGCATCGCCGCGAGTTATCGGTAGAGCCGGGCTCTCCGACCTGTAGGGGTGGCGGATACTGGAAGAAAGGCTCATTCCGAATCTGATGGAAAATTTGCCCTGGCGAGTGAGTCAGCACGGTGAAGTCCCGCTCCCCGGGTCCCGGAGGCAAGCGCCAGTTCGCCGGCCTTCCAGCGACCGCCGCGGGTGCTTCAGCGGGCTGTATTGCAGGAGCTGCAGCCGGTCCGGGCAAGGGTACCGCAAGTGGCACCTTCCTCCTCTCCACGGCTTTAACGACAAGAGGTCGCAAAGCTGGAGGAGGTCGCTGTTCTACCGCCTTTCCCTTCCGATCTAGCACCGCATCCTCGAGCTTGATGTGCTGCTGGACCAGGGCGAACAGTTCGACCATTGTGCGAGGGTCCTTGATCACCAAGGCGTCATGAAGCTTGCCCCCCTCGGGGAGGGCGCTTCTGAAGGCGCTCACCGCGGTACGATCCTGGCCCGCTGCGTCTTCCAGAGCGAGGTAAGCGCTTCGGAATCGCGTTGCGAAGCATCGGAGCGTTTCGCGAGCTCCCATGGCCAGAGTGAACAGAGATTCAATCCTCTTTGGGGGCTGCCTGTTGCAGCGATACTGCTCCAGGAATAGCCTAGAGAGAGTTGGAAAGTTGGGGATCACGCCGGACGGCAGCTTGTGGAACCAATTCAATGCCGATCCGGTCAGACTGCTTGGAAACGCGCGACACAGGACATGGTCCTGGTCCCGGAAAAATAGAAGTTTCCTGTAGGCCAAGAGATGGTCGACGGGATCTTGCGACCCGTCGAACAATACAAACTTCGGGGGGGTCCAGTGGTGAGGAAAACCCCCTTGATGGACCTCGCTGGTGAAAGGCGAGCTTCCTCCGTGGGCGGCGAGGTCCTCCAGTAAATCCACTGGCGCATTAGGTTGCTGCCAGTGCCCGGGGAGAAATCCCAAAGGCGACTGCACAGGTCCTAGGCGCTCGTGCGCACTCCCTCTAGGAAGGGTCGGATCCACCCCACGGCGACCCTCGGGAGCCACCAATCGGCGGCCTCCTGGCTGCTCGCGCGCGGATCCCTTCAGCGAGGCGGTTGGTCTGTGAGAGGCCGTCACCTCTCGAGGTTCGGAAGGTAGAGTCACCGCAGGCTCTTTCCCTCGTCGCCGATGACGCGGGTCGCGATCCCTCTCTTGAGACCTCGCCTCCGATCCGTCAGAGTCGACGCTCCGGCTACGTCGGCGAGGGATGGTTGCACGCGAGGTCGCCTGGTTGCTGGACCGCTGTGTTACAAGCTTCTGCAACCTTGTGAGCGGGGTCTCCTTCGCTCCACGCACGTCCGTCCTCTCAACCGGGGGCTCCGGTCGGGAAGTTCGCCGTGCTGGGGCGGTCGTGGGCAGACGCGAGGAGACGGGAGGTCGCGCGGCGGACGCGGGCCTCGAAGGTCCTGACCGCCGGCTAGCCGCCGGAGCCTGACGCAAGCGCGTCAACTCCTCCATCATCGCCCGCTGGGTGGCCAACATCTCCAACAGGAGCTGGTCACTGAGCGGGACAAAGGGCTGGGGAGTCTCAGCGGGGGGTTCGCTGTGCACAGACCCCATACGGGCCCTCGCCCGCCTACGCCCCCTTGTCGCCGGAGCCATCTTTGGGGTTTCTAAGGCCGTTGACGCACAGCCGTATGGTCGTGGGCGTTCTCACAGGAACCAGTTCGAGATCCCACAGACGGCGCCAAATGTTTGGGGGATTCTTCCTGGTCCTTGCGAGCAACCTGTAAGACCAAGAAAAGAGAAACGTGAGAACGGCTGGCTCCCTTAGGAGCGCAGACCCTCCGACGCTCAAGTCAGTCACGGTAGCACAACGGAGAGCTGTTGTATACCAAAGTGGTAGGGAAAGGGATTTCGAACCTGTACTTTGGAGCCTGGGAGTGTGTATTTATAGACATGGGCGACCTATCTAGTTACGACGCATAGAAGCTGTTTCCGGCACCTTCTAGGCCCCCACGTGCTGGCTCACGTGGATCTGACAGTCCTTGGTACTTGAGCTCCTGACATTCTTTGTCGTCTAGCTCGCCTGACGAAGTAGTGGGGGACAGCTGCTGCTGTTCTGTTGCCGCCAGGGGAATCTTCTAGAATGTTCAAGTCTGGGAGGTTTCAAACCGACTCCGATGGGCTTCCATGGACTGCAAACGTCCACGTAGCTTTAGTGGGTGCTTGACACCTGGTAATCCTTATGCTGCTCTATTGTGGGCGACCTCAGGTGGGAAGCTAAGGCGAGCTCATCCTCCGTTGCTCCGTCCTTCCCTCCACTTTTATCAAGAGTCGGACCTCGCAGGAGCGACCTCTTCGATAAACAGGGGTCTGGACGAGCTTGGCGAGCTCCTGAGCGAGCTTGAGCGAGCTCCTGAGCGAGCTCGGGCGAGCTCCTGAGCGAGCTCGAGCGAGCTCCTGAGTGAGCATTGGCGAGCTCCTGAGCGAGCATTGGCGAGCTCCTGAGCGAGCATTGGCGAGCTCCTGAGCGAGCATTGGCGAGCTCCTGAGCGAGCATTGGCGAGCTCCTGAGCGAGCATTGGCGAGCTCCTGAGCGAGCATTTGGCGAGCTCCTGAGCGAACATTGGCGAGCTTCTGAGCGGGCATTGGCGAGTTCCTGAGCGAACATTGGCGAGCTCCTGAGCGAGCATTGGCGAGCTCCTGAGCGAACATTGGCGAGCTCCTGAGCGAGCATTGGCGAGCTCCTGAGCGAACATTGGCGAGCTCCTGAGCGAGCATTGGCGAGCTACTGAGCGAACATTGGCGAGCTCCTGAGCGAACATTGGCGAGCTCCTGAGCGAGCATTGGCGAGCTCCTGAGCGAGCTTGGGCGAGCTCCTGAGCGAGCTTTGGCGAGCTCCTGAGCGAGCTTTTGGCGAGCTCCTGAGCGAGCATTGGCGAGCTCCTTCGCGCTCTTTGTCTAAGCCATTTACAGAATTTGGTCGTGCTCCTGCGGGGTCTGGGGGAACGCCAGCTCTTGGCGGGGCGAGCTGCACTCAGATACAAGGTGTCCATCCAGCTCCAAGCGGGGCGAGCTCCTCACGGGCTGTGAGAGCGAGCTTTTGGGCGAGCTCCTGGGCGAACTTTGGGCGAGCTCCTGGGGGGTCTGGGGGAACGCCAGCTCTTGGCGGGGCGAGCTGCACTCAGATACAAGGTGTCCATCCAGCTCCAAGCGGGGCGAGCTCCTCACGGGCTGTGAGAGCGAGCTTTTGGGCGAGCTCCTGGGCGAACTTTGGGCGAGCTCCTGGGCGAGCTCCTAAGCAAACTTAACGAGCTTCTGAACGAACTTGCCCTGGGCCCCTTCAGCCCAATGTGGATCCCGCTCCCTGTCAAGATGACTGGGTGAGCACGGGAGAGCGAACTCCTGATCGGGTTTCAATCACCCCCAACAGATTGCACGAATGAATTAGAATGGATACATTCGTGCGAATGAAGTAGAACGGATTGTACGAATGAATTAGAATGGATCGTACGAATGAATTAGAATGAATCATACGAATGAATTAGAATGGATCGTACGAATGAATTAGAATGGATACATTCATGCGAATGAATTAGACTGGATCGTACGAATGAGTAAGAATGGATCGTACGAATGAAATAGAATGGATCGTACGAATGAATTAGAATGGATCGTGCTAATGAATTAGAATGGATCGTACGAATGAATTAGAATGGATACATTCATGCGAATGAATTAGAATGGATCGTACGAATGAGTAAGAATGGATCGTACGAATGAAATAGAATGGATCGTACGAATGAATTAGAATGGATCGTGCTAATGAATTAGAATGGATCGTACGAATGACTTAGAATAGATTGTGCGAATGAATTAGAATGGATCGTATGAATGAATTAGAATGGATCGTATAAATGAATTAGAATGGATCGTGCGAATGAATTAGAATGGATAGTATGACTTAATTAGAATGGATACATTCGTGCAAATGAATTAGAATGGATCGTACGAATGAGTAAGAATGGATCATACAAATGAAATAGAATGGATCGTACGAATGAATTAGAATGGATCGTGCTAATGAATTAGAATGGATCGTACCATTCTAATTCATTCGTACAATCCATTCTAATTCATTCGCACGATCAATTCTAATTCATTCGTATGATCCATTCTAATTCATTTGCACGATCAATTCTAATTCATTCGCACGAATGTATCAATTCTAATTCATTTGTACGATCTATTCTAATTCATTCGCACGATCCATTCTAATTCATTCATACGATCCATTCTACTTCATTCGCACGAATGTATCCATTCTAATTCATTCGTGCAATCCATTCTAATTCATTCGCACGATCAATTTTAATTCATTCGTATGATCCATTCTAATTCATTCCTACGATCTATTCTAATTCATTCGTTCGAATGTATCCATTCTAATTCATTCGTACGATCCATTCTAATTCATTCGTACGATCCATTCTACTTCATTCGCACGAATGTATCCATTCTAATTCATTCGTACAATCCATTCTAATTCATTCGCACGATCAATTCTAATTCATTCGTATGATCTATTCTAATTCATTCCTACGATCTATTCTAATTCATTCGTTCGAATGTATCCATTCTAATTCATTCGTACGATTTATTCTAATTCATTCATACGATCCATTCTAATTCATTCGTACGATCCATTCTACTTCATTCGCACGAATGTATCCATTCTAATTCATTCGTACAATCCATTCTAATTCATTTGCACGATCAATTCGAATTCATTTGTACGATCCATTATAATTCATTCGCACGATCAATTCTAATTCATTCGTACGATCCATTCTAATTCATTCGTACGATCCATTCTAATTCATTCCTACGATCCATTCTAATTCATTCGGACGAATGTATCCATTGTAATTCGTTCATACGATCCATTCGAATTCATTCATACGATCCATTCTAATTCATTCATACGATCCATTCTAATTCATTCGCACGAATGTATTCATTCGGACAATCTATTCTAATTTATTCGTACGATCCATTCTAATTCATTCGTACGATCCATTCTACTTCATTCGCACGAATGTATCCATTCTAATTCATTCGTACGATCCATTCTACTTCATTCGCACGAATGTATCCATTCTAATTCATTCGTACAATCCATTCTAATTCATTCGCACGATCATTTCTAATTCATTCGTATGATCCATTCTAATTCATTCCTACGATCTATTCTAATTCATTCGTTCGAATGTTTCCATTCTAATTCATTCGTATGATTCATTCTAATTCATTCGTACGATCCATTCTGATTCATTCGTACGATCCATTCTAATTCATTCGTACGATCCATTCTACTTCATTCGCACGAATGGATCCATTCTAATTCATTCGTACAATCCATTCTAATTCATTCGTACGATTCATTCTAATTCATTCCTACGATCTATTTTAATTCATTCGTTCGAATGTTTCCATTCTAATTCATTCGTACGATTCATTCTAATTCATTCGTATGATCCATTCTAATTCATTCGTATGATCCATTCTAATTCATTCGCATGATCCATTCTAATTCATTCGTACGATCCATTCTTTTTCATTCGCTCGAATGTATCTATTCTAATTCATTCGTATGATCCATTCTTATTCATTCGCACGATCCATTCAAATTCATTCGTACGATCCATTCTAATTCATTCGTATGATCCATTCTACTTCATTCGCACGAATGTATCCATTCTAATTCATTCGTACAATCCATTCTAATTCATTCGCACGATCAATTCTAATTCATTCGTATGATCCATTCTAATTCATTCCTACGATCTATTCTAATTCATTCGTTCAAATGTTTCCATTCTAATTCATTCGTACGAATCATTCTAATTCATTCGTACGATCCATTCTAATTCATTCGTACGATCCATTCTACATCATTCGCACGAATGTATCCATTCTAATTCATTCGTACAATCCATTCTAATTCATTCGCACGATCAATTCTAATTCATTCATATGATCCATTCTAATTCATTCCTACGATCTATTCTAATTTATTCGTTCGAATGTATCCATTCTAATTCATTCGTATGATCCATTCTAATTCATTCCTACGATCTATTCTAATTCATTCGTTCGAATGTATCCATTCTAATTCATTCATACGATTCATTCTAATTCATTCGTACGATTCATTCTAATTCATTCGTACGATCCATTCTAATTCATTCGTATGATCCATTCTACTTCATTCGCACGAATGTATCCTTTCTAATTCATTCGTACGATCCATTCTACTACATTCGCACGAATGTATCCATTCTAATTCATTCGTACAATCCATTCTAATTCATTTGCACGATCAATTCTAATTCATTCGTATGATCCATTCTAATTCATTCCTACGATCTATTCTAATTCATTCGTTCGAATGTTTCCATTCTAATTCATTCGTACGATTCATTCTAATTCATTCGTACAATCCATTCTGATTCATTCGTACGATCCATTCTAATTCATTCGTACGATCCATTCTACTTCATTCGCACGAATGGATCCATTCTAATTCATTCGTACTCAGAATGGATCGTACGAATGAATTAGAATGAATCGTACGAATGAATTAGAATGGATACATTCGAACGAATGAATTAGAATAGATCGTAGGAATGAATTAGAATGGATCATACGAATGAATTAGAATTGATCATACGAATGAATTAGAATGGATTGCACGAATAAATTAGAATGGATACATTCGTGCGAATGAAGTAGAATGGATACATTCGAACGAATGAATTAGAATAGATCGTAGGAATGAATTAGAATGGATCATACGAATGAATTAGAATTGATCGTGCGAATGATTTAGAATGGATTGTACGAATGAATTAGAATGGATCGTGCGAATGAATTAGAATGGATTGTACGAATGAATTAGAATGGATACATTCGTGCGAATGAAGTAGAATGGATCGTACGAATGAATTAGAATGGATCGTACGAATGAATCAGAATGGATCGTACGAATGAATTAGAATGAATTGTACGAATGAATTAGAATGGAAACATTCGAACGAATGAATTAGAATAGATCGTAGGAATGAATTAGAATGGATCATACGAATGAATTAGAATTGATCATGCGATTGAATAAGAATGGATTGTACGAATGAATTAGAATGGATAGATTCGTGAGAATGAAGTAGAATGGATCGTACGAATGAATTAGAATGGATCGTACGAATGAATTAGAATGGATCGTACGCATGAATTAGAATGAATCGTACGAATGAATTAGAATGGATACATTCGAACGAAAAAATTAGAATAGATCGTAGGAATGAATTAGAATGGATCATACGAATGAATTAGAATTGATCGTGCGAATGAATTAGAATGGATTGTACGAATGAATTAGAATGGATACATTCGTGCGAATGAAGTAGAATGGATCGTACGAATGAATTAGAGTGGATCGTACAAATGAATTAGAATGAATCGTACGAATGAATTAGAATGGATACATTCGAACGAATGAATTAGAATAGATCGTAGGAATGAATTAGATTGAATTAGAATGGATCGTACGAATGAATTAGAATGGATTGTACGAATGAATTTGAATGGATGGTACGAATGAATTAGAATGAATCGTACGAATGAATTAGAATGGAAACATTCGAACGAATGAATTAGAATAGATCGTAGGAATGAATTAGAATGGATCATACGAATGAATTAGAATTGATCGTGCGAATGAATTAGAATGGATTGTACGAATGAATTAGAATGGATACATTCCTGCGAATGAAGTAGAATGGATCGTACGAATGAATTAGAATGGATCGTACGAATGAATTAGAATGGATATATTCGAACGAATGAATTAGAATAGATCGTAGGAATGAATTAGAATGGATCATACGAATGAATTAGAATTGATCGTGCGAATGAATTAGAATGGATTGCACGAATGAATTAGAATGGATCGTACGAATGAATTAGAATGAATCCTATGAATGAATTAGAATGGATACATTCGAACGAATGAATTAGAATAGATCGTAGGAATGAATTAGAATGGATCATACGAATGAATTAGAATTGATCGTGCGAATGAATTAGAATGAATTGCACGAATGAATTAGAATGGATACATTCGTGCGAATGAAGTAGAATGGATCGTACGAATGAATTAGAATGGATCGTACGAATGAATTAGAATGAATCGTACGAATGAATTAGAATGGATACATTCGAACGAATGAATTAGAATAGATCGCAGGAATGAATTAGAATGGATCATACGAATGAATTAGAATTAATCGTACGAATGAATTAGAATGGATTGTACGAATGAATTAGAATGGATACATTCGTGTGAATGATGTAGAATGGATCGTACGAATGAATCAGAATAGATCGTACGAATGAATTAGAATGAATCGTACGAATGAATTAGAATGGATATATTCGAACGAATGAATTAGAATAGATCGTAGGAATGAATTAGAATGGATCATACGAATGAATTAGAATTGATCGTGCGAATGAATTAGAATGGATTGTACGAATGAATTAGAATGGATACATTCGTGCGAATGAAGTAGAATGGATCGTACGAATGAATTAGAATGGATCGTACGAATGAATCAGAATGGATCGTACGAATGAATTAGAATGGATACATTCGAACGAAAGAATTAGAATAGATCGTAGGAATGAATTAGAATGGATCATAGGAATGAATTAGAATTGATCGTGCGAATGAATTAGAATGGATTGTACGAATGAATTAGAATGGATACATTCGTGCGAATGAAGTAGAATGGATCGTACGAATGAATTAGAATGGATCGTACGAATGAATTAGAATGAATCGTACGAATGAATTAGAATGGATACATTCGAACGAATAAATTAGATTAGATCGTAGGAATGAATTAGAATGGATCATACGAATGAATTAGAATTGATCGTGCGAATGAAGTAGAATGATTTGTACGAATGAATTAGAATGGATACATTCGTGCGAATGAAGTAGAATGGATCGTACGAATGAATTAGAATGGATCGTACGAATGAATTAGAATGAATCGTGCGAATGAATTAGAATGGATACATTCGAACGAATGAATAAGAATAGATCATAGGAATTAATTAGAATGGATCATACGAATGAATTAGAATTGATCATGCGAATGAATTAGAATGGATTGTACGAATGAATTAGAATGGATACATTCGTGCGAATGATGTAGAATGGATCGTACGAATGAATCAGAATGGATCGTACGAATGAATTAGAATGAATCGTACGAATGAATTAGAATGGAAACATTCGAACGAATGAATTAGAATAGATCGTAGGAATGAATTAGAATGGATCATACGAATGAATTAGAATTGATCGTGCGAATGAATTATAATGGATTGTACGAATGAATTAGAATAGATACATTCGTGCGAATGAAGTTGAATGGATCGTACGAATGAATTAGAATGGATCGTACGAATGAATTAGAATGAATCGTACGAATGAATTAGAATGGATACATTCGAACGAATGAATTAGAATAGATCGTACGAATGAATTAGAATGGATCATACGAATGAATTAGAATTGATCGTGCGAATGAATTAGAATTGATTATACGAATGAATTAGAATGGATACATTTGTGCGAATGAAGTAGATTGGATCGTACGAAGGAATTAGAATGGATCGTACGAATGAACTAGAATGAATCGTACGAATGAATTAGAATGGATACATTCGAACTAATGAATTAGAATAGATCGTAGGAATGAATTAGAATGGATCATACGAATGAATTAGAATTGATCGTGCGAATGAATTAGAATGGATTGCACGAATGAATTAAAATGGATACATTCGTGCAAATGAAGTAGAATGGATCGTACGAATGAATTAGAATGGATCGTACGAATGAATTAGAATGAATCGTATGAATGAATTAGAATGGATACATTCGAACGAATGAAATAGAATTGATCGTGCGAATGAATTAGAATGGATCATACGAATGAATTAGAATTGATCGTGCGAATGAATTAGAATGGATTGTATGAATGAATTAGAATGGATACATTCGTGCGAATGAAGTAGAATGGATCGTACGAATGAATTAGAATGGATCGTACGATAATTAGAATGGATACATTCGAACGAATGAATTAGAATAGATCGTAGGAATGAATTAGAATGGATCATACGAATGAATTAGAATTGATCGTGCGAATGAATTAGAATGGATTGTACGAATGAATTAGAATGGATATATTCGTGCGAATAAAGTAGAATGGATCGTACGAATGAATTAGAATGGATCGTACAAATGAATCAGAATGGATCGTACGAATGAATTAGAATGAATCGTACGAATGAATTAGAATGGAAACATTCGAACGAATGAATTAGAATAGGTCGTAGGAATGAATTAGAATGGATCATACGAATGAATTAGAATTGATCGTGCGAATGAATTAGAATGGATTGTACGAATGAATTAGAATAGATACATTCGTGCGAATGAAGTAGAATGGATCGTACGAATGAATTAGAATGGATTGTACGAATGAATTAAAATGAATCGTACGAATGAATTAGAATGGATACATTCGAACTAATGAATTAGAATAGATCGTAGAAATGAATTAGAATGGATCATACGAATGAATTAAAATTGATCGTGCGAATGAATTAGAATGGATTGTACGAAGGAATTAGAATGGATACATTCATGCGAATGAAGTAGAATGGATCGTACGAATGAAATAGAATGGATCATACAAATGAATTAGAATGGATCGTACGAATAAATTAGAATGAATCGTACGAATGAATTAGAATGGATACATTCGAACGAATAAATTAGAATGGATCGTAGAAATGAATTAGAATGGATCATACGAATGAATTAGAATTGATCGTGCGAATGAATTAGAATTAGAATGGATACATTCGAACGAATGAATTAGAATAGATCGTAAGAATGAATTAGAATGGATCATACGAATGAAATAGAATTGATCGTACGAATGAATTAGAATTGATTGTACGAATGAATTAGAATGGATCGTGCGAATGAATTAGAATGGATCGTACGAATGAATTAGAATGAATCGTACGAATTAATTAGAATGGAAACATTCGAACGAATGAATTAGAATAGATCATAGGAATGATTTAGAATAGATCATACGAATGAATTAGAATTGATCGTGCGAATGAATTAGAATGGATTGTACGAATGAATTAGAATGGATACATACGTGCGAATGAAGTAGAATTGATCGTGCGAATGAATTAGAATGTATTGCATGAATGAATTAGAATGGATACATTCGTGCGAATGAAATAGAACGGATCGTACGAATGAATTAGAATGGATCGTACGGATGAATTAGAATGAATCGTACGAATGAATTAGAATGGATCATACGAATGAATTAGAATGGATACATTCATGCGAATGAATTAGAATGGATCGTGCGAATGAGTAAGATGGATCGTACGAATGAAATAGAATGGATCATACGAATGAATTAGAATGGATCGTGCTAATGAATTAGAATGGATCGTACGAATGAATTAGAATGGATACATTCATGCGAATGAATTAGAATGGATCGTACGAATGAG
This sequence comes from Chamaelirium japonicum, assembly GCA_947650365.1. Classification (NCBI taxonomy): domain Eukaryota; kingdom Viridiplantae; phylum Streptophyta; class Magnoliopsida; order Liliales; family Melanthiaceae; genus Chamaelirium; species Chamaelirium japonicum. Next base: position 54,490 of record CANTAL010000154.1, read on the forward strand.
TAAGAATGGATTGTACGAATGAAATAGAATGGATCGTACGAATGAATTAGAATAGATCGTGCTAATGAATTAGAATGGATCGTACGAATGACTTAGAATAGATTGTGCGAATGAATTAGAATGGATCGTACGAATGAATTAGAATGGATCGTATAAATGAATTAGAATGGATTGTGCGAATGAATTAGAATGGAATGGATACATTTGTGCGAATGAAGTAGAATGGATCGTACGAATGAATTAGAATGGATCGTATGAATGAATTAGAATGAATCATATGAATGAATTAGAATGGATCGTACAATCCATTCTAATTCATTCGTACAATCCATTCTAATTCATTCGCACGATCAATTCTAATTCATTCGTATGATCCATTCTAATTCATTCCTACGATCTATTCTAATTCATTTGTTCGAATGTATCCATTCTAATTCATTCGTATGATTCATTCTAATTCATTCGTACGATCCATTCTAATTCATTCGTACGATCCATTCTACTTCATTCGCACAAATGTATCCATTCTAATTTATTCGTACAATCCATTCTAATTCATTCGCATGATCAATTCTAATTCATTCGTATGATCCATTCTAATTTATTCCTACGATCTATTCTAATTTATTCATTCGAATGTATCCATTCGTACGATTCATTCTAATTCATTCGTACGATCCATTCTAATTCATTCGTATGATCCATTCTACTTCATTCGCACGAATGTATCCATTCTAATTCATTCGTACAATCCATTCTAATTCATTCGCATGATCAATTCTAATTCATTCGTATGAATCATTCTAATTCATTCCTACGATCTATTCTAATTCATTCGTTCGAATGTATCCATTCTAATTCATTCGTACGATTCATTCTAATTCATTCGTACGATCCATTCTAATTCATTCGTACGATCCATTCTACTTCATTCGCACGAATGTATCCATTCTAATTCATTCGTACAATCCATTCTACTTCATTCGCACGAATGTATCCATTCTAATTCATTCGGATCCATTCTTATTCATTCCTACGATCTATTCTAATTCATTCGTTCGAATGTATCCATTCTAATTCATTCGTACGATTCATTCTAATTCATTCGTACGATCCATTCTAATTCATTCGTACGATCCATTCTACTTCATTCGCACGAATGTATCCATTCTAATTCATTCGTACAATCCATTCTAATTCAATCGCACGATCAATTCTAATTCATTCGTATTATCCATTCTAATTCATTCCTACGATCTATTCTAATTCATTCGTTCGAATGTATCCATTCTAATTCATTCGTAAGATTCATTCCAATTCATTCGTATGATCCATTCTAATTCATTCGTACGATCCATTCTACTTCATTCGCACGAATGTATCCATTCTAATTCATTCGTACAATCTATTCTAATTCATTCGCACGATCAATTCTAATTCATTCGTATGATCCATTCTAATTCATTCCTACGATCTATTCTAATTTATTCGTTCGAATGTATCCATTCTAATTCATTCATACGATTCATTCTAATTCATTCGTATGATCCATTCTAATTCATTCGTACGATCCATACTACTTCATTCGTACGATCCATTCTACTTCATTCGCACGAATGTATCCATTCTAATTCATTCGTACAATCCATTCTAATTCATGCGCACGAATGTATCCATTCTAATTCATTCGTACAATCCATTCTAATTCATTCGCACGATCAATTCTAATTCATTCGTATGATTCATTCTAATTCATTTGTACGATCCATTCTACTTCATTCGCACGAATGTATCCATTCTAATTCATTCGTACAATCCATTCTAATTCATTCGCACGATCAATTCTAATTCATTCGTATGATCCATTCTAATTCATTCCTACGATCTATTCTAATTCATTCATTCGAATGTATCCATTCTAATTCATTCGTACAATCCATTCTAATTCATTCGCACGATCAATTCTATTTCATTTGTATGATCCATTCTAATTCATTCCTATGATCTACTCTAATTTATTCGTTCGAATGTATCCATTCTAATTCATTCGTACGATTCATTCTAATTCATTCGTACGATCCATTCTAATTCATTCGTACAATCCATTCTAATTCATTCGTACGATTCATTCTAATTCATTCGTACGATCCATTCTAATTCATTCGTACGATCCATTCTACTTCATTCGCACGAATGTATCCATTCTAATTCATTCGTACAATCCATTCTAATTCATTCGCACGATCAATTCTAATTCATTCGTATGATCCATTCTAATTCATTCCTACGATCTATTCTAATTCATTCGTTCGAATGTATCCATTCTAATTCATTCGTACGATTCAATCTAATTCATTCGTACGATCCATTCTAATTCATTCGTACGATCCATTCTACTTCATTCGCACGAATGTATCCATTCTAATTCATTCGTACAATCCATTCTAATTCATTCTATCCATTCTAATTCATTCATACAATCCATTCTAATTCATTCGCACGATCAATTCTAATTCATTCGTATGATCCATTCTAATTCATTCCTACGATCTATTATAATTCATTCGTTCGAATGTTTCCATTCTAATTCATTCGTACGATTCATTCTAATTCATTCGTACGATCCATTCTAATACGATTCATTCTAATTCATTCGTACGATCCATTCTAATTCATTCGTACGATCCATTCTAATTCATACGTACGATCCATTCTAATTCATTCGTATGATCCATTCTAATTCATTCCTACGATCTATTCTAATTCATTCAATTCATTCGTACGATCCATTCTAATTCATTCGTACGATCCATTTTACTTCATTCGCACGAATGTATCCATTCTAATTCATTCGTACAATCCATTCTAATTCATTCGTTCAAATGTATCCATTCTAATTCATTCGTACGATTCATTCCAATTCATTCGTACGATCCATTCTAATTCATTCATACGATTCATTCTAATTCATTCGTACGATCCATTCTAATTCATTCGTTCAATCCATTCTAATTCATTCGTGCAATCCATTCTAATTCATTCGCACGATCAATTCTAATTCATTCGTATGATCCATTCTAATTCATTCCTACGATCTATTCTAATTCATTCGTTCGAATGTATCCATTCTAATTCATTCGTACGATTCATTCTAATTCATTCGTACGATCCATTCTAATTCATTCGTACGATCCATTCTACTTCATTCGCACGAATGTATCCATTCTAATTCATTCGTACAATCCATTCTAATTCATTCGCACGATCAATTCTAATTCATTCGTATGATCCATTCTAATTCATTCCTACGATCTATTCTAATTCATTCGTTCGAATGTTTCCATTCTAATTCATTCGTACGATTCATTTTAATTCATTCGTACGATCCATTCTGATTCATTCGTACGATCCATTCTAATTCTACGATCCATTCTTACTCATTCGTACGATCCATTCTAATTCATTCGCACGAATGTATCCATTCTGATTCATTCGCACGAATGTATCCATTCTAATTCATTCGTACAATCCATTCTAATTCATTCGCACGATCAATTCTAATTCATTCGTATGATCCATTCTAATTCATTCCTACGATCTATTCTAATTCATTCGTTTGAATGTATCCATTCTAATTCATTCGCATTCGTACGATCCATTCTAATTCATTCGTACGATCCATTCTACTTCATTCGCACGAATGTATCCATTCTAATTCATTCGTGCAATCCATTCTAATTCATTCGCACGATCAATTCTAATTCATTCATTTGATCCATTCTAATTCATTCCTACGATCTATTCTAATTCATTCGTTCGAATGTATCCATTCTAATTCATTCTTACGATTCATTCTAATTCATTCGTACGATCCATTCTAATTCATTCGTACGATCCATTCTAATTCATTCATACGATCCATTCTAATTCATTCCTACGATTTATTCTAATTCATTCAATTCATTCGTACGATCCATTCTAATTCATTCGTACGATCCATTCTACTTCATTCGCACGAATGTATCCATTCTAATTCATTCGTACGATCCATTCTAATTCATTCGTACGATCCATTCTACTTTATTCGCACGAATGTATCCATTCTAATTCATTCGTACAATCCATTCTAATTCATTCGCACGATCAATTCTAATTCATTCGTATGATCCATTCTAATTCATTCCTACGATCTATTCTAATTCATTCGTTCGAATGTATCCATTCTAATTCATTCGTACGATTCATTCTAATTCATTCGTACGATCCATTCTAATTCATTCGTACGATCCATTCTACTTAATTCGCATCAATGTATCCATTCTAATTCATTCGTACAATCCATTCTAATTCATTCGCACGATCAATTCTAATTCATTCGTACGATCAATTCTAATTCATTCGTACGATCCATTCTAATTTATTCATTCGTATGATCCATTCTGATTCATTCGTACGATCCATTCTAATTCATTCGTACGATCCATTCTACTTCATTCGCACGAATGTATCCATTCTAATTCATTCGTACAATCCATTCTAATTCATTCGCACGATCAATTCTAATTCATTCGTATGATCCATTCTAATTCATTCCTACGATCTATTCTAATTCATTCGTTCGAATGTATCCATTCTAATTCATTCGTACGATCCATTCTGATTCATTCGTACGATCCATTCTAATTCATTCGTACGATCCATTCTAATTCATTCGCACGAATGTATCCATTCTATTCTAATTCATTCGTACATTCGTGCGAATGAAGTAGAATGGATCGTACGAATGAATTAGAGTGGATCGTACGAATGAATTAGAATGGATACATTCGAACGAATGAATTAGAATAGATCGTAGGAATGAATTAGAATGGATCATACGAATGAATTAGAATTGATCGTGCGAATGAATTAGAATGGATTGTACGAATAAATTAGAATGGATACATTCGTGCGAATGAAGTAGAATGGATCGTACGAATGAATTAGAATGGATCGTACGAATGAATTAGAATGAATCGTACGAATGAATTAGAATGGATACATTCGAATGAATGAATTAGAATAGATCGTAGGAATGAATTAGAATGGATCCGAATGAATTAGAATGGATCATACGATCCATTCTAATTCATTCGCACGATCCATTCTAATTCATTTATATGATCCATTCTAATTCATTCGTACGATCCATTCTGATTCATTCGTACGATCCATTCTACATCATTCGCACGAATGTACGAATGAATTAGAATGGATCATACGAATGAATTAGAATTGATCGTGCGAATGAATTAGAATGAATTGTACGAATGAATTAGAATGGATACATTCGTGCGAATGAAATAGAATGGATTGTACGAATGAATTAGATTGGATCGTACGAATGAATTAGAATGGATACATTCGAACGAATGAATTAGAATAGATCATAGGAATGAATTAGAATGGATCATACGAATGAATTAGAATTGATCGTGCGAATGAATTAGAATGGATTGTACGAATGAATTAGAAGTAGAATGGATCGTACGAATGTATTAGAATGGATCGTACGAATGAATTAGAATGAATCGTACGAATGAATTAGAATGGATACATTCGAACGAATGAATTAGAATAGATCGTAGGAATGAATTAGAATGGATCATACGAATGAATTAGAATTGATCGTGCGAATGAATTAGAATGGATTGTACGAATGAATTAGAATGGATACATTCGTGCGAAAGAAGTAGAATGGATCGTACGAATGAATTAGAATGAATCATACGAATGAATTAGAATTGATCGTGCGAATGAATTAGAATGGATTGTACGAATGAATTAGAATGGATACATTCGTGCGCATGTATTAGAATGGATTGTACGAATGAATTAGAATGGATACATTCGTGCGAATGAAGTAGAATGGATCGTACGAATGAAGTAGAATGGATCGTACGAATGAATTAGAATGGATCGTACGAATGAATTAGAATGAATCGTACGAATGAATTAGAATGGATCGTACGAATGAATTAGAATGAATCTTACGAATGAATTAGAATGGATACATTCGAACGAATGAATTAGAATAGATCGTAGGAAAGAATTAGAATGGATCATACGAATGAATTATAATTGATCATACGAATGAATTAGAATTGATCTTGCGAATGAATTAGAATGGATTATACGAATGAATTAGAATTGATCGTGTGAATGAATTAGAATGGATCATACGAATGAATTAGAATGGATACATTCGAACGAATGAATTAGAATAGATCGTAGGAATGAATTAGAATGGATCATACGAATGAATTATTAGAATTGATCGTGCGAATGAATTAGAATGGATTGTACGAATGAATTAGAATGGATACATTTGTACGAATGAATTAGAATGAATCGTACAAATGAATTAGAATGGATACATTCGAACGAATGAATTAGAATAGATCGTAGGAATGAATTAGAATGGATCATACGAATGAATTAGAATTGGATCGTATGAATGAATTTGAATGGATCGTACAAATAAATTAGAAAGGTTACATTTGTGAGAATGAATTAGAATTGATCGTACGAATGAATTAAATGGATCGTACGAATGGATTAGAATGAATCATACGAATGAATTAGAATGGATCGTACGAATGAATTAGAATGGATCGTGCAAATGAATTAGAATCGATCATACGAATGAATTAGAATGGATCGTATGAATGAATTAGATCGTACGAATGAATTAGAATGGATCGTACGAATGAATTAAAATGGATATATTTGACCGAATGAATTAGAATGGATACATTTGTGCGAATGAATTAGAATGGATCGTACGAATGAATTAGAATGGATCGTATGAATGAATTAGAATGGATCATACGAATGAATTAGAATGGATACATTCGAACGAATGAATTAGAATAGATCGTAGGAATGAATTAGAATGGATCATACGAATGAATTAGAATTGATCGTGCGAATGAATTAGAATGGAAACATTCGAACGAATGAATTAGAATAGATCGTAGGAATGAATTAGAATGGATCGTACGAATGAATTAGAATGGATCGTACGAATGAATTAGAATGAATCGTACGAATGAATTAGAATGGATACATTCGAACAAATGAATTAGAATAGATCGTAGGAATGAATTAGAATGGATCATACGATTGAATTAGAATTGATCGTGCGAATGAATTAGAAAGGATTGTACGAATGAATTAGAATGGATACATTTGTGCGAATAAAGTAGAATGGATCGTACGAATGAATTAGAATGGATCGTACGAATGAATTAGAATGAATCGTACGAATGAATTAGAATGGAGAGATTCGAACGAATGAATTAGAATAGATCGTAGGAATGAATTAGAATGGATTATACGAATGAATTAGAATTGATCGTGCGAATGAATTAGAATGGATTGTACGAATGAATTAGAATGGATACATTCGTGCGAATGAAGTAGAATAGATCGTACGAATGAATTAGAATGGATCGTACGAATGAATTAGAATGAATCGTACGAATGAATTAGAATGGATACATTCGAACGAATGAATTAGAATAGATCGTAGGAATGAATTAGAATGGATCATACGAATGAATTAGAATTGATCGTGCGAATGAATTAGAATGGATTGCACGAATGAATTAGAATTGATACATTCGAGCGAATGAAATAGAATGGATCGTACGAATGAATTAGAATGGATCGTACAAATGAATTAGAATGAATCGTACCAATGAATTAGAATGGACACATTCGAACGAATGAATTAGAATAGATCGTAGGAATGAATTAGAATGGATCATACGAATGAATTAGAATTGATCGTGCGAATGAATTAGAATGGATTGTACGAATGAATTAGAATGGATACATTCGTACGAATGATGTAGAATGGATCGTACGAATGAATCAGAATGGATCGTACGAATGAATTAGAATGAATCGTACGAATCAATTAGAATGGATACATTCGAACGAATGAATTAGAATAGATCGTAGGAATGAATTAGAATGGATCATACGAATGAATTAGAATTGATCGTCCGAATGAATTAGAATGGATTGTACGAATGAATTAGAATGGATACATTCGTGCGAATGAAGTAGAATGGATCGTACGAATGAATTAGAATGGATCGTACGAATGAATTAGAATGAATCGTACGAATGAATTAGAATGGATACATTCGAACTAATGAATTAGAATAGATCGTAGGAATGAATTAGAATGGATCATACGAATGAATTAGAATTGATCGTGCGAATGAATTAGAATGGATTATACGAAGGAATTAGAATGGATACAATCGTGCGAATGAAGTAGAATGGATCGTACGAATGAAATAGAATGGATCGTACGAATGAATTAGAATGAATCGTACGAATGAATTAGAATGGATACATTCGAACGAATGAATTAGAATAGATCGTAGGAATGAATTAGAATGGATCATACGAATGAATTAGAATTGATCGTGCGAATGAATTAGAATGGATTGTACGAATGAATTAGAATGGATACATTCGTGCGAATGAAGTAGAATGGATCGTACGAATGAATTAGAATGGATCATACGAATGAATTAGAATGGATACATTCGAACGAATGAATTAGAATAGATCGTAGGAATGAATTAGAATGGATCGTATGAATGAATTAGAATTGATCATGCGAATGAATTAGAATGGATTGTACGAATGAATTAGAATGGATACATTCGTGCGAATGAAGTAGAATGGATCGTACGAATGAATTAGAATGGATCGTACGAATGAATCAGAATAGATCGTACGAATGAATTAGAATGAATCGTACGAATGAATTAGAATGGAAACATTCGAACGAATGAATTAGAATAGATCGTAGGAATGAATTAGAATGGATCATACGAATGAATTAGAATTGATCGTGCGAATGAATAAGAATGGATTGTACGAATGAATTAGAATGGATACATTCGTGCAAATGAAGTAGAATGGATCGTACGAATGAATTAGAATGGATCGTACGAATGAATTAGAAAGAATCGTACGAATGAATTAGAATGGATACATTCGAACGAATGAATTAGAATAGATCGTAGGAATGAATTAGAATGGATCATACGAATGAATTAGAATTGATTGTGCGAATTAATTAGAATGGATTGTACGAATGAATTAGAATGGATACATTCGTGCGAATGATGTAGAATGGATCGTACGAATGAATCAGAATGGATCGTACGAATGAATTAGAAAGAATCGTACGAATGAATTAGAATGGATACATTCGAACGAATGAATTAGAATAGATCGTAGGAATGAATTAGAATGGATCATACGAATGAATTAGAATTGATCGTGCGAATGAATTAGAATGGATTGTACGAATGAATTAGAATGGATACATTCGTGCGAATGAAGTAGAATGGATCGTACGAATGAATTAGAATGGATCGTACGAATGAATTAGAATGAATCGTACGAATGAATTAGAATGGATACATTCGAACTAATGAATTAGAATAGATCGTAGGAATGAATTAGAATGGATCATACGAATGAATTAGAATTGATCGTGCGAATGAATTAGAATGGATTGTACGAAGGAATTAGAAAGGATACATTCATGCGAATGAAGTAGAATGGATCGTACGAATGAAATAGAATGGATCGTACGAATGAATTAGAATGAATCGTACGAATGAATTAGAATGGACACATTCGAACGAACGAATTAGAATAGATCGTAGGAATGAATTAGAATGGATCATACGAATGAATTAGAATTGATTGTGCGAATGAATTAGAATGGATTGTACGAATGAATTAGAATGGATACATTCGTGCGAATGACGTAGAATGGATCGTACGAATGAATTAGAATGGATCGTACGAATGAATTAGAATGGATACATTCGAACGAATGAATTAGAATAGATCATAGGAATGAATTAGAATGGATCGTACGAATGAAATAGAATTGATCGTGCGAATGAATTAGAAAGGATTGTACGAATGAATTAGAATGGATACATTCGTGCGAATGAAGTAGAATGGATCGTACGAATAAATTAGAATGGATCGTACGAATGAATCAGAATGGATCGTACGAATGAATAAGAATGAATCGTACAAATGAATTAGAATGGAAACATTCGAACGAACGAATTAGAATAGATCGTACGAATGAATTAGAATGGATCATACGAATGAATTAGAATTGATCGTGCGAATGAATTAGAATGGATTGTACGAATGAATTAGAATGGATACATTCGTGCGAATGAAGTAGAATGGATCGTACAAATGAATTAGAATGGATCGTACGAATGAATTCGAATGAATCGTACGAATGAATTAGAATGGATACATTCGAACGAATGAATTAGAATAGATCGTAGGAATGAATTAGAATGGATCATACGAATGAATTAGAATTGATCGTGCGAATGAATTAGAATGGATTGCACGAATGAATTAGAATGGATACATTCGAGCGAATGAAGTAGAATGGATCGTACGAATGAATTAGAATGGATCGTACGAATGAATTAGAATGAATCGTACGAATGAATTAGAATGGATCGTACGAATGAATCAGAATGGATCGAACGAATGAATTAGAATGAATCGTACGAATGAATTAGAATGGAAACATTCGAACGAATGAATTAGAATAGATCGTAGGAATGAATTAGAATGGATCGTACGAATAAATTAGAATGGATCGTACGAATGAATTAGAATGAATCGTACGAATGAATTAGAATGGATACATTCGAACGAATGAATTAGAATAGATCGTAGGAATGAATTAGAATGGATCATACGAATGAATTAGAATTGATCGTGCGAATGAATTAGAATGGATTGTACGAATGAATTAGAATGAATACATTCGTGCGAATGAAGTAGAATGGATCGTACGAATGAATCAGAATGGATCGTACGAATGAATTAGAATGAATGGTACGAATGAATTAGATTGGATACATTCGAACGAATGAATTAGAATAGATCATAGGAATGAATTAGAATGGATCATACGAATGAATTAGAATTGATCGTGCGAATGAATTAGAATGGATTGTACGAATGAATTAGAATGGATACATTCGAGCGAATGAAGTAGAATGGATCGTACGAATGAATTAGAATGGATCGTACGAATGAATTAGAATGAATCGTACGAATGAATTAGAATGGATACATTCGAACGAATGAATTAGAATAGATCGTAGGAATGAATTAGAATGGATCATACAAATGAATTAGAATTGATCGTGCGAATGAATTAGAATGGATTGTACGAATGAATTAGAATGGATACATTCGTGCGAATGAATTAGAATGGATCGTACAAATGAATTAGAATGGATCGTACGAATGAATTAGAATGAATCGTACGAATGAATTGGAATGGATACATTCGAACGAATGAATTAGAATAGATCGTAGGAATGAATTAGAATGGATCATACGAATGAATTAGAATTGATCGTGCGAATGAATTAGAATGGATTGTACGAATGAATTAGAATGGATACATTCGTGCGAATGAAGTAGAATGGATCGTACGAATGAATTAGAATGGATCGTACGAATGAATTAGAATGAATCGTACGAATGAATTAGAATGGATACATTCGAACGAATGAATTAGAATAGATCGTAGGAATGAATTAGAATGGATCATACGAATGAATTAGAATTGATCATACGAATGAATTAGAATGGATACATTCATGCGAATGAAGTAGAATGGATCGTACGAATGAATTAGAATGGATCGTACGAATCAATTAGAATGGATCGTGCGAATGAATTAGAATGGATTGTACGAATGAATTAGAATGGATTGTACGAATGAATTAGAATGGAATGTATCCATTCTACTTCATTCGCACGAATGTATCCATTCTAATTCATTCGTACAATCCATTCTAATTCATTCGCACGATCAATTCTAATTCATTCGTATGATCCATTCTAATTCATTCCTACGATCTATTCTAATTCATTAATTCGAATGTATCCATTCTAATTCATTCGTACGATTCATTCTAATTCATTCGTACGATCCATTCTAATTCATTCGTACGATCCATTCTAGTTCATTCGCATGAATGTATCCTTTCTAATTCATTCGTACAATCAATTCTAATTCATTCGCACGATCAATTCTAATTCATTCGTATGATCCATTCTAATTCATTCCTATGATCTATTCTAATTCATTCGTTCGAATGTATCCATTCTAATTCATTCGTACGATTCATTCTAATTCATTCGTACGATCCATTCTAATTCATTCGTACGATCCATTCTACTTCATTCGCACGAATGTATCCATTCTAATTCATTCATACAATCCATTCTAATTCATTCGCACGATCAATTCTAAGTACGAATGAATTAGAATGGATACATTCGTGCGAATGAAGTAGAATGGATCGTACGAATGAATTAGAATGGATCGTACGAATGAATTAGAATGGATCGTACGAATGAATTAGAATGGATCGTACAAATGAATTAGAATGGATCGTATGAATTAGTATGGATACATTCGTGCGAATGAATTAGAATGGATCGTACTAATGAATTAGAATGGATCGTGCGAATAAAATAGAATGGATCATACGATGCAATCTAATTCATTCGTACGATCCATTCTAATTAATCCGTATGATCAATTCTCATTCATTCGCACGATCCATTCTAATTCATTCTCACGAATGTAACCTTTCTAATTCATTTGTATGATCTATTCTAATTCATTCGTACGATCCATTCTAATCCAGTCATACGATCCATTCTAATCCATTCGTACGATCCATTCTAATCCATTCGTACGATCCATTCTAATCCATTCGTACGAATGAATTAGAATGGATCGTACGAATGAATTAGAATGAATCGTACGAATGAATTAGAATGGATACATTTGAACGAATGAATTAGAATGGATTGTAGGAATGAATTAGAATGGATCATACGAATGAATTAGAATTGATCGTGCGAATGAATTAGAATGGATTGTACGAATGAATTAGAATGGATACATTCGTGCGAATGAAGTAGGATGGATCGTACGAATGAATTAGAATGAATCGTACGAATGAATTAGAATGGATACATTTGAACGAATGAATTAGAATGGATTGTAGGAATGAATTAGAATGAATCATACGAATAAATTAGAATTGATCGTGCGAATGAATTAGAATGGATTGTACGAATGAATTAGAATGGATACATTCGTGCGAATGAAGTAGGATGGATCGTACGAATGAATTAGAATGGATCGTACGAATGAATTAGAATGGATCGTACGAATGAATTAGAATGGATCGTACGAATGAATTAGAATGGATCGTACGAATGAATTAGAATGGATCGTACAAATCAATTAGAATGGATACATTCATGCGAATGAATTAGAATGGATCGTGCGAATGAATGAGAATGGATCGTACGAATGAATTAGAATGGATCGTACAATCCATTCTAATTCATTCGCACGATCAATTCTAATTCATTCGTATGATCCATTCTTATTCATTCCTACGATCTATTCTAATTCATTCGTTCAATCAATTCTAATTCATTCGTATGATCCATTCTAATTCATTCCTACGATCTATTCTAATTTATTCGTTCGAATGTATCCATTCTAATTCATTCGTACGATTCATTCTAATTCATTCGTACGATCCATTCTACTTCATTCGCATGAATGTATCCATTCTAATTCATTCGTACAATCCATTCTAATTCATTCGCACGATCAATTCTAATTCATTCGTATGATCCATTCTAATTCATTCCTACGATCTATTCTAATTTATTCGTTCGAATGTATCCATTCTACTTCATTCGTACGATTCATTCTAATTCATTCGTACGATCCATTCTAATTCATTCGTATGATCCATTATACTTCATTCGCACGAATGTATCCATTCTAATTCATTCGTTCAATCCATTCTAATTCATTCGCACGATCAATTCTAATTCATTCGTCGAATGAATTAGAATGGATACATTCGAACGAATGAATTAGAATAGATCGTAGGAATGAATTAGAATGGATCATACGCGTACAATCCATTCTAATTCATTCGCACGATCAATTCTAATTCATTCGTATGATCCATTCTAATTTATTCCTACGATCTATTCTAATTCATTCGTTCGAATGTATCCATTCTAATTCATTCGTACGATTCATTCTAATTCATTAGTACGATCCATTCTAATTCATTCGTACTATCCATTCTACTTCATTCGCATGAATGTATCTATTCTAATTCATTCGAACAATCCATTCTAATTCATTCGCACGATCAATTCTAATTCATTCGTATGATCCATTTTAATTCATTCCTATGATCTATTCTAATTCATTCGTTCGAATGTATCCATTCTAATTCATTCGTACGATTCATTCTAATTCATTCGTACGATCCATTCTAATTCAATCGTACGATCCATTCTACTTCATTCGCACGAATGTATCCATTCTAATTCATTCGTACAATCCATTCTAATTCATTCGCACGATCAATTCTAAGTACGAATGAATTAGAATGGATACATTCGTGCGAATGAAGTAGAATGGATCGTACGAATGAATTAGATTGGATCGTACGAATGAATCAGAATGGATCGTACGAATGAATTAGAATGAATCGTACGAATGAATTAGAATGGAAACATTCGAACGAATGAATTAGAATAGATCGTAGGAATGAATTAGAATGGATCATACGAATGAATTAGAATTGATCGTGTGAATGAATTAGAATGGATTGTACGAATGAATTAGAATGGATACATTCGTGCGAATGAAGTAGAATGGATCGTACGAACGAATTAGAATGGATCGTACGAATGAATTAGAATGAATCGTACGAATGAATTAGAATGGATACATTCGAACGAATGAATTAGAATAGATCGTAGGAATGAATTAGAATGGATCATACGAATGAATTAGAATTGATCGTGCGAATGAACTAGAATGGATTGCACGAATGAATTAGAATGGATCGTACGAATGAATTAGAATGAATCGTACGAATGAATTAGAATGGATCGTACGAATGAACTGGAATGAATCGTACGAATGAATTAGAATGGATACATTTGAACGAATGAATTAGAATGGATTGTACGAATGAATTAGAATGGATACATTCGTGCGAATGAAGTAGAATGGATCGTACGAATGAATTAGAATGGATCGTACGAATGAATTGAATGAATTAGAATAGATCGTAGGAATGAATGAATTAGAATGGATCATTCGCACGAATGTATCCATTCTAATTCATTCGTACAATCCATTCTAATTCATTCGCACGATCAATTCTAATTCATTCGTATGATTCTTTCTAATTCATTCGTACGATCCATTCTACTTCATTCGCACGAATGTATCCATTCTAATTCATTCGTACGATCCATTCTGATTCATTCGTACGATCCATTCTACTTCATTCGCACGAATGTATCCATTCTAATTCATTCGTACAATCCATTCTAATTCATTCGCACGATCAATTCTAATTCATTCATATGATCCATTCTAATTCATTCCTATGATCTATTCTAATCCATTCATTAGAATGGATTGTACGAATGAATTAGAATGGATACATTCGTGTGAATGAAGTAGAACGGATCGTACGAATGAATTAGAATGGATCGTACGAATGAATTAGAATGAATCGTACGAATGAATTAGAATGGATCGTACGAATGAATTAGGATGGATACATTCATGCGAATGAATTAGAATGGATCGTACGAATGAATTAGAATGGATCGAACGAATTTATTAGAATGGATCATACGAATGAACTAGAATTGATCGTGCGAATGAATTAGAATGGATTGTACGAATGAATTAGAATGGATACATTCGTGCGAATGAAGTAGAATGGATCGTACGAATGAATTAGAATGGATCGTACGAATGAATTAGAATGAATCGTACGAATGAATTAGAATGGATCGTACGAATGAATTAGAATGGATCCATTCGTGCGAATGAAGTAGAATGGATCGTACGAATGAATTAGAATGGATCGTACGATTGAATCAGAATGGATCGTACGAATGAATTTGAATGAATCGTACGAATGAATTAGAATGGAAACATTCAAACGAACGAATTAGAATAGATCGTAGGAATGAATTAGAATGGATCATACGAATGAATTAGAATTGATCGTGCGAATGAATTAGAATGGATTGTACGAATGAATTAGAATGGATACATTCGTGCGAATAAAGTAGAATGGATCGTACGAATGAATTAGAATGGATCGTACGAATGAATTAGAATGAATCGTACGAATGAATTAGAATGGATACATTCGAACGAATGAATTAGAATAGATCGTTGGAATGAATTAGAATGGATCATACGAATGAATTAGAATTGATCGTGCGAATGAATTAGAATGGATTGTACGAATGAATTAGAATGGATACATTCGTGCGAATGAAGTAGAATGGAGACATTCCATTCTAATTCATTCGTACAATCCATTCTAATTCATTCGCACGATCCATTCTAATTCATTCATACGATCCATTCTAATTCATTCGTACGATCCATTCTACTTCATTCGCATGAATGTATCCATTCTAATTCATTCGTACGATCAATTCTAATTCATTCGTATGATCCATTCTAATTCATTCGTACAATCCATTCTAATTCATTTGTATGATCCATTCTAATTCATTCGTACAATCCATTCTAATTCAATCCATTCTAATTCATTCGCACGATCATTTCTAATTCATTCGTATGATCCATTCTAATTCATTCCTACGATCTATTCTAATTCATTCGAACGTTAGAATGGATCGTACGAATGAATTAGAATGAATCGTACGAATGAATTAGAATGGATCATACAAATGAATTAGAATGGATCCATTCTAATTCATTCGTACAATCCATTCTACTTCATTCGTATGAATGTATCCATTCTAACGAATGAATTAAAATAGATCGTAGGAATGAATTAGAATGGATACATTCGTGCGAATGAAGTAGAATGGATCGTACGAATGAATTAGAATGGATCGTACGAATGAATTAGAATGGATCATACGAATGAATTAGAATTGATCGTGCGAATGAATTAGAATGGATTGTACGAATGAATTAGAATGGATACATTCGTGCGAATGAAGTAGAATGGATCGTACGAATGAATTAGAATGGATCGTACGAATGAATTAGAATGAATCGTACGAATGAATTAGAATGGATACATTCGAACGAATAAATTAGAATAGATCGTAGGAATAAATTAGAATGGATCATACGAATGAATTAGAATTGATCGTGCGAATGAATTAGAATGGATTGTACGAATGAATTAGAATGGATACATTCGTGCGAATGAAGTAGAATGGATACATTCATGCGAATGAATTAGAATGGATTGTACGAATGAGTAAGAATGGATCGTACGAATGAAATAGAATGGATCGTATGAATGAATTAGAATAGAACGTGTGAATGAACTAGAATGGATCGTACGCATACAAATGAAATAGAATTGATCGTACGAATGAATTAGAATGGATCGTGCTAATGAATTAGAATGGATCGTACGAATAAATTAGAATAGATTGTCCGAATGAATACATTCGTGCGAATGAATTAGAATGGATCGTATGAATGAATTAGAATGGATCGTGCGAATGAATTAGAATAGATCGTACGAATGAATTAGAATGGATATATTCGTGCAAAAGAATTAGAATGGATTGTATGAATGAATTAGAATGGATCGTACGAATGAATTAGAATGGATCGTATGAATGAATTAGAAAGGATCATGCGAAGGAATTAGATTGGATCGTACGAATGATTTAGAATGGATACATTCGTGCGAATGAATTAGAATGGATCGTACGAATGAGTAAGAATGGATCGTATGAATGAAATAGAATGGATCGCATGAATGAATTAGAATGGATCGTACGAATGAATATGATTGGATCGTGCGAATGAATTAGATTGAATCGTACGAATGAGTAAGAATGGATCGTACGAATGAATTAGAATGAATCGTACGAATGAATTAGAATAGAAACATTCGAACGAATGAATTAGAATAGATCGTAGGAATGAATTAGAATGGATCATACGAATGAATTAGAATTGATCGTGCGAATGAATTAGAATGGATTGTACGAATGAATTAGAATGGATTGTACGAATGAATTAGAATGGATACATTCGTGCGAATGAAGTAGAATGGATCGTACGAATGAATTTGAATGGATCGTACGAATGAATTAGAATGGATCATACGAATGAAGTAGAATGAATCGTACGAATGAATTAGAATGGATCATACGAATGAATTAGAATGAATCATACGAATGAATTAGAATGGATCGTACGATCCATTCTAATTCATTCGCACGATCCATTCTAATTCATTTATACGATCCATTCTAATTCATTCGTACGATCCAATCCATTCTAATTCATTCGCACGATCAATTCTAATTCATTCGAATGAATTAGAATGGATCGTGCGAATAAATTAGAATGGATTGCACGAATGAATTAGAATGGATACATTCGTGCGAATGAAGTAGAATGGATCATTCGAATGAATTAGAATAGATCGTAGGAATGAATTAGAATGGATCATACGAATGAATTAGAATGGAAACATTCGAACGAATGAATCAGAATAGATCGTAGGAATGAATTAGAATGGATCATATGAATGAATTAGAATGGATCATACGAATGAATTACAATGGATCGAACGAATAAATTATAATGGATCATACGAATGAATTAGAATTGATCGTGCGAATGAATTAGAATGGATTGTACGAATGAATTAGAATGGATACATTCGTGCGAATGAAGTAGAATGGATCGTACGAATGAATTAGAATGGATCGTACGAATGAATTAGAATGAATCGTACGAATGAATTAGAATGGCTAGAATGGATCGTACGAATGAATTAGAATTGATCGTAGGAATGAATTAGAATGGATCATACGAATGAATTAGAATGGATCGTACGAATGAATTAGAATGGATACATTCATGCGAATGAAGTAGAATGGATCATACGAATGAATTAGAATGGATCGTACGAATGAATTAGAATGAATCGTACGAATGAATTAGAATAGATCGTACGAATGAATTAGAATGGATCATACGAATGAATTAGAATTGATCGTGCGAATGAATTAGAATGGATTGTACGAATGAATTAGAATGGATACATTCGTGCAAATGAAGTAGAATGGATCGTGCGATTGAATTAGAATGGATCGTACGAATGAATTAAAATGAATCGTACGAATGAATTAGAATGGATACATTCGAACGAATAAATTAGAATAGATCGTAGGAATGAATTAGAATGGATCATACGAATGAATTAGAATTGATCGTGCGAATGAATTAGAATGAATTAGAATGGATCGTACAATCAATTCTAATTCATTCGTATGATCCATTCTAATTCATTCCTACGATCTATTCTAATTCATTCGTTCGAATGTTTCCATTCTAATTCATTCGTACGATTAGAATGGATTGTACGAATGAATTAGAATGGATACATTCGAACGAATGAATTAGAATAGATCGTAGGAATGAATTAGAATGGATCATACGAATGAATTAGAATTGATCATGCGAATGAATTAGAATGGATTGTACGAATGAATTAGAATGGATACATTCGTGCGAATGAAGTAGAATAGATCGTACGAATGAATTAGAATGGATCGTGCGAACGAATTAGAATAGGCCGTATGATTGAATTAGAATTGATACATTCGTGCAAATGAATTAGAATTGATCGTGCGAATGAATTAGAATTAGAATGGATACATTCGTGCGAATGAAGTAGAATGGATCGTACGAATGAATTAGAATGGATACATTCGTGCGAATGAAGTAGAATGGATCATACGAATGAATTAGAATGGATCGTACGAATGAATTAGAATGAATCGTATGAATGAATTAGAATGGATACATTCGAACGAATGAATTAGAATAGATCGTAGGAATGAATTAGAATGGATCGTACGAATGAATTAGAATGGATCGTACGAATGAATTAGAATGAATAGTACGAATGAATTAGAATGGATACATTCGAACGAATGAATTAGAATAGATGGTAGGATTGAATTAGAATGGATCATACGAATGAATTAGAAATGATCGTGCGAATGAATTAGAATGGATTGAATTAGAATGGATCGTACGAATGAATTAGAATGAATCGTACGAATGAATTAGAATGGATACATTCGAACGAAAAAATTAGAATAGATCGTAGGAATGAATTAGAATGGATCATACGAATGAATTAGAATTGATCGTGCGAATGAATTAGAATGGATTGTACGAATGAATTAGAATGGATACATTCGTGCGAATGAAGTAGAATGGATCGTACGAATGAATTAGAATGGATACATTCGTGCGAATGAAGTAGAATGGATCGTACGAATGAATTAGAATGGATCGTACGAATGAATTAGAATGAATCGTACGAATGAATTAGAATGGATACATTCGAACAAATGAATTAGAATAGATCATAGGAATGAATTAGAATGGATCATACGAATGAATTAGAATTGATCATACGAATGAATTAGAATGGATACATTCGAACGAATGAATTAGAATAGATCGTAGGAATGAATTAGAATGAATCGTACGAATGAATTAGAATGGATACATTCGAACGAATGAATTAGAATAGATCGTAGGAATGAATTAGAATGGATCATACGAATGAATTAGAATGGATTGTACGAATGAATTAGAATGGATACATTCGTGCGAATAAAGTAGAATGGATCGTACAAATGAATTAGAATAGATCGTACGAATGAATTAGAATGGATACATTCGAACGAATGAATTAGAATAGATCGTAGGAATGAATTAGAATGGATCATACGAATGAATTAGAATTGATCGTGCGAATGAATTAGAATGGATTGTACGAATGAATTAGAATGGATACATTCGAGCGAATGAAGTAGAATGGATACATTCCATTCTAATTCATTCATACGATCCATTCTAATTCATTCCTACGATCTATTCTAATTCATTCGTACGATTCATTCTAATTCATTCCTACGATCTATTCTAATTCATTCGTTCGAATGTATCCATTCTAATTCATTCGTATGATCAATTCTAATACATTCGAACGAATGAATTAGAATAGATCGTAGGAATGAATTAGAATGGATCATACGAATGAATTAGAATTGATCGTGCGAATGAATTAGAATGGATTGTACGAATGAATTAAAATGGATACATTCGTGCGAATGAAGTAGAATGGATACATTCCATTCTAATTCATTCGTACAATCCATTCTAATTCATTCGTACAATCCATTCTAATTCATTCGCACGATCCATTCTAATTCATTCGTACGATCCATTCTAATTCATTCGTATGATCCATTCTAATAAAATCCTACGATCTATTCTAATTCATTCGTTCGAATGTATCCATTCTAATTCATTCGTACGATTCATTCTAATTCATTCCTACGATCTATTCTAATCCATTCGTTCGAATGTATCCATTCTAATTCATTCGTATGATCCATTCTAATTCATTCGTACAATCCATTCTAATTCATTTGTATGATCCATTCTAATTCATTCGTACAATCCATTCTAATTCAATCCATTCTAATTCATTCGCATGGATACATTCGAACGAATGAATTAGAATAGATCGTAGGAATGAATTAGAATGGATCATACGAATGAATTAGAATTGATCGTGTGAATGAATTAGAATGGATTGTACGAATGAATTAGAATAGATCATAGGAATGAATTAGAATGGATCATACGAATGAATTAGAAATGATCGTGCGAATGAATTAGAATGGATTGCACGAATGAATTAGAATGGATACATTCGAACGAATGAATTAGAATAGATCGTAGGAATGAATTAGAATGGATCATACGAATGAATTAGAATTGATCGTGCGAATGAATTAGAATAGATACATTCGAACGAATGAATTAGAATAGATCGTAGGAATGAATTAGAATGGATCATACGAATGAATTAGAATTGATCGTGCGAATGAATTAGAATGGATTGTACGAATGAATTAGAATGGATACATTCGTGCGAATGAAGTAGAATGGATCGTACGAATGAATTAGAATGGATTGTACGAATGAATTAGAATGGATCATACAAATGAATTAGAATGGATTGTACGAATGAATTAGAATGGATCATACGAATGAAGTAGATTGCATCGTACGAATGAATTAGAATTGATCGTGCGAATGAATTAGAATGGATTGTACGAATGAATTAGAATAGATCATACGAATGAATTAGAATGGATCATACGAATGAATTAGAATTGATCATACGAATGAATTAGAATGGATACATTCGAACGAATGAATTAGAATAGATCGTAGGAATGAATTAGAATGAATCGTACGAATGAATTAGAATGGATACATTCGAACAAATGAATTAGAATAGATCGTAGGAATGAATTAGAATGGATCATACGAATGAATTAGAATGGATTGTACGAATGAATTAGAATGGATACATTCGTGCGAATAAAGTAGAATGGATCGTACAAATGAATTAGAATAGATCGTACGAATGAATTAGAATGGATACATTCGAACGAATGAATTAGAATAGATCGTAGGAATGAATTAGAATGGATCATACGAATGAATTCGAATTGATCGTGCGAATGAATTATAATGGATTGTACGAATGAGTTAGAATGGATACATTCGAGCGAATGAAGTAGAATGGATACATTCCATTCTAATTCATTCATACGATCCATTCTAATTCATTCCTACGATCTATTCTAATTCATTCGTACGATTCATTCTAATTCATTCCTACGATCTATTCTAATTCATTCGTTCGAATGTATCCATTCTAATTCATTCGTATGATCAATTCTAATACATTCGAACGAATGAATTAGAATAGTTCGTAGGAATGAATTAGAATGGATCATACGAATGAATTAGAATTGATCGTGCGAATGAATTAGAATGGATTGTACGAATGAATTAGAATGGATACATCGTGCGAATGAAGTAGAATGGATACATTCCATTCTAATTCATTCGTACAATCCATTCTAATTCATTCGTACAATCCATTCTAATTCATTCGCACGATCCATTCTAATTCATTCGTACGATCCATTCTAATTCATTCGTATGATCCATTCTAATTCAATCCTACGATCTATTCTAATTCATTCGTTCGAATGTATCCATTCTAATTCATTCGTACGATTCATTCTAATTCATTCCTACGATCTATTCTAATCAATTCGTTCGAATGTATCCATTCTAATTCATTCGTATGATCCATTCTAATTCATTCGTACAATCCATTCTAATTCATTTGTATGATCCATTCTAATTCATTCGTACAATCCATTCTAATTCAATCCATTCTAATTCATTCGCATGGATACATTCGAACGAATGAATTAGAACAGATCGTAGGAATGAATTAGAATGGATCATACGAATGAATTAGAATTGATCGTGCGAATGAATTAGAATAGATTGTACGAATGAAATAGAATAGATCGTAGGAATGAATTAGAATGGATCATACGAATGAATTCGAAATGATCGTGCGAATGAATTAGAATGGATTGCACGAATGAATTAGAATGGATACATTCGAACGAATGAATTAGAATAGATCGTAGGAATGAATTAGAATGGATCATACGAATGAATTAGAATTGATCGTGCGAATGAATTAGAATAGATACATTCGAACGAATGAATTAGAATAGATCGTAGGAATGAATTAGAATGGATCATACGAATGAATTAGAATTGATCATGCGAATGAATTAGAATGGATTGTACGAATGAATTAGAATGGATACATTCGTGCGAATGAAGTAGAATGGATCGTACGAATGAATTAGAATGGATTGTACGAATGAATTAGAATGGATCATACAAATGAATTAGAATGGATTGTACGAATGAATTAGAATGGATCATACGAATGAAGTAGATTGCATCGTACGAATGAATTAGAATTGATCGTGCGAATGAATTAGAATGGATTGTACGAATGAATTAGAATGGATACATTCGTGCGAATGAAGTAGAATGGATCGTACAAATTAGAATAGATTGTAGGAATGAATTAGAATGGATCGTACGAATGAATTTGAATGGATCGTACAAATGAATTAGAAAGTTTACATTTGTGAGAATGAATTAGAATTGATAGTACGAATGAATTAAATGGATCGTACGAATGGATTAGAATGAATCATACGAATGAATTAGAATGGATCGTACGAATGAATTAGAATGGATCGTGCAAATGAATTAGAATCGATCATACGAATGAATTAGAATGGATCGTACGAACGAATGAATTAGAATTGATCGTGCGAATGAATTAGAATGGATTGTACGAATGAATTAGAATGGATACATTCGTGCGAATGAAGTAGAATGGATCGTACGAATGAATTAGAGTGGATCGTACGAATGAATTAGAATGAATCGTACGAACGAATTAGAATGGATCGTACGAATGAATTAGAATGGATCGTAGGAATGAATTAGAATGGATCATACGAATGAATTAGAATTGATCGTGCAAATGAATCAGAATGGATCGTACGAATGAATTAAAATGGATATATTCGAGCGAATAAATTAGAATGGATACATTTGTGCGAATGAATTAGAATGGATCGTACGAATGAATTAGAATGGATCAGCAAATTCGGAAACTTATAAGGGCATCAAATGTGTTATTTAAATTAACGATTCAAATAGACGGTTCGTGCGAATGAAGTAGAATGGATCGTACGAATGAATTAGAATGGATCGTACGAATGAATTAGAATGGATACATTCGAACGAATGAATTAGAATAGATCGTAGGAATGAATTAGAATGGATCATACGAATAAATTAGAATTGATCGTGCGAATGAATTAGAATGGATTGTACGAATGAATTAGAATGGATACATTCGTGCGAATGAAGTAGAATGGATCGTACGAATGAATTAGAATAGATCAATGAATCGTACGAATGAATTAGAATGGATACATTCGAACGAATGAATTAGAATAGATCGTATGAATGAATTAGAATGGATCATACGAATGAATTAGAATTGTTCGTGCGAATGAATTAGAATGGATTGTACGAATGAATTAGAATGGATCATACGAATGAAGTAGAATGGATCA
The DNA here is from genome assembly GCA_947650365.1 of Chamaelirium japonicum. NCBI lineage: Eukaryota > Viridiplantae > Streptophyta > Magnoliopsida > Liliales > Melanthiaceae > Chamaelirium > Chamaelirium japonicum. Next base: position 79,813 of record CANTAL010000154.1, read on the forward strand.
TACCAATGAATTAGAATTGATCGTGCGAATGAATTAAAATGGATTGTACGAATGAATTAGAATGGATACATTCGTGCGAATGAAGTAGAATGGATCGTACGAATGAATTAGAATGGATCGTAAGAATGAATTAGAATGGATTGTACGAATGAATTAGAATGGATCATACGAATGAAGTAGAATGGATCATACGAATGAATTAGAATTGATCGTGCGAATGAATTAGAATGGATTGTACGAATGAATTAGAATGGATACATTCGTGCGAATGAAGTAGAATGGATCGTACGAATGAATTAGAATGGATCGTACGAATGAATTAGAATTGATCGTGCGAATGAATTAGAATAGATTGTACGAATGAATTAGAATGGATACATTCGTGCGAATGAAGTAGAATGGATCGTACGAATGAATTAGAATGGATCGTACGAATGAATTAGAATGAATCGTACGAATGAATTAGAATGGATACATTCGAACGAATGAATTAGAATAGAGCGTAGGAATGAATTAGAATGGATCATACGAATGAATTAGAATTGATCGTGCGAATGAATTAGAATGGATTGTACGAATGAATTAGAATGGATACATTCGTGCGAATAAAGTAGAATGGATCGTACGAATGAATTAGAATGGATTGTATGATCCATTCTAATTCATTTGTATGATTCATTCTAATTCATTCCTATGATCTATTCTAATTCATTCGTTCGAATGTATCCATTCTAATTCATTCGTACGATCCATTCTAATTTATTCGTACGATCTATTCTACTTCATTCGCACGAATGTATCCATTCTAATTCATTCGTACAATCCATTCTAATTCATTCGCACGATCAATATTCTAATTCATTCCTACGATCAATTCTAATTCATTCTAATTCATTCGTACGAATGAATTAGAATGATCGTACGAATGAATTAGAATGAATCGTACGAATGAATTAGAATGGAAACATTCGAACGAATGAATTAGAATAGATCGTAGGAATGAATTAGAATGGATACATTCATGCGAATGAAGTAGAATGGATCGTACGAATGAATTAGAATGGATCGTACGAATGAATTAGAATGGATCGTGCGAATGAATTAGAATGGATTGTACGAATGAATTAGAATGGATTGTACGAATGAATTAGAATGGAATGTATCCATTCTACTTCATTCGCACGAATGTATCCATTCTAATTCATTCGTACAATCCATTCTAATTCATTCGTACGATCCATTCTAATTCATTCGTATGAATGAATTAGAATGGATCGTACGAATGAATTAGAATGGATGGTACGAATGAATTAGAATGGATACATTCGTGCGAATGAAGTAGAATGAATCAGAATGGATCATACGAATGAATTAGAATGAATTAGATTGGATACATTCGAACGAATGAATTAGAATAGATCATAGGAATGAATTAGAATTGATCGTGCGAATGAATTAGAATGGATTGTACGAATGAATTAGAATGGATCATACGAATGAATTAGAATGGATCGTGTGAATGAATTAGAATAGATTGTACGAATGAATTAGAATGGATACATTCATGTGAATGAATTAGAATGGTTCGGACGAATGAATTAGAATGGATCGTACGAATGAATTAGAATGGATCGTACGAATGAATTAGAATGAATCAGTTATAAAAGAGATTGAAGGTATTTTCAGCAGATTTCTTTGGGGGGGGCCTTCACTTACTAAAAAAATGGTCCCTATTGCCTGGAAAAAACTTTGCTATCCTAAGAGTGAAGGAGGGCTTGGTTTCAGAAATTTGGAGGAATGGAATGAAGCAGCTTTGGCTAAGCATCTCTGGAGAATTTGTTCTATGGATAAGTCCTTATGGGTTAAGTGGGTCACTGCTAAATATCTGAGACATGAAGGTATTTGGGAATGTAAAAGTACACATAATGCTTCAGGGATTTGGAGAGGGATTCTACAGATCAGAAATAAATTCAAACAAAATATTATCAGTGTGGTGGGGAATGGGAATAAGACAAATTTTTGGCTTGATAATTGGCTGCCTCAAGGGAGACTCATTGATCTTTTTGATAACAGAGCAGTTTATGATTTGGGGTATGGCACAGATATTACTGTTAGTGAGTTTATAGATAATGGGAAATGGTCTTTCCCTTCACCCTCTTCAGCAGATATTATGAGAATTTTTGATATGATTTCTGAATTTGATCTTTCTTATCCAAGGCTCTCTGATATAAAAATCTGGAAACCCTCTAACAGTGGATTATATACACTCAAAACAGCTTGGGATTCTAATAGAATCAAAGGGCAGGGTTTTTTAGAAGCTAACTGGATTTGGCATCAACACAGAATTGAAAAACATGCAGTTTGTTTGTGGAGAGCTGTTTTAAACAAACTTCTCACCTGTGATAAGCTTCATAGAAGAGGGATGATGGTTCCTTCTTTATGTGTTCTGTGCTGGTCTGATAGGGAAACTCATGACCATATTTTTTTCAACTGCTCTTACTCCAATTGGATTTGGAGATCAGTTCTATCTAGACTGGACATCAAGGCCACCAGAATTGGTAATCTCAGTGAAGAGATTAGCAGATTGAAAGCTAAATTCAGACAAAAACGTCAACTTAATACTCTAGCTAAAATAGTTACAGGTTGTGTAGTGAAGCTAATCTGGGAAGAGAGATGCAAAAGAATTTTTGAAAATAATACTACTCACAAGAGAGTCCTGCTGGCTTATATTACTAGAACTGTTTTTTTGAGAATGTCTAGTTGTGAATATTCTGAAGAAGATACCTTGGATAACAAAATTATTTTGGCAAAATGGGGATGTCATCTGAAGCCTAATATTCGTAATATTCAAACTGTCACTTGGGATAAACCTGATAGAGGATGGATGAAGTTGAATACAGATGGAGCTTTGGCAAACACCTCAGCTTCTGTTGGGGGTGTGTTCAGAAACAGTAATGGTGAAGCGATTCAGTGTTTTTATGGTCCTTCTAAGTATACTGAAATTCTAAACATTGAATTAGATGCAGTGATGAAAGGTCTCTTATATACGAAAGATATGCACATCTCAAAGCTGTGGATTGAATCTGATTCTCTTATTGTAGTGAAATGTATTAGAGATGAATATGCTATTCCCTGGAATGCTATTCATCAGGTCTTAAGTATCAGGGAGGCTTTAAACAAGTACAATGAGCATAAGATCACTCACATCTGGAGAGAGGGTAATCAACCTGCAGACATCTTATTAAAAATGGATCATGGCAATCAGGTGGTTCAAATATACCCACAAGACTTAAAAGAAAATATTCGTAAAGCAATTGAAGATGATTGCAAGGGTAGAAGCTATATGAGATAGTAGGCAAGGGCTTATAGGGCTGTTTTTGCAGATGAGTGAGAAGATGGATTTGTTAATATTTTCATTGTTCTTTGTATTTGTTTTCCATTTCTCTGATAGCCTTGATCTATAAAAGGCCAGAGCTGTAATGTGTATATTCTTTTCTTTTGTTTTTTGGGCGGGGTCCCTAATAAAATCCCCATAGCTTTGATAAAAAAAAAAAAGAATTAGAATGAATCGTACGAATGAATTAGAATGGATACATTCGAACGAATGAATTAGAATAGATCGTAGGAATGAATTAGAATGGATCATACGAATGAATTAGAATGGATCGTACGAATGAATTAGAATGGATCGTACGAATGAATTAGAATGGATCATACGAATGAATTAGAATGGATTGTACGAATGAATTAGAATGGATTGTACGAATGAATTAGAATGGATACATTCGTGCGAATGAAGTAGAATGGATCGTACGAATAAATTAGAATGGATACATTCGTGCGAATGAAGTAGAATGGATCGTACGAATGAATTAGAATGGATCGTACGAATAAATTAGAATGAATCGTACGAATGAATTAGAATGGATACATTCGAACTAATGAATTAGAATAGATCGTAGGAATGAATATTTTCATTGTTCTTTGTATTTGTTTTCCATTTCTCTGATAGCCTTGATCTATAAAAGGCCAGAGCTGTAATGTGTATATTCTTTTCTTTTGTTTTTTGGGCGGGGTCCCTAATAAAATCCCCATAGCTTTGATCAAAAAAAAAAAAGAATTAGAATGAATCATACGAATGAATTAGAATGGATACATTCGAACGAATGAATTAGAATAGATCGTAGGAATGAATTAGAATGGATCGTACGAATGAATTAGAATGGATCGTACGAATGAATTAGAATGGATCGTACGAATGAATTAGAATGGATCGTACGAATGAATTAGAATGGATCGTACGAATGAATTAGAATGGATCATACGAATGAATTAGAATGGATTGTACAAATGAATTAGAATGGATACATTCGTGCGAATGAAGTAGAATGGATCGTACGAATGAATTAGAATGGATACATTCGTGCGAATGAAGTAGAATGGATCGTACGAATGAATTAGAATGGATCGTACGAATAAATTAGAATGAATCGTACGAATGAATTAGAATGGATACATTCGAACTAATGAATTAGAATAGATCGTAGGAATGAATTAGAATGGATCATACGAATGAATTAGAATTGATAGTGCGAATGAATTAGAATGGATTGTACGAAGGAATTAGAATGGATACATTCGTGCGAATGAAGTAGAATGGATCAGAATGGATTGTATGAATGAATTAGAATGAATTAGAATGGATACATTCGAACGAATGAATTAAAGAATGAATTAGAATAGATCGTAGGAATGAATTAGAATGGATCGTACAAATGAATTAGAATGGAATGTATCCATTCTACTTCATTCGTTCGAATGTATCCATTCTAATTCATTCGTACAATCCATTCTAATTCATTCGCACGATCAATTCTAATTCAATCGTATGATCCATTCTAATTCATTCCTACGATCTATTCTAATTCATTCGTTCGAATGTATCCATTCTAATTCAATCGTACGATCTATTCTAATTCATTCGTACGATCCATTCTACTTCATTCGCACGAATGTATCCATTCTAATTCATTCGTACAATCCATTCTAATTCATTCGAACGATCAATTCTAATTCATTCGTATGATCCATTCTAATTCATTCCTACGATCTATTCTAATTCATTCGTTCGAATGTATTAGAATTGATCATACGAATGAATTAGAATGGATACATTCGAACGAATGAATTAGAATGGATCGTAGGAATGAATTAGAATGGATCATACGAATGAAGTAGAATGGATCATACGAATGAATTAGAATGGATCGTATAAATGAATTAGAATGAATCGTACGAATGAATTAGAATGGAAACATTCGAACGAATGAATTAGAATAGATCGTAGGAATGAATTAGAATGAATCGTATGAATGAATTAGAATGAATCGTACGAATGAATTAGAATGGATTGTACGAATGAATTAGAATGGATCGTACGAATGAATTAGAATGGATCTACGAATGAATCAGAATAGATCGTACGAATGAATTAGAATGAATCGTACGAATGAATTAGAATGGAAATATTCGAACGAATGAATTAGAATAGATCGTAGGAATGAATTAGAATGGATCATACGAATGAATTAGAATTGATCGTGCGAATGAATTAGAATGGATTGTACGAATGAATTAGAATGGATACATTCGTGCGAATGAAGTAGAATGGATCGTACGAATGAATTAGAATGGATACATTCGTGCGAATGAAGTAGAATGGATCGTACGAATGAATTAGAATGGATCGTACAAATGAATTAGAATGAATCGTACGAATGAATTAGAATGGAAACATTCGAACGAATGAATTAGAATAGATCGTAGGAATGAATTAGAATGGATCATACGAATGAATTAGAATTGATTGTGTGAATGAATTAGAATGGATTGTACGAATGAAGTAGAATGGATACATTCGTGCGAATAAAGTAGCATGGATCGTACGAATGAATTAGAATGGATCGTACGAATGAATTAGAATGGATACATTCGAACGAATGAATTAGAATAGATCGTAGAAATGAATTAGAATGGATCATACGAATGAATTAGAATTGATCGTGCGAATGAATTAGAATGGATTGTACGAATGAATTAGAATGGATACATTCGAATGAATCGTACGAATGCATTAGAATGGATCGTACGAATGAATTAGAATGGATCGTACGAATGAATTAGAATGGATACATTCGTGTGAATGAAGTAGAATGGATCGAACGAATGAATTAGAATAGATCGTAGGAATGAATTAGAATGGATCATACGAATGAATTAGAATTGATCGTGCGAATGAATTAGTATGGATTGCACGAATGAATTAGAATGGATACATTCGTGCGAATGAAGTAGAATGGATCATACGAATGAATTGGAATGGATCGTACGAATGAATTAGAATGAATCGTACGAATGAATTAGAATGGATACATTCGAACGAATAAATTAGAATAGATCGTAGGAATGAATTAGAATGGATCATACGAATGAATTAGAATTGATCGTGCGAATGAATTAGAATGGATTGTATGAATGAATTAGAATGGATACATTCATGCGAATGAAGTAGAATGGATCGTTCGAGTGAATTAGAATGGATCGTACGAATGAATTAGAAATGATCGTGCGAATGAATTAGAATGGATACATTCGTGTGAATGAAGTAGAATGGATCGTACGAATGAATTAGAATGGATCGTACGAATGAATTAGAATGAATCGTATGAATGAATTATAATGGATACATTCGTACGATCCATTCGTAGGAATGAATTAGAATGGATCATACGAATGAGTAAGAGTACGAATGGATCATACGAATGAACGAATTAGATCATACGAATGAATCAATTACGAATGAATTAGAATGGATCATACTAATGAATTAGAATGGTTTGAACGAATGAATCATACGAATGAGTAAGAATGGATTAGAATGGATCATACGATTAGGATCCATTCATTCGTACGATCAATTCTAATTCATTCGTACGATCCATTCCAATTCATTGGAATTAGAATTCATTCTAATGAATTAGAATGGATACATTCATTAGAATGGATCATACTAATTCATTCGTGCGAATGAACGATCCATTCGTACGAATGAATTAATTAGAATGAACGAATTAATTCTAATTCTAATTCATTCGTAGAATGTATCATACGTACGATCAATCCTACGATCATTCTAATTAATTCTAATTCATTCGTATGATCCATTCTAATGAATTAGAATGAATTAATTAGAATGAATTAGAACGATCATTAGAATGAATTAGTGAAGTAGAATGAATCCATACGATCCATTCCTACGATCTAATACAAATAGATCCATACTAATTAGAATGGATCATTCGAATAGATCGTACGAATGAATTAGAATAGATCGTATGATCGTACGAATGAATTAATTCTACGAATGAATTCATACGAACGAATTTGTACGAATGGATTGAATGGATTCATCCTAATTAATACGAATTCTACTTCATTCGCTCGTACGATCCATTCTAATTCATTCGTATGATCCATATGAATGAAGATTCGTACGATCATTAGAATGAATTAGTGAAGTAGAATGAATCCATACGATCCATTCCTACGATCTATTCTACGAATGGATCGAACGAATGAATTAGAATGGATCGTACGAATTGGAATGGATCGTAGAATGGATCGTACAAATGAACGAATGTATACGTTCTACGATCGTGCGAATGAATCGTACTAATGAATTAGAATGTATCCATTTTAATCCATTCTAATTAATTCGTAGGAATGAATTAGAATGGATCATACGATTCTAATTCATTCGTTCGTACGATCCATTCTAATTCATTCGTACGATCCATTCTACTTCATTCGCACGAATGTATCCATTCTAATTCATTCTATGATCTATTCGTACAAATGAAGTAGAATGGATCGTAGGAATGAATTAATTCGAACGAATTAGGATCATTCGTACGATCCATTCTAATTAGAATGAATTAGAATGAATTAGAATTCATTCGTACGATCCATTCTAATTCATTCTAATGAATAGATTCTAATTCTAATTCATTCATTGGAATTAATTAGAATGATCGTGCGAATGAATTCGTACGAATGAACGATCCATTCGTATGATCCATTCTAATTCATTCTAATGTATGAATTATAATGGATCGTACAAATGAAGTAGAATGAATTCTAATCCATTCTAATTCATTCTACTTAATTCGTACGATCATCATTTGTATAATTCATTCGTACGATCTATTCTAATTCATTCGTATGATCATACTAATTCATTCCAATTCATTCTAATTAATTCTATTAACGAATTAGTACGAATGAATCATATGAATGAACGAATTAGATCGTACGAATAGATCGTTCTAATTCATTCATTAGGAATGAATTAATTAGAATGGATCGTACGAATGAATTAGAATGGATACATTCGCACGAATGAATTAGAATGGATCCATTCTACGATCGTAGGAATGAATTAGAATGGATCATATGAATGAATTAGAATTGATCGTGTGAATGAATTAGAATGGATTGCACGAATGAATTAGAATGGATACATTCGTGCGAATGAAGTAGAATGGATCATACGAATGAATTAGAATCAATCGTACGAATGAATTAGAATGAATCGTATGAATGAATTAGAATGGATACATTCGAACGAATAAATTAGAATATATCGTAGGAATGAATTAGAATGAATCGTACGAATGAATTCGCACGAAGGAATTAGAATAGATCGTAGGAATGAATTAGAATGGATCATACGAATGAATTAGAATTGATTGTGCAAATGAATTAGAATGGATTGTACGAATGAATTAGAATGGATACATTCGAGCGAATGAATTAGAATAGATCGTAGGAATGAATTAGAATGTATCCATTCTAATTCATTCGTACGATCCATTCTAATTCCTACGATCTATTCTAATTCATTCGTTCGAATGTATCCATTCTAATTCATTCGTACGATCCATTCTAATTCATTCGTACGATCCATTCTAATTCAATCCTACGATCTATTCTAATTCATTCGCACGAATGTATTCATTCTAATTCATTCATACGATCCATTCTAATTCATTCGTACGATTCATTCTAATTCATTCGTACGATCCATTCTAATTCATTCGTACGATCCATTCTAATTCATTCGTACGATCCATTCTACTTCATTCGCACGAATGTATCCATTCTAATTCATTCGTACAATCCATTCTAATTCATTCGCACGATCAATTCTAATTCATTCGTATGATCCATTCTAATTCATTCCGATCTATTCTAATTCATTCGTTCGAATGTATCCATTCTAATTCATTCGTACGATCCATTCTAATTCATTCGTGCAATCCATTCTACTTCATTCGCACGAATGTATCCATTATAATTCATTCGTACAATCCATTCTAATTCATTCGCACGATCAATTTAATTCATTCGTATGATCCATTCTAATTCATTTCTACGATCTATTCTAATTCATTCGTTCGAATGTATCCATTCTAATTCATTCGTACGATCCATTCTAATTCATTCGTACGATCCATTCTACTTTATTCGCACGAATGTATCCATTCTAATTCATTCGTACAATCCATTCTAATTCATTCGTACGATTCATTCTAATTCATTCGTACGATCCATTCTAATTCATTCGTACGATCCATTCTAATTCATTCGTACGATCCATTCTAATTCATTCGTGCAATCCCTTCTAATTTATTCGTACGAATGAATTAGAATGGATCGTACGAATGAATTAGAATGAATCGTACGAATGAATTAGAATGGATACATTCGAACGAATAAAGTAGAATAGATCGTAGGAATGAATTACAATGGATCATACGAATGAATTAGAATTGATCGTGCGAATGAAATAGAATGGATACATTGGAACGAATGAATTAGAATAGATCGTACGAATGAATTAGAATGGATCATACGAATGAATTAGAATGAATCGTACGAATGAATTGGAATGGATACATTCGAACGAATGAATTAGAATAGATCGTAGGAATGAATTAGAATGGATCATACGAATGAATTAGAATTGATCGTGCGAATGAATTAGAATGGATACATTCGAACGAATGAAGTAGAATGGATCGTACGAATGAATTAGAATGGATCGTAAGAATGAATTAGAATGAATCGTACGAATGAATTAGAATGGATACATTCGTGCGAATGAAGTAGAATGGATCGTACGAATGAATTAGAATGGATTGTACGAACGAATGAATTAGAATAGATCGTACAATCCATTCTAATTTATTCGCACGATCAATTCTAATTCATTCGTATGATCCATTCTAATTCATTCCTACGATCTATTCTAATTCATTCGTTCGAATGTATCCATTCTAATTCATTCGTACGATCCATTCTAATTCATTCGTACGATCTATTCTAATTCATTCGTACGATCCATTCTACTTCATTCGCATGAATGGATCGTACGAATGAATTAGAATGGATCGTACGAATGAATCCATTCTAATTCATTCGTACAATCCATTCTAATTCATTCGCACGATCAATTCTAATTCATTCGTATGATCCATTCTAATTCATTCCTACGATCTATTCTAATTCATTAGTTCGAATGTATCCATTCTAATTCATTCGTACAATCCATTCTAATTCATTCGCACGATCAATTCTAATTCATTCGTATGATCCATTCTAATTCATTCGTACGATCTATTCTAATTCATTCGTTCGAATGTATCCATTGTAATTCATTCGTACGATTCATTCTAATTCATTCGTACGATCCATTCTATTTCATTCGTACGATCCATTCTACTTCATTCGCACGAATGTATCCATTCTAATTCCTTTGTACAATCCATTCTAATTCATTCGCACGATCAATTCTAATTCATTCGTGTGATCCATTCTATTTCATTCCTACGATCTATTCTAATTCATTAGTTCGAATGTATCCATTCTAATTCATTCGTACGAGTCATTCTAATTCATTCGCACGAATGTATCCATTCTAATTCATTCGTACGATCCATTGTACTTCATTCGCACGAATGTGTCCATTCTAATTCATTCGTACAATCCATTCTAATTCATTCGCACGATCAATTCTAATTCATTCGCACGATCAATTCTAATTCATTCGCACGATCCATTCTACTTCATTCGTACGAATGAATTAGAATGAATTCGTTCTAATTAATTCATTCAAATCGTAGAATGAATTAGAATTGATTTATTCGTTAGAATGAATGAGAATTGATCATGCTAATGTAGTAGTATGAATCCATTCTAATTCATTCCATTTCTAATTCATTCGTACGAATGAATTAGAATGGAACCATTCGAACGAATGAATTAGAATAGATCGTAGGAATGAATTAGAATGGATCATACGAATGAATTAGAATTAATCATGCGAATGAATTAGAATGGATTGTACGAATAAATTAGAATGGATACATTCGTGCGAATGAAGTAGAATGGATCGTACGAATGAATTAGAATGGATCGTACGAATAAATTTGAATGGATACATTCGAAAGAATGAATTAAAATAGATCGTAGGAATGAATTAGAATGGATCATACGAATGAATTAGAATTGATCGTACGAATGAATTAGAATAGATTGTACGAATGAATTAGAATGGATACATTCGAATGGATCGTACGAATGAATTAGAATGGATCGTACGAATGAATTAGAATGGATACATTCGTGCGAATGAAGTAGAATGGATCGAACGAATGAATTAGAATAGATCGTAGGAACGAATTAGTATGGATCATACGAATAAATTAGAATTGATCGTGCAAATAAATTAGAATGGATTGCACGAATGAATTAGAATGGATACATTCGTGCGAATGAAGTAGAATGGATCATACGAATGAATTAGAATGGATCGTACGAATGAATTTGAATGAATCGTACGAATGAATTAGAATGGATACATTCGAACGAATAAATTAGAATAGATCGTAGGAATGAATTAGAATGGATCATACGAATGAATTAGAATTGATCGTGCGAATGAATTAGAATGGATTGTACGAATGAATTAGAATGGATACATTCATGCGAATGAAGTAGAATGGATCGTACGAATGAATTAGAATGGACCGTACGAACGAATTAGAAATGATCGTGCGAATGAATTAGAAGGGATTGCACGAATGAATTTGAATGGATACATTCGTGCGAATGAAGTAGAATGGATCGTACGAATGAATTAGAATGGATCGTACGAATGAATTAGAATGAATCGTACGAATGAATTAGAATGGATACATTCGAACGAATAAAGTAGAATAGATCGTAGGAATGAATTACAATGGATCATACGAATGAATTAGAATTGATCGTGCGAATGAAATAGAATGGATACATTGGAACGAATGAATTAGAATAGATCGTACGAATGAATTAGAATGGATCATACGAATGAATTAGAATGAATCGTACGAATGAATTGGAATGGATACATTCGAACGAATGAATTAGAATAGATCGTAGGAATGAATTAGAATGGATCATACGAATGAATTAGAATTGATCGTGCGAATGAATTAGAATGGATACATTCGAACGAATGAAGTAGAATGGATCGTACGAATGAATTAGAATGGATCGTAAGATTGAATTAGAATGAATCGTACGAATGAATTAGAATGGATACATTCGTGCGAATGAAGTAGAATGGATCGTACGAATGAATTAGAATGGATTGTACGAACGAATGAATTAGAATAGATCGTACAATCCATTCTAATTTATTCGCACGATCAATTCTAATTCATTCGTATGATCCATTCTAATTCATTCCTACGATCTATTCTAATTCATTCGTTCGAATGTATCCATTCTAATTCATTCGTACGATCCATTCTAATTCATTCGTACGATCTATTCTAATTCATTCGTACGATCCATTCTACTTCATTCGCATGAATGGATCGTACGAATGAATTAGAATGGATCGTACGAATGAATCCATTCTAATTCATTCGTACAATCCATTCTAATTCATTCGCACGATCAATTCTAATTCATTCGTATGATCCATTCTAATTCATTCCTACGATCTATTCTAATTCATTAGTTCGAATGTATCCATTCTAATTCATTCGTACAATCCATTCTAATTCATTCGCACGATCAATTCTAATTCATTCGTATGATCCATTCTAATTCATTCGTACGATCTATTCTAATTCATTCGTTCGAATGTATCCATTGTAATTCATTCGTACGATTCATTCTAATTCATTCGTACGATCCATTCTATTTCATTCGTACGATCCATTCTACTTCATTCGCACGAATGTATCCATTCTAATTCCTTTGTACAATCCATTCTAATTCATTCGCACGATCAATTCTAATTCATTCGTGTGATCCATTCTATTTCATTCCTACGATCTATTCTAATTCATTAGTTCGAATGTATCCATTCTAATTCATTCGTACGAGTCATTCTAATTCATTCGCACGAATGTATCCATTCTAATTCATTCGTACGATCCATTGTACTTCATTCGCACGAATGTGTCCATTCTAATTCATTCGTACAATCCATTCTAATTCATTCGCACGATCAATTCTAATTCATTCGCACGATCAATTCTAATTCATTCGCACGATCCATTCTACTTCATTCGTACGAATGAATTAGAATGAATTCGTTCTAATTAATACATTCAAATCGTAGAATGAATTAGAATTGATTTATTCGTTAGAATGAATGAGAATTGATCATGCTAATGTAGTAGTATGAATCCATTCTAATTCATTCCATTTCTAATTCATTCGTACGAATGAATTAGAATGGAACCATTCGAACGAATGAATTAGAATAGATCGTAGGAATGAATTAGAATGGATCATACGAATGAATTAGAATTAATCATGCGAATGAATTAGAATGGATTGTACGAATGAATTAGAATGGATACATTCGTGCGAATGAAGTAGAATGGATCGTACGAATGAATTAGAATGGATCGTACGAATAAATTTGAATGGATACATTCGAAAGAATGAATTAAAATAGATCGTAGGAATGAATTAGAATGGATCATACGAATGAATTAGAATTGATCGTACGAATGAATTAGAATAGATTGTACGAATGAATTAGAATGGATACATTCGAATGGATCGTACGAATGAATTAGAATGGATCGTACGAATGAATTAGAATGGATACATTCGTGCGAATGAAGTAGAATGGATCGAACGAATGAATTAGAATAGATCGTAGGAACGAATTAGTATGGATCATACGAATAAATTAGAATTGATCGTGCAAATAAATTAGAATGGATTGCACGAATGAATTAGAATGGATACATTCGTGCGAATGAAGTAGAATGGATCATACGAATGAATTAGAATGGATCGTACGAATGAATTTGAATGAATCGTACGAATGAATTAGAATGGATACATTCGAACGAATAAATTAGAATAGATCGTAGGAATGAATTAGAATGGATCATACGAATGAATTAGAATTGATCGTGCGAATGAATTAGAATGGATTGTACGAATGAATTAGAATGGATACATTCATGCGAATGAAGTAGAATGGATCGTACGAATGAATTAGAATGGACCGTACGAACGAATTAGAAATGATCGTGCGAATGAATTAGAAGGGATTGCACGAATGAATTTGAATGGATACATTCGTGCGAATGAAGTAGAATGGATCGTACGAATGAATTAGAATGGATCGTACGAATGAATTAGAATGAATCGTACGAATGAATTAGAATGGATACATTCGAACGAATGAATTAGAATAGATCGTAGGAATGAATTAGAATGGATCATACGAATGAATTAGAATTGATCGTGCGAATGAATTAGAATGGATTGTATGAATGAATTAGAATGGATACATTCGTGCGAATGAAGAATGAATCGTACGAATGAATTAGAATGGATACATTCGAACGAATAAATTAGAATGGATCGTACGAATGAATTTGAATAGATCATACAAATGAATTAGAAAGGTTACATTCGTGAGAATGAATTAGAATGGATCGTGCGAATGAATTAGAATTGATCATACGGATGAATTAGAATGGATCGTACGAATGAATTAGATTGCATCGTACGATCCATTCTAATTCATTCGCACGATCCATTCTAATTCATTAGTACGATCCATTCTAATTCATTCGCACGAATATATCCATACTAATTCATTCGTACGAATGTATCCATTCTAATTTATTCGTACAATCTATTCTAATTCATTCGTACGATCCATTCTAATCCATTCGTACGATCCATGGTAATTCACTCGTACGATCCATTCTAATTCGTTCCTACGATCCATTCTACTTCATTCGCACGAATGTATCCATTCTAATTCATTCGTACAATCCATTATAATTCATTCGTACGATCTATTCTAATTCATTCGTACAATCCATTCTAATTCATTCGTACGATCTATTCTAATACATTCGTACGATCATACGAATGAATTAGAATAGATCGTACGATCCATTCGAATGATCCATTCTAATTAGAATGGATACATTCGTGCGAATGAATTAGATCGTACGATCCATTCTAATTCATTCGTACAATTCATTCGTACGATCCATTCGTGCAATCCATTCGTACGATCTATTCTAATGAATGAATTAGAATAGATTCGTACGATCATTAGAAAGAATTAGTGAAGTAGAATGAATCCATACGATCCATTCCTACGATCTATTCTACGAATGGAGTAGAATGGATCGTAGGAATGAATTAGAATGGATCGTACGAATGAATTACCATGGATCGTACGAATGGATTAGAATGGATCGTACGAATGAATTAGAATGGATTGTACGAATAAATTAGAATGGATACATTCGTACGAATGAATTAGTATGGATACATTCGTGCGAATGAATTAGAATGGATCGTACTAATGAATTAGAATGGATCGTGCGAATGAATTAGAATGGATCGTACGATGCAATCTAATTCATTCGTACGATCCATTCTAATTCATCCGTATGATCAATTCTCATTCATTCGCACGATACATTCTAATTCATTCTCACGAATGTAACCTTTCTAATTCATTTGTATGATCTATTCAAATTCATTCGTACGATCCATTCTAATTTATTCGTTCGAATGTATCCATTCTAATTTATTCGTACGATTCATTCTTCATTCGCACGAATGTATCCATTCTAATTCATTCGTACAATCCATTCTAATTCATTCGCACGATCAATTCTAATTCATTCGTATGATCCATTCTAATTCATTCCAACGATCTATTCTAATTTATTCGTTCGAATGTATCCATTCTAATTCATTCGTACGATTCATTCTAATTCATTCATACGATCCATTCTAATTCATTCATACGATCCATTCTACTTCATTCGCACGAATGTATCCATTCTAATTCATTCGTGCAATCCATTCTAATTCATTCGCACGATCATTTCTAATTCATTCGTACGATCCATTCTAATTCATTCGTACGATCCATTCTACTTCATTCGCATGAATGTATCTATTCTAATTCATTCGTACAATCCATTCTAATTTATTCGCACGATCAATTCTAATTCATTCGTATGATCCATTCTAATTCATTCCTACGATCTATTCTAATTTATTCGTTCGAATGTATCCATTCTAATTCATTCGTACGATTCATTCTAATTCATTCGTACGATCCATTCTAATTCATTCGTATGATCCATTCTACTTCATTCGCACGAATGTATCCATTCTAATTCATTCGTAATGGATCATACGAATGAAGTAGAATGGATCGTACGAATGAATTAGAATGGATCGTACGAATGAATTAGAATGAATCATACGAATGAATTAGAATGGATCATACGATCCATTCTAATTCATTCGCACGATCCATTCTAATTCATTTATACGATCCATTCTAATTCATTCGTACGATCCAATCCATTCTAATTCATTCGCACGATCAATTCTAATTCATTCGAATGAATTAGAATGGATCGTGCGAATGAATTAGAATGGATTGCACTAATGAATTAGAATGGATACATTCGTGCGAATGAAGTAGAATGGATCATACGAATGAATTAGAATAGATCATAGGAATGAATTAGAATGGATCATACGAATGAATTAGAATGGAAACATTCGAACGAATGAATCAGAATGGATCGTAGGAATGAATTAGAATGGATCATACGAATGAATTAGAATGGATCGTACGAATGAATTAGAATGGATCGAACAAATAAATTAGAATGGATCATACGAATGAATTAGAATTGATCGTGCGAATGAATTAGAATGGATTGTACGAATGAATTAGAATGGATACATTCGTGCGAATGAAGTAGAATGGATCGTACGAATGAATTCGAATGGATCGTGCGAATGAATTAGAATGGATACATTCGAACGAATGAATTATAATAGATCGTAGGAATGAATTAGAATGGATCATACGAATGAATTAGAATTGATCGTGCGAATGAATTAGAATGGATTGTACGAATGAATTAGAATGGATACATTCGTGCGAATGAAGTAGAATGGATCTTACGAATGAATTAGAATGGATCGTACGAATGAATTAGAATGGATACATTCGAACGAATAAATTAGAATAGATCGTAGGAATGAATTAGAATGGATCATACGAATGAATTAGAATTGATCGTGCGAATGAATTAGAATGAATTGTACGAATGAATTAGAATGGATACATTCGTGCGAATGAAGTAGAATGGATCGTACGAATGAATTAGAATGGATCGTACGAATGAATCAGAATGGATCGTATGAATGAATTAGAATGAATCGTACGAATAAATTAGAATGGAAACATTCGAACGAATGAATTATAATAGATCTTAGGAATAAATTAGAATGGATCATACGAATGAATTAGAATTGATCGTGCGAATGATTTAGAATGAATTGTACGAATGAATTAGAATGGATACATTCGTGCGAATGAAGTAGAATGAATCAGAATGGATCGTACGAATGAATTAGAATGGATACATTCGAACGAATGAATTAGAATAGATCGTAGGAATGAATTAGAATTGATCGTGCGAATGAATTAGAATGGATTGTACGAATGAATTAGAATGGATTGTACGAATGAATTAGAATGGATACATTCGTGCGAATGAAGTAGAATGGATCGTACGAATGAATTAAATGGATACATTCATGCGAATGAAGTAGAATGGATTGTACAATGAATTAGAATGGATCGTACGAATGAATTAGAATGAATCGTACGAATGAATTAGAATGGAAACATTCGAACGAATGAATTAGATCGTAGGAATGAATTAGAATGAATCGTACGAATGAATTAGATTGGATCGTACGAATCCATTCATACTTCATTTGCACGATCTATTCTAATTCATTCGTTCGATCCATTCTACTTCATTCGCACGAATGTATCCATTCTAATTCATTCGTACGATCCATTCTAATTCATTCGTACGATTCATTCGAATGTATCCATTCTAATTCATTCGTACAGTCCATTCTAATTCATTCGCACGATCAATTCTAATTCATTCGTATGATCCAATCTAATTCATTCCTACGATCTATTCTAATTCCTTCGTTCGAATGTATCAATTCTAATTCATTCGTACGATCCATTCTAATTCATTCGTACGATCCATTCTACTTCATTCGCACGAATGTATCCATTCTAATTCATTCGTACAATCCATTCTAATTCATTCGCACGATCCATTCTAATTCATTCGTATGATCCATTCTAATTCATTCCTACGATCTATTCTAATTCATTCGTTCGAATGTTTGCATTCTAATTCATTCGTACGATTCATTCTAATTCATTCGTACGATCCATTCTAATTCATTCGTACGATCCATTCTACTTAATTCGCACGAATGTATCTATTCTAATTCATTCGTACGATCCATTCTACTTCATTCGCACGAATGTATCCATTCAAATTCATTCGTACAATCCATTCTAATTCATTCGCACGATCAATTCTAATTCATTCGTATGGTCCATTCTAATTCATTCCTACGATCTATTCTAATTCATTAATGAAGTAGAATGGATCGTACGAATGAATTAGAATGGATTGTACGAATGAATTAGGATGGATCATACGAATGAAGTAGAATGGATCGTACGAATGAATTAGAATGGATCGTACGAATGAATTAGAATGAATCATACGAATGAATTAGAATGGATCGCACGATCCATTCTAATTCATTCACACGATCCATTCTAATTCATTTATACGATCCATTCTAATTCATTCGTACGAATGGATTGTACGAATGAATTAGAATGGATCATACGAATGAAGTAGAATGGATCATACGAATGAATTAGAATTGATCGTGCGAATGAATTAGAATGGATTGTACGAATGAATTAGAATGGATACATTCGTGCGAATGAAGTAGAATGGATCGTACGAATGAATTAGAATGGATCGTACGAATGAATTAGAATGGATTGTACGAATGAATTAGAATGGATCATACGAATGAAGTAGAATGGATCATGCGAATGAATTAGAATTGATCGTGCGAATGAATTAGAATGGATTGTACGAATGAATTAGAATGGATACATTCGTGCGAATGAAGTAGAATGGATCATACGAATGAATTAGAATGGATCGTACGAATGAATTATAATTGATCGTGCGAATGAATTAGAATGGATTGTACGAATGAATTAGAATGGATTCATTCGTGCG
This sequence comes from Chamaelirium japonicum, assembly GCA_947650365.1. NCBI lineage: Eukaryota > Viridiplantae > Streptophyta > Magnoliopsida > Liliales > Melanthiaceae > Chamaelirium > Chamaelirium japonicum. The sequence goes on from CANTAL010000154.1 coordinate 99,600, forward strand.
AATGAAGTAGAATGGATCGTACGAATGAATTAGAATGGATCGTACGAATGAATTAGAATGAATCGTACGAATGAATTAGAATGGATACATTCGAACGAATGAATTAGAATAGATCGTAGGAATGAATTAGAATGGATCATACGAATGAATTAGAATTGATCATGCGAATGAATTAGAATGGATTGTACGAATGAATTAGAATGGATACATTCGTGCGAATGAAGTAGAATGGATCGTACGAATGAAGTAGAATGGATCGTACGATCAATTCATTCGTACGATCCATACGATCTATTCTGAATGGATCCATTCTAATTTAATTCATTCCTACGATCCATTCTAATTAGAATGAATTAGAATGAATCGTACGAATGAATTAGATTGGAAACATTCGAACGAATGAATTAGAATAGATCGTAGGAATGAATTAGAATGGATCATACGAATGAATTAGAATTGATCGTGCGAATGAATTAGAATGGATTGTATGAATGAATTAGAATGGATTGTACGAATGAATAAGAATGGATACATTCGTGCGAATGAAGTAGAATGGATCGTACGAATGAATTAGAATGGATCGTACGAATGAATTAGAATGGATCATACGAATGAAGTAGAATGGATCGTACGAATGAATTAGAATGGATCGTACGAATGAATTAGAATGAATCATACGAATGAATTAGAATGGATCGTACAATCCATTCTAATTCATTCGCACGATCCATTCTAATTCATTTATACGATCCATTCTAATTCATTCGTACGAATGGATTGTACGAATGAATTAGAATGGATCATACGAATGAAGTAGAATGGATCATACGAATGAATTAGAATTGATCGTGCGAATGAATTAGAATGGATTGTACGAATGAATTAGAATGGATACATTCGTGCGAATGAAGTAGAATGGATCGTACGAATGAAGTAGAATGGATCGTACGATCAATTCATTCGTACGATCCATACGATCTATTCTGAATGGATCCATTCTAATTTAATTCATTCCTATGATCCATTCTAATTAGAATGAATTAGAATGAATCGTACGAATGAATTAGAATGGAAACATTCGAACGAATGAATTAGAATAGATCGTAGGAATGAATTAGAATGGATCATACGAATGAATTATAATTGATCGTGCGAATGAATTAGAATGGATTGTACGAATGAATTAGAATGGATTGTACGAATGAATAAGAATGGATACATTCGTGCGAATGAAGTAGAATGAATCGTACGAATGAATTAAAATGGATCGTACGAATGAATTAGAATGAATCATACGAATGAAGTAGAATGGATCGTACGAATGAATTAGAATGGATCGTACGAATGAATTAGAATGAATCATACGAATGAATTAGAATGGATCGTACAATCCATTCTAATTCATTTGCACGATCCATTCTAATTCATTTATACGATCCATTCTAATTCATTTGTACGAATTGATTGTACGAATGAATTAGAATGGATCATACGAATGAAGTAGAATGGATCATACGAATGAATTAGAATTAATTGTGCGAATGAATTAGAATGGATTGTACGAATTAATTAGAATGGATACATTCGTGCGAATGAAGTAGAATGGATCGTACGAATGAATTAGAATGGATCGTACGAATGAATTAGAATGGTTTGTACGAATGAATTAGAATGGATCATACGAATGAAGTAGATTGGATCATACGATTGAATTAGAATTGATCGTGCGAATGAATTAGAATGGATTGTACGAATGAATTAGAATGGATACATTCGTGCGAATGAAGTAGAATGGATCGTACGAATGAATTAGAATGGATCGTATGAATGAATTAGAATAGATCGTGCGAATGAATTAGAATGGATTGTACGAATGAATTAGAATGGATACATTCGTGCGAATGAAGTAGAATGGATCGTACGAATGAATTAGAATGGATCGTACGAATGAATTAGAATGAATCGTACGAATGAATTAGAATGGATACATTCGAACGAATGAATTAGAATATATCGTAGGAATGAATTAGAATGGATCATACGAATGAATTAGAATTGATCGTGCGAATGAATTAGAATGGATTGTACGAATGAATTAGAATGGATACATTCGTGCGAATGAAGTAGAATGGATCGTACGAATGAAGTAGAAAGGATCGTACGATCAATTCATTCGTACGATCCATACGATCTATTCTGAATGGATCCATTCTAATTTAATTCATTCCTACGATCCATTCTAATTAGAATGAATTAGAATGAATCGTACGAATGAATAAGAATGGAAACATTCGAACGAATGAATTAGAATAGATCGTAGGAATGAATTAGAATGGATCATACGAATGAATTAGAATTGATCGTGCGAATGAATTAGAATGGATTGTACGAATGAATTAGAATGGATTGTACGAATGAATTAGAATGCATACATTCGTGCGAATGAAGTAGAATGGATCGTACGAATGAATTAGAATGGATCGTACGAATGAATTTGAATGGATCATATGAATGAAGTAGAATGGATCGTACGAATGAATTAGAATGGATCGTACGAATGAACTAGAATGAATCATACGAATGAATTAGAATGGATCGTACGATCCATTCTAATTCATTCGCACGATTCATTCTAATAAATTTATACGATCCATTCTAATTCATTCGTACGAATGGATTGTACGAATGAATTAGAATGGATCATACGAATGAAGTAGAATGGATCATACGAATGAATTAGAATTGATCGTGCGAATGAATTAGAATGGATTGTACGAATGAATTAGAATAGATACATTCGTGCGAATGAAGTAGAATGGATCGTACGAATGAGTTAGAATGGATCGTACGAATGAATTAGAATGGATCATACGAATGAAGTAGAATGGATCATACGAATGAATTAGAATTGATCGTGCGAATGAATTAGAATGGATTGTACGAATGAATTAGAATGGATACATTCGTGCGAATGAAGTAGAATGGATCGTACGAATGAATTAGAATGGATCGTACTAATGAATTAGAATTGATCATGCGAATGAATTAGAATGGATTGTACGAATGAATTAGAATGGATACATTCGTGCGAATGAAGTAGAATGGATCGTACGAATGAATTAGAATGAATCGTACGAATGAATTAGAATGGATACATTCGAACGAATGAATTAGAATAGATCGTAGGAATGAATTAGAATGGATCATACGAATGAATTAGAATTGATCGTGCGAATGAATTAGAATGGATTGTACGAATGAATTAGAATGGATACATTCGTGCGAATGAAGTAGAATGGATCGTACGAATGAAGTAGAATGGATCGTACGATCAATTCATTCGTACGATCGATACGATCTATTCTGAATGGATCTATTCTAATTTAATTCATTCCTACGATCCAATCTAATTAGAATGAATTAGAATGAATCGTACGAATGAATTAGAATGGAAACATTCGAACGAATGAATTAGAATAGATCGTAGGAATGAATTAGAATGGATCATATGAATGAATTAGAATTGATCGTGCGAATGAATTAGAATGGATTGTACGAATGAATTAGAATGGATACATTCGTGCGAATGAAGTAGAATGGATCATACGAATGAATTAGAATGGATCGTACGAATGAATTAGAATGGATCATACGAATGAAGTAGAATGGATCGTACGAATGAATTAGAATGGATCGTACGAATGAATTAGAATGAATCATACGAATGAATTAGAATGGATCGTACGATCCATTCTAATTCATTCGCACGATCCACTCTAATTCATTTATATGATCCATTCTAATTCATTCGTACGAATGGATTGTACGAATGAATTAGAATGGATCATACGAATGAAGTAGAATGGATCATACGAATGAATTAGAATTGATCGTGCGAATGAATTAGAATGGATTGTACGAATGAATTAGAATGGATACATTCGTGCGAATGAAGTAGAATGGATCGTACGAATGAATTAGAATGGATCGTATGAATGAATTAGAATGAATCGTACGAATAAATTAGAATGGGAATGGATCATACGAATGAATTAGAATTGATCGTGCGAATGAATTAGAATGGATTGTACGAAGGAATTAGAATGGATACATTCGTGCGAATAAAGTAGAATGGATCGTACGAATGAATTAGAATGGATCGTACGAATGAATTAGAATTGATCGTGCAAATGATATAGAATGGATACATTCGAACGAATGAATTAGAATAGATCGAAGGAATGAATTAGAATGGATCATACGAATGAATTAGAATTGATCGTGCGAATGAATTAGAATGGATTGTACGAATGAATTAGAATGGATACATTCGTGCGAATGAAGTAGAATGGATCGTACGAATGAATTAGAATGGATACATTCGTGCGAATGAAGTAGAATGGATCGTACGAATGAATTAGAATGGATCGTACGAATGAATTAGAATGAATCGTACGAATGAATTAGAATGGAAACATTCGAACGAATGAATTAGAATAGATCGTAGGAATGAATTAGAATGAATCGTACGAATGAATTAGAATGGATTGTACGAATAAATTAGAATGGATCCATTCGTGCGAATGAATTAGAATGAATCGTACGAATGAATCGTACAATCCATTCTAATTTATTCGTTCGAATGTATGAATTAGAATCGATCATACGTACGATCCATTCAAATTCATTCGTATAATTCAATTCTAATTCATTCGTACGAATGACGTATGAATTAGAATGGATCGTACGAATGGATTAGAATGGATCCTACGAATAAATTAGAATGGATCGCACGATCTAAGTAGAATGAATTGGAATGGATTGTACTATCAATTCTAATTCTAATTCATTCCTATGATCAATTCTAATTCATTCGTACGATTCATTTATTCGTACGATCCATTCTAATTAATTCATTCGTACGATTCATTCATACGAATGATCCATTCTAATTCATTCGTACGATCCATTCTACTTCATTCGCACGAATGTATCCATTCTAATTCATTCGTACAATCCATTCTAATTCATTCGCATGATCAATTCTAATTCATTCGTATGATCCATTCTAATTCATTCCTACGATCTATTCTAATTTATTCGTTCGAATGTATCCATTCTAATTCATTCGTACGATTCATTCTAATTTATTTGTACGATCCATTCTAATTCATTCGTACGATCCATTCTACTTCATTCGCACGAATGTATCCATTCGTATTCATTCGTACAATCCATTCTAATTCATTCGCACGATCAATTCTAATTCATTCGTTCGTACGATCCATTCTGATTCATTCGTACGATCCATTCTACATCATTCGCACGAATGTATCCATTCTAATTCATTCGTACAATCCATTCTATTTCATTCGCACGATCAATTCTAATTCATTCGTATGATCCTTTCTAATTCATTCCTACGATCTATTCTAATTCATTCGTTCGAATGTATCCATTCTAATTCATTCGTACGATTCATTCTAATTCATTCGTACGATCCATTCTAATTCATTCGTACGATCCATTCTACTTCATTCGCTCGAATGTATCCATTCTAATTCATTCGTGCAATCCATTCTAATTCATTCGCACGATCAATTCTAATTCATTCGTATGATCCATTCTAATTCATTCCTACGATCTATTCTAATTCATTCGTTCGAATGTATCCATTCTAATTCATTCGTACGATTCATTCTAATTCATTCGTACAATCACTTCTAATTCATTCGTACAATCCATTCTAATTCATTCGCACGATCAATTCTAATTCATTCGTATGATCCATTCTAATTCATTCCTACGATCTATTCTAATTCATTCGTTCGAATGTTTCCATTCTAATTCATTCGTATGATTCATTCTAATTCATTCGTTCAAATGTATCCATTCTAATTCATTTGGATCATACGAATGAATTAGAATGAATCGTACGAATGAATTAGAATGGATACATTCGAACGAATGAATTAGAATAGATCGTAGGAATGAATTAGAATGGATCATACGAATGAATTAGAATTGATCGTGCGAATGAAGTAGAAGGGATCGTACGAATGAATTAGAATGGATCATACGAATGAATTAGGAATAGATCGTACGAATGAATCATATAAATGAATTGATCGTACGAATGAATCGTAGGATACATTCATTCATACGATCTATTCATACGTATAAATAATCATTCAAATTAGAATAGATCGTACGAATGGATCTATTCTAATACATTCGTACAAATGAATGGATTAGAATGAATCGTAGAATGAATTATAATTAATCGTACGAGCGAATGAATTAGAATGGATCGTACGAATGAATTAGAAATGATCGTACGAATGAATTAGAAATGATCGTGCGAATGAATTAGAATGGATTGCACGAATGAATTAGAATGGATACATTCGTACGATCCATTCGTACGATCCATTCGTACGATCTATACTAATCCATTCGTACGATCCATACTAATCCATTTGTAGGAATGAATTAATACGTACGAATGAATGTATTCAAATGATTCATTCGAATTCAATCCATTAGAATGGATCATTTCTATTTGTATTCTAATTCATTCTAATCCATTCGTATTCTAATTTGAATCAATTCATTCTAATCCATTTAATACGAATGTACGAATGAATTCATACGTATCAATCCTACGATCATTTGTACTAATGAATTCTAATTAGAATGAATTAGAATGATCTATTCTAATTGATCGTACGAATGAATTAGAATGGATTGTACGAATGAATTAGTATGGATCATTCCTAATTCGTACGAATGAATTAGAATAGATCATAGAATCGATCGTACGAATGTATCCATTCTAATTCATTCGTATGATCAATTCTAATACATTCGAACGAATGAATTAGAATAGATCGTAGGAATGAATTAGAATGAATCGTACGAATAAATTAGAATAGATCGTAGGAATGAATTAGAATGGATCGTACGAATGTATTAGAATTGATCATACGAATGAATTAGAATGAATTAGAATGGATTAGAATGGATTGTACGAATGAATTAGAATGAATCGCGCGAATGAATTAGAATAGATCGTAGGAATGAATTAGAATGGATCGTACGAATGTTTCCATTCTAATTCATTCGTACGATTCATTCTAATTCATTCGTACGATCCATTCTGATTCATTCGTACGATCCATTCTACTTCATTCGCACGAATGTATCCATTCTAATTCATTCGTGCAATCCATTCTAATTCATTCGCACGATCAATTCTAATTCATTCGTATGATCCATTCTAATTCATTCCTATGATCTATTCTAATTCATTCATTCGAATGTATCCATTCTAATTCATTCGTACGATCCATTCTAATTCATTCGTACGATCCATTCTACTTCATTCGCACGAATGTATCAATTCTAATTCATTCTAATTCATTCGTACGATCCATTCTAATTCATTCGTACGATCCATTCTAATTCATTCACACGATCTATTAGAATTGAATCGTTCGATCCATTCGTTCGTACGATCCATTCTAATTCATTCGCACGAATGAATTAGAATGAATTAGCATGGATACATTCGTGCGAATAAAGTAGAATGGATCGTACGAATGAATTAGAATGAATCGTACGAATGAATTAAAACGGAAACATTCGAACGAATGAATTAGAATAGATCGTAGGAATGAATTAGAATGGATCATACGAATGAATTAGAATTGATCGTGCGAATGAATTAGAATGGATTGTACGAATGAATTAGAATGGATACATTCGTGCGAATGAAGTAGAATGGATTGTACGAATGAATTAGAATGGATCGTACGAATGAATTAGAATGAATTAGAATGGATACATTCGTGCGAATGAAGTAGAATGGATCGTACGAATGAATTAGAATGGATCGTACGAATGAATTAAAATGAATCGTACGAATGAATTAGAATGGATACATTCGAACGAATGAATTAGAATAGATCGTAGGAATAAATTAGAATGGATCATACGATTGAATTAGAATTGATCGTGCGAATGAATTAGAATGGATTGCACGAATGAATTAGAATGGATACATTCGTGCGAATGAAGTAGAATGGATTGTACGAATGAATCAGAATGGATCGTACGAATGAATTAGAATGAATCGTACGAATGAATTAGAATGGAAACATTCTTACGATCCATTCTAATTCATTCCTACGATCTATTCTAATTCATTCGCACGATTCATTCTAATTCATTCGTACAATCCATTCTAATCCATTCTAATTCATTCTAATTCATTCGTATGATCAATTCTAATACATTCGTATGATCCATTCTAATTCATTCCTACGATCTATTCTAATTCATTCGTACGATTCATTCTAATTCATTCCTACGATCTATTCTAATTCATTCGTTCGAATGTATTAGAATTGATCATACGAATGAATTAGAATGGATACATTCGAACGAATGAATTAGAATGGATTGTACGAATGGATTGCACGAATGGATCGTACGATTGGATTGTACGAATGAATTAGAATGGATCATACGAATGAATTAGAATAGATCGTACGAATGGATTAGAATGGATCATACGAATGGATTGTACAAATGAATGGATTGTTCGATTGGATCGTACGATCCATTCGAATTCATTCGTATTAGAATGGATCGTACGATCCATTCTATTTCATTCGCACGAATGGATCGAATGAATTAGAATGGATTGTACGAATGAATTAGAATGGATACATTCATGCGAATGAATTAGAATGGATCATACGAATGAATTAGAATTGATCATACGAATGAATTAGAATGGATACATTCGAACGAATGAATTAGAATAGATCGTAGGAATGAATTAGAATAAATCGTACGAATGAATTAGAATGGATACATTCGAACGAATGAATTAGAATAGATCGTAGGAATGAATTAGAAAGGATCATACGAATGAATTAGAATGGATTGTACGAATAAATTAGAATGGATACATTCGTGCGAATGAAGTAGAATGGATCGTACGAATGAATTAGAATAGATCGTACGAATGAATTGGAATGGATACATTCGAACGAATGAATTAGAATAGATCGTAGGAATGAATTAGAATGGATCATACGAATGAATTAGAATTGATCGTGCGAATGAATTAGAATGGATTGTACGAATGAATTAGAATGGATACATTCGAGCGAATGAAGTAGAATGGATACATTCCATTCTAATTCATTCGTACGATCCATTCTAATTCATTCCTACGATCTATTCTAATTCATTCGCACGAATGTATTCATTCTAATTCATTCGTACGATCCATTCTAATTCATTCGTACGATCCATTCTAATTTATTCGTACGATCCATTCTAATTCATTCGTACGATCCATTCTAATTCATTCGTATGATCCATTCTAATTCATTCGTACGATCCATTCTACTTCATTCGCACGATCAATTCTAATTCATTCGTATGATCCATTCTAATTCATTCCTACGATCTATTCTAATTCATTCGTTTGAATGTATCCATTCTAATTCATTCGTACGATTCATTCTAATTCATTCGTACGATCCAAATGAATTAGAATGGATATATTCGAACGAATGAATTAGAAGGAATCGTACGAATGAATTAGAATGGAAACATTCGAACGAATGAATTAGAATAGATCGTAGGAATGAATTAGAATGGATCATACGAATGAATTAGAATTAATCGTGCGAATGAATTAGAATTGATTGTACGAATGAATTAGAATGGATTGTACGAATGAATTAGAATGAATCGTACGAATGAATTAGAATGGATACATTCGAACGAATGAATTAGAATAGATCGTAGGAATGAATTAGAATGGATCATACGAATGAATTAGAATTGATCGTGCGAATGAATTAGAATGGATTGCACGAATGAATTAGAATGGATACATTCGAGCGAATGAAGTAGAATGGATCGTACGAATAAATTAGAATGGATCGTACGAATGAATTAGAATGAATCGTACGAATGAATTAGAATGGATACATTCGAACGAATGAATTAGAATAGATCGTAGGAATGAATTAGAATGGATCATACGAATGAATTAGAATTGATCATGCGAATGAATTAGAATGGATTGTACGAATGAATTAGAATGGATACATTCATGCGAATGATGTAGAATGGATCGTACGAATGAATCAGAATGGATCGTACGAACGAATGAATTAGAATTGATCGTGCGAATGAATTAGAATGGATTGTACGAATGAATTAGAATGGATACATTCGTGCGAATGAAGTAGAATGGATCGTACGAATGAATTAGAATGGATCGTACGAATGAATTAGAATGAATCGTACGAATGAATTAGAATGGATACATTCGAACGAATAAATTAGAATAGATCGTAGGAATGAATTAGAATGGATCATACGAATGAATTAGAATTGATCGTGCGAATGAATTAGAAAGGATTGTACGAATGAATTAGAATGGATACATTCATGCGAATGAAGTAGAATGGATCGTACGAATGAATTAGAATGGATCATTCGTATGAATGAATCGTACGAATGAATTAATTAGAATGGATCGTACGAATGAATGAATCGTACGAATGAATTAGAATTGATCATAGGAATGAATTAGAATTAGAATTGATCGTACAATCTATTCTAATTCATTCTACTTAGATCGTGCGATCCATTCTAATTCATTCGTAGGAACCATTCTAATCCAATCGTACGATCCATTCTAATTCATACGTCATTCGTACGAATGAGTTAGAATTGGATTGTACGAATGAATTAGAATGGATCGTACGTATGATCGAATCTAATTCATACATTCGAACGAATAAATTAGAATGGATTGAACGATTCATTCGTACGATCCAATCGTACGATTCATTCTAATTCATTCTACTTCATTCGCACGAATGGATCCATTCTAATTTATTCGTACAATCCATTATAATTCATTCGTACGATTCATTCTAATTCATTCCTATGATCTATTCTAATTCATTCGTTCGAATTTTTCCATTCTAATTCATTCGTACGATTCATTCTAATTCATTCGTACGATCCATTCTAATTCATTCGTACGATCCATTCTACTTCATTCGCACGAATGTATCCATTCTAATTCATTCGTACGATCCATTCTACTTCATTCGCACGAATGTATCCATTCTAATTCATTCATACAATCCATTCTAATTCATTCGCACGATCAATTCTAATTCATTCGTATGATCCATTCTAATTCATTCCTACGATCTATTCTAATTCATTCGTTCGAATGTATCCATTCTAATTCATTCGCACGATCAATTCTAATTCATTCGTATGATCCATTCTAATTCATTCGTACGATCCATTCTACTTCATTCGCACGAATGTATCCATTCTAATTCCTTCGTACAATCCATTCTAATTCATTCGCACGATCAATTCTAATTCATTCGTATGATCCATTCCCATTCTAATTCATTCGTACGATAATTCATTCGTACGATCCATTCTACTTCATTCGCACGAATGTATCCATTCTAATTCATTCGTACAATCCATTCTAATTCATTCGCACGATCAATTCTAAGTACGAATGAATTAGAATGGATACATTCGTGCGAATGAAGTAGAATGGATCGTACGAATGAATTAGAATGGATCGTACGATTGGATTGTGCGAATGAAATAGAATGGATACATTCGTGCGAATGAAGTAGAATGGATCGTACGAATGAATAAGAATGGATCGTACGAATGAATTAGAATGAATCGTACGAATGAATTAGAATGGGAATGGATCATACGAATGAATTAGAATTGATCGTGCGAATGAATTAGAATGGATTGTACGAATGAATTAGAATGGATACATTCGTGCGAATGAAGTAGAATGGATCGTACAAATGAATTAGAATGGATCGTACGAATGAATTAGAATGAATCATACGAATGAATTAGAATGGATACATTCGAACGAATGAATTAGAATAGATCGTTGGAATGAATTAGAATGGATCATACGAATGAATTAGAATTGATCGTGCAAATGAATTAGAATGGATTGTACGAATGAATTAGAATGGATACATTCGTGCGAATGAAGTAGAATGGATCGTACGAATGAATTAGAATGGATCGTACGAATGAATTAGAATGAATCGTACAAATGAATTAGAATGGATACATTCGAACGAATGAATTAGAATAGATCGTAGGAATGAATTAGAATGGATCATACGAATGAATTAGAATTGATTGTGCGAATGAATTAGAATGGATTGTACGAATGAATTAGAATGGATACATTCGTGCGAATGAAGTAGAATGGATCATACGAATGAATCAGAATGGATCGTACGAATGAATTAGAATGAATCGTACGAATGAATTAGAATGGATACATTCGAACGAATGAATTAGAATAGATCGTAGGAATGAATTAGAATGGATCATGCGAATGAATTGGAATGGATTAGAATAGATCGTACGAATGAATTAGAATAGATCGTAGGAATGAATTAGAATAGATCGTAGAATAGAACGAATGAATTAGAATAGATCGTAGGAATGAATTAGAATGGATCATACGAATGAATTAGAATTGATCGTGCGAATGAATTAGATACAAATGTTTCCATTCTAATTCATTCGTACGATTCATTCTAATTCATTCGTACGATCCATTCTGATTCATTCGTACGATCTATTCTACTTCATTCGCACGAATGTATCCATTCTAATTCATTCGTACAATCCATTCTAATTCATTCGCACGATCAATTCTAATTCATTCGTATGATCCATTCTAATTCATTCCTACGGTCTATTCTAATTCTAATTCATTCGCACGAATGAAGTAGAATGGATCGTTAGAATGAATTGTACGAATGAATTAGAATGGATTCATTCGTCCGATCCATTCTAATTCATTCGTACGATCCATTCATGCGAATGAAGTAGAAAGGATCGTACGAATGAATTAAAATAGATCGTACGAATGAATTAGAATGGATCGTACGAATGAATTAGAATGAATCGTACGAATGAATTAGAATGGATACATTCGAACGAATGAATTAGAATAGATCGTAGGAATGAATTAGAATGGATCATACGAATGAATTAGAATTGATCATGCGAATGAATTAGAATGGATTGTACGATCTATTCTAATTCATTCGTTCGTACGATCCATTCTAATTCATTCGTACGATCCATTCTACTTCATTCGCACGAATGTATCCATTCTAATTCATTCATACGATTCATTCTAATTCATTCGTACGATCCATTCTAATTCATTCGTACGATCCATTCTACTTCATTCGTCCGAATGTATCCATTCTAATTCATTCGCACGATCAATTCTAATTCATTCGTATGATCCATTCTAATTCATTCCTACGATCTATTCTAATTCATTCGTTCGAATGTATCCATTCTAATTCATTTGTACGATTCATTCTAATTCATTCGTACGATCCATTCTAATTCATTCGTACGATCTATTCTAATTCATTCGTTCGAATGTATCCATTCTAATTCATTCGCACGATCAATTCTAATTCATTCGTATGATCCATTCTAATTCATTCCTACGATCTATTCTAATTCATTCGTTCGAATGTATCCATTCTAATTCATTCGTACGATTCATTCTAATTCATTCGTACGATCCATTCTAATTCATTCGTACGATATATTCTAATTCATTCGTTCGAATGTATCCATTCTAATTCATTCGTACGATCAATTCAAATTCATTCGTATGATCCATTCTAATTCATTCCTACGATCTATTCTAATTCATTCATTCGAATGTATCCATTCATACGAATGAATTAGAATGGATCGTAGGAATGAATTAGATTGGATCGTACGAATGAATTAGAAATGATCGTGCGAATGAATTAGAATGGATTGCACGAATGAATTAGAATGGATACATTCGTGCGAATGAAGTAGAATGGATCGTACGAATGAATTAGAATGGATCGTACGAATGAATTAGAATGAATCGTACGAATGAATTAGAATGGATACATTCGAACGAATGAATTAGAATAGATCGTAGGAATGAATTAGAATGGATCATACGAATGAATTAGAATTGATCGTGCGAATGAATTAGAATGGATTGTACGAATGAATTAGAATGGATACATTCGTGCGAATGAAGAATGAATCGTACGAATGAATTAGAATGGATATATTCGAACGAATAAATTAGAATGGATCGTACGAATGAATTTGAATAGATCATACAAATGAATTAGAAAGGTTACATTCGTGAGAATGAATTAGAATGGATCGTGCGAATGAATGAGGATTGATCATACGAATGAATTAGAATGGATCGTACGAATGAATTAGATTGCATCGTACGATCCATTCTAATTCATTCGCATGATCCATTCTAATTCATTAGTACGATCCATTCTAATTCATTCGCACGAATGTATCCATACTAATTCATTCGTACGAATGTATCCATTCTAATTTATTCGTACAATCCATTCTAATTCATTCGTACGATCCATTCTAATCCATTCGTACGATCCATGGTAATTCATTCGTACGATCCATTCTAATTCATTCCTACGATCCATTCTACTTCATTCGCACGAATGTATCCATTCTAATTCATTCGTAGAATCCATTCTAATTCATTCGCACGATCAATTCTAATTCATTCATATGATCCATTCTAATTCATTTCTACGATCTATTCTAATTCATTCGTTCGAATGTATCCATTCTAATTCATTCGTACGATTCATTCTAATTCATTCGTACGATCCATTCTACTTCATTCGCACGAATGTATCCATTCTAATTCATTCGTACAATCCATTCTAATTCATTCGCACGATCAATTCTAATTCATTCGTATGATCAATTCTAATTCATTCATACAATCCATTCTAATCCATTCTATGAATTAGAATGGATTGTACGAATGAATTAGAATGGATACATTCGTGCGAATGAAGTAGAATGGATCGTAGGAATGAATTAGAATGGATCGTACGAATGAATTACCATGGATCGTACGAACGGATTAGAATGGATCGTACGAATGAATTAGAATGGATTGTACGAATAAATTAGAATGGATACATTCATACGAATGAATTAGTATGGATACATTCGTGCGAATGAATTAGAATGGACCGTACTAATGAATTAGAATGGATCGTGCGAATGAATTAGAATGGATCGTACGATGCAATCTAATTTATTCGTACGATCTATTCTAATTCATCCGTATGATCAATTCTCATTCATTCGCACGATCCATTCTAATTCATTCTCACGAATGTAACCTTTCTAATTCATTTGTATGATCTATTCAAATTCATTCGTACGATCTATTCTAATTTATTCGTTCGAATGTATCCATTCTAATTCATTCGTACGATTCTTTCTTCATTCGCACGAATGTATCCATTCTAATTCATTCGTACAATCCATTCTAATTCATTCGCACGATCAATTCTAATTCATTCGTATGATCCATTCTAATTCATTCCTACGATCTATTCTAATTCATTCGTTCGAATGTATCCATTCTAGTTCATTCGTACGATTCATTCTAATTCATTCGTACGATCCATTCTAATTCATTCGTATGATTCATTCTACTTCATTCGCACGAATGTATCCATTCTAATTCATTCGTGCAATCCATTCTAATTCATTCGTACGATCCATTCTAATTCATTCGTACGATCCATTCTAATTCAGTCGTACGAATGGATACATTCGAACGAATGAATTAGAATAGATCGTAGGAATGAATTAGAATGGATCATATGAATAAATTAGAATTGATCGTACGAATGAATTAGAATGCATACATTCGAACGAACGAATTAGAATAGATCGTACGAATGAATTAGAATGGATCGTACGAATAAATTAGAATGAATCGTACGAATGAATTAGAATGGATACATTCGAACGAATGAATTAGAATAGATCGTAGGAATGAATTAGAATGGATCATACGAATGAATTAGAATTGATCGTGCGAATGAATTAGAATGGATACATTCGAACGAATGAATTAGAATAGATCTTACGAATGAATTAGAATGGATCGTACGAATGAATTAGAATGAATCGTACGAATGAATTAGAATGGATACATTCGAACGAATGAATTAGAATAGATCGTAGGAATGAATTAGCATGGATCATACGAATGAATTAGAATTGATCGTGCGAATGAATTAGAATGGATACATTCGAACGAATGAAGTAGAATGGATCGTACGAATGAATTAGAATGGATCGTACGAATGAATTAGAATGAATCGTACGAATGAATTAGAATGGATACATTCGTGCGAATGAAGTAGAATGGATCGTACGAATGAATTAGAATGGATCGTACGAACGAATGAATTACAATAGATCATACAATCCATTCTAATTCATTCGCACGATCAATTCTAATTCATTCGTATGATCCATTCTAATTCATTCCTACGATCTATTCTAATTCATTCGTTCGAATGTATCCATTCTAATTCATTCGTATGATTCATTCTAATTCATTCGTACGATCCATTCTAATTCATTCGTACGATCTATTCTAATTCATTCGTACGATCCATTCTACTTCATTCGCATGAATGGATCGTACGAATGAATTAGAATGGATCGTACGAATGAATCCATTCTAATTCATTCGTACAATTCATTCTAACGATCCATTATACTTCATTCGTGCGAATGAATTAGAATTAGAATAGATCGTAAGAATGAATTAGAATGGATCATACGAATGAATTAGAATTGATCGTGCGAATGAATTAGAATGGATTGTACGAATGAATTAGAATACGATCCATTCTACTTCATTCTCACGAATGTATCCATTCTAATTCATTCGTACAATCCATTCTAATTCATTCGCATGATCAATTCTAATTCATTCGTATGATCCATTCTAATTCATTCCTACGATCTATTCTAATTCATTCGTACAATCCATTCTAATTCATTCGCACGATCAATTCTAATTCATTCGTATGATCCATTCTAATTCATTCCTACGATCTATTCGTACAATCCATTCTACGATCCATTCTAATTCATTCGTACGATCCATTCTAATTCATTCGTAGAATGGATCATACGTACGATTAATTCTACGAATTAATTCATTCCTAATTAGATCGTACGAATGATCCATTCTAATTAGAATTAATTCATACGAATGGATTAGAATGAATACATTCTAATGGATACATTCTAATCCATTCACACGAATGAATTAGAATGAATTAGAATGAATCGAACGAATGAATTGATCGTACGATTCATTCTAATTCATTCGTACGATCCATTCTAATTCATTCGTATGATCCATTCTAATTAGAATGGATCAATTCTAATGGAAACAATTCTAATGAATGAATTAGAATGGATCGTACGAATGAATTAGAATGGATCGTACGAATGAATTAGAATGGATCGTACGAATGAATTAGAATGAATCGTACGAATGAATTAGAATGGATACATTCGTGCGAATGAAGTAGAATGGATCGCACGAATGAATTAGAATGGATCGTACGAACGAATGAATTACAATAGATCATACAATCCATTCTAATTCATTCGCACGATCAATTCTAATTCATTCGTATGATCCATT
Source organism: Chamaelirium japonicum (assembly GCA_947650365.1). Classification (NCBI taxonomy): domain Eukaryota; kingdom Viridiplantae; phylum Streptophyta; class Magnoliopsida; order Liliales; family Melanthiaceae; genus Chamaelirium; species Chamaelirium japonicum. Next base: position 117,259 of record CANTAL010000154.1, read on the forward strand.
CTAATTCATTCCTACGATCTATTCTAATTCATTCGTTCGAATGTATCCATTCTAATTCATTCGTATGATTCATTCTAATTCATTCGTACGATCCATTCTAATTCATTCGTACGATCTATTCTAATTCATTCGTACGATCCATTCTACTTCATTCGCATGAATGGATCGTACGAATGAATTAGAATGGATCGTACGAATGAATCCATTCTAATTCATTCGTACAATTCATTCTAACGATCCATTCTACTTCATTCGTGCGAATGAATTAGAATTAGAATAGATCGTAGGAATGAATTAGAATGGATCATACGAATGAATTAGAATTGATCGTGCGAATGAATTAGAATGGATTGTACGAATGAATTAGAATACGATCCATTCTACTTCATTCTCACGAATGTATCCATTCTAATTCATTCGTACAATCCATTCTAATTCATTCGCACGATCAATTCTAATTCATTCGTATGATCCATTCTAATTCATTCCTACGATCTATTCTAATTCATTCGTACAATCCATTCTAATTCATTCGCACGATCAATTCTAATTCATTCGTATGATCCATTCTAATTCATTCCTACGATCTATTCGTACAATCCATTCTACGATCCATTCTAATTCATTCGTACGATCCATTCTAATTCATTCGTAGAATGGATCATACGTACGATTAATTCTACGAATTAATTCATTCCTAATTAGATCGTACGAATGATCCATTCTAATTAGAATTAATTCATACGAATGGATTAGAATGAATACATTCTAATGGATACATTCTAATCCATTCGCACGAATGAATTAGAATGAATTAGAATGAATCGTACGAATGAATTGATCGTACGATTCATTCTAATTCATTCGTACGATCCATTCTAATTCATTCGTATGATCCATTCTAATTAGAATGGATCAATTCTAATGGAAACAATTCTAATGAATGAATTAGAATGGATCGTACGAATGAATTAGAATGGATCGATCATACGAATTAGAATGAATCATACGAATGAATGAACGATTATTAGAATACAAATGAATCCATTCTAATTCATTCGAATGAACGAATCATCCGTGAAGTAGAATTCATTCGTATCATTCGTGCGAATGGATTAGAATGAATTAGACTGGATCGTATGATCCATTCGTTCGTACGATTCATTCTAATTCATTCTACTACATTCTAATAAATTCATACAATCCATTCGTATTCTAATTTGAATCCATTCTAATTCATTCGCACGATCAATTCTAATTCATTCGTATGATCCATTCTAATTCATTCCTACGATCTATTCTAATTTATTCGTTCGATTGGATCGTACGAATGAATGAATCGTACGAATGAATTAGAATGGATCGTACAATCCATTCTAATTCATTCGTGAAGTAGAATGGACTAGAATGGATTAGAATTCATTCGTAGAATGGATCATAGGAATGAATTAGAATGGATTAGAATGAATTAGAATGGATCGTACAAATGAATTAGAATGGATTAGAATGATTATACGAATGAATCGTAGAATGATCATTCTAATTCATTCGTACGATCATAATTCGTTCGTACGATCCATACTAATTCATTCGTACGATCTATTCTACGAATCCATTCGTACGAATGAATTAGAATGGATCCATTCTAATTCATACGAATTAGAACGATCATACGAATGAATTAGAATGAATTAGAATTAGATTGGATTAATTCTAATTCATTAGTACGAATGAATGAATACATTCTAATCCATTCGTATGATCGTATGAATGAATTGATTCATTCGTATTCATACGTAGGATCATACGAATACATTCATTCATACGTACGAATTAATCTATTCTAAATTCATACGATCTATTCATTTGTACGATTCATTCGCACGATCTATTCTAATTCATTCGTACAATCCATCCTACGATCTATTCTGAATGTATCCATTCTAATTTGTTCGAATGTATCCATTCTAATTAGAATGATTCGTTCATTCGCACGAATCATTTATTCTAATCCATTCGTATGAATTAGAAATTCGATCTATTCTAATTCATTCTAATTCATTCTAATGAATGGATCGATGAAATCGAACGATCAATTCGACTTCATTCGTACGATCCATTCTAATTTATTCTAATTAGAATGAATCCATTCATCCATTTGTAGAATGGATCGTACGAATGAAATAGAATGGATCGTACGAATGAATTAGAATGAATTAGAATATTTGTACGAATGTACGAATGCATTAGAATGGATATATTCGTGCGAATGAATTAGAATGGTCTGTACGAATGAATTAGAATGGATACATTCGTGCGAATGAAGTAGAATGGATCGTACGAATGAATTAGAATGGATCGTACGAATGAATTGGAATGAATCGTACGAATGAATTAGAATGGATACATTCGAACGAATGAATTAGAATAAATCGTAGGAACGAATGAATTAGAATGAATGAATTAGAATGAATTAGAATCCATTCGTACGATCTATTCTAATTCATTAGAATCCATTCTAATTCATTCTAATTCATACGAATGATCGTACGAATGAATTAGAATGAATTAGAATTCTAATCCATTCTATTAGAATTGATCGTACGAATATATCCATTCTAATGATCCTATTAATGAATTAGAATTAGAATGGATCGTACGAATGTATCCATTCTAATTCATTCGTGCGAATTGAATCGTACGATCCATTCTAATTCATTCCTACGATCTATTCTATTCTAATTCATTCGTACGATCCATTTAGAATGGATCCATTAGAATAGATCGTACGAATAAATTAAATTAGAATGGATCATACGAATAAATTAGAATGGATCGTAATAATGGATCGTACGAATTAGAATGAATCGTATTAGAATGGATCGTACAATCCATTCTAATTCATTCGTTCGTACGATCCATTCTGATCCATTCTACTTCATTCGCACGAATGTTTCCATTCTAATTCATTCTGATTCATTCGCACGATCAATTCTAATTCATTTGTATGATCCATTCTAATTCATTGGATACATTCGAACGAATGAATTAGAATAGATCGTAGGAATAAATTAGAATGGATCATACGAATGAATTAGAAATGATCGTGCGAATGAATTAGAATGGATTGTACGAATGAATTGGAATGGATACATTCGTGCGAATGAATTAGAATGGATCGTACGAATGAATTAGAATGAATCGTACGAATGAATTAGAATGGATCGTACGAATGAATTAGAATGGATACATTCATGTGAATGAATTAGAATGGATCGTACAAATGAGTAAGAATGGATCGTACCAATGAAATAAAATGGATCGTACGAATGAATTAGAATGGATCGTGCTAAGGAATTAGAATGGATTGTACGAATGAATTAGAATGGATCGTACGAATGAATTAGAATGGATCGTGCGAATGAATTAGAAGGGATTGTACGAATGAATTAGAATGGATTGTACGAATGAATTAGAATGGAATGTATCCATTCTACTTCATTCGTACGATTGTATCCATTCTAATTCATTCGTACAATCCATTCTAATTCATTCGCACGATCAATTCTAATTCATTCGTATGATCCATTCTAATTCATTCCTACGATCTATTATAATTCATTCGTTCGAATGTATCCATTCTAATTCATTCGTACAATCCATTCTAATTCATTCAAACGATCCATTCTAGTTCATTCGCACGAATGTATCCATTCTAATTCATTCGTACAATCCATTCTAATTCATTCGCATGATCAATTCTAATCCATTCGTTCGTACGATCCATTCTAATTCATTCGTACAATCCATTCTACTTCATTCGCACGAATGTATCCATTCTAATTCATTCCTACGATCTATTCTAATTCATTCGTTCGAATGTTTCCATTCTAATTCATTCGTACGATTCATTCTAATTTATTCGTACGATCCATTCTAATTCATTCGTACGATCCATTCTACTTCATTCGCACGAATGTATCCATTCTAATTCATTCGTACGATCCATTCTACTTCATTCGCACGAATGTATCCATTCTAATTTATTCGTACAATCCATTCTAATTCATTCGCACGATCAATTCTAATTCATTGGTATGATCCATTCTAATTCATTCCTACGATTTATTCTAATTTATTCGTTCGAATGTATCCATTCTAATTCATTCGTACGATTCATTCTAATTCATTCGTACGATCCATTCTAATTCATTGGTACGATCCATTCTACTTCATTCGCACGAATGTATCCATTCTAATTCATTCGTACAATCCATTCTAATTTATTCGCACGATCAATTCTAATTCATTCGTTCGTACGATCCATTCTGATTCATTCGTACGATCCATTCTACATCATTCGCACGAATGTATCCATTCTAATTCATTCGTACAATCCATTCTAATTCATTCGCACGATCAATTCTAATTCATTCGTATGATCCATTCTAATTCATTCCTACGATCTATTTTAATTCATTCATTCGAATGTATCCATTCTAATTCATTCGTACGATTCATTCTAATTCATTAGTACGATCCATTCTAATTCATTCGTACGATCCATTCTACTTCATTCGCTCGAATGTATCCATTCTAATTCATTCGTGCAATCCATTCTAATTCATTCGCACGATCAATTCTAATTCATTCGTATGATCCATTCTAATTCATTCCTATGATCTATTCTAATTCATTCGTTCGAATGTATCCATTCTAATTCATTCGTACGATTCATTCTAATTCATTCGTACGATCCATTCTAATTCATTCGTACGATCCATTCTACTTCATTCGCACGAATGTATCCATTCTAATTCATTCGTACAATCCATTCTAATTCATTCGCACGATCAATTCTAATTCATTCGTATGATCCATTCTAATTCATTCCTACGATCTATTCTAATTCATTCGTTCGAATGTATCCATTCTAATTCATTCATACGATTCATTCTAATTCATTCGTACGATCCATTCTAATTCATTCGTACGATCCATTCTACTTCATTCGCACGAATGTATCCATTCTAATTCATTCATACAATCCATTCTAATTCATTCGCATGATCAATTCTAATTCATTCGTATGATCCATTCTAATTCATTCCTACGATCTATTCTAATTCATTCGTACGATACATTCTAATTCATTCGTACGATCCATTCTAATTCATTCCTACGATCTATTCTAATTCATTCGTTCGAATGTATCCATTCTAATTCATTCGTACGATTCATTCTAATTCATTCGTACGATCCACTCTATTTCATTCGTAAGATCCATTCTACTTCATTGGCACGAATGTATCCATTCTAATTCCTTCGTACAATCCATTCTAATTCATTCGCACGATCAATTCTAATTCATTCGTATGATCCATTCTAATTCATTCCTACGATCTATTCTAATTCATTAGTTCGAATGTATCCATTCTAATTCATTCGTACAATCCATTCTAATTCATTCGCACGATCAATTCTAATTCATTCGTATGATCCATTCTAATTCATTCCTACGATCTATTCTAATTCATTCGTTCGAATGTATCCATTCCAATTCATTCGTACGATTCATTCTAATTCATTCGTACGATCCATTCTATTTCATTCGTACGATCCATTCTACTTCATTCGCACGAATGTATCCATTCTAATTCCTTCGTACAATCCATTCTAATTCATTTGCACGATCAATTCTAATTCATTCGTATGATCCATTCTAATTCATTCCTACGATCTATTCTAATTCATTAGTTCGAATGTATCCATTCTAATTCATTCGTACGATTCATTCTAATTCATTCGTACGATCCATTCTAATTCATTCGTACGATCCATTCTAATTCATTCGCACCAATGTATCCATTCTAATTCATTCGTACGATCCATTCTACTTCATTCGCACGAATGTATCCACTCTAATTCATTCATACAATCCATTCTAATTCATTCGCACGATCAATTCTAATTCATTCGCACGATCAATTCTAATTCATTCGCACGATCCATTCTACTTCATTCGTACGAATGAATTAGAATGGATTAGAATGGATCGTACGAATGAATTAGAATGGGTCGTACGAATGAATTAGAATGGAAACATTCGAACGAATGAATTAGAATAAATCGTAGGAATGAATTAGAATGGATCATACGAATGAATTAGAATTGATCGTGCGAATGAATTAGAATGGATTGTACGAATGAATTAGAATGGATACATTCGTGCGTATGAATTAGAATGGATCGTACGAATGAATTAGAATGGATCGTACGAATGAATTAGAATGAATCGTACGAATGAATTAGAATGGATACATTGGAACGAATAAATTAGAATAGATCGTAGGAATGAATTAGAATGGATCATACGAATGAATTAGAATTGATCGTGCGAATGAATTAGAATGGATTGTACGAATGAATTAGAATGGATACATTCGTGCAAATGAAGTAGAATGGATCGTACGAATGAATTAGAATGGATCGTACGAATGAATTAGAATGAATCGTACGAATGAATTAGAATGGATACATTCGAACGAATGAATTAGAAAAGATCGTAGGAATGAATTAGAATGGATCATACGAATGAATTAGAATTGATCGTGCGAATGAATTAGAATGGATTGTATGAATGAATTAGAATGGATACATTCGTGCGAATGAAGTAGAATGGATCGTACGAATGAATCAGAATGGATCGTACGAATGAATTAGAATGAATCGTACGAATGAATTAGAATGGATACATTCGAACGAATGAATTAGAATAGATCGTAGGAATGAATTAGAATGATCAATTCTAATTCATTCGTATGATCCATTCTAATTCATTCCTACGATCTATTCTAATTTATTCGTTCGAATGTATCCATTCTAATTCATTCGTACGATTCATTATAATTCATTCGTACGATCCATTCTAATTCATTCGTACGATCCATTCTACTTCATTCGCACGAATGTATCCATTCTAATTCATTCGTACAATCCATTCTAATTCATTCGCAATATCAATTCTAATTCATTCGTATGATCCATTCTAATTCATTCCTACGATCTATTCTAATTCATTCGTTCGAATGTTTCCTTTCTAATTCATTCGTACGATCCATTCTAATTCATTCGCACGATCAATTCTAATTCATTTGTATGATCCATTCTAATTCATTCCTATGATCTATTCTAATTCATTCGTTCGAATGTATTCATTCTAATTCATTCGCATGGTCAATTCTAATTCATTCGCACGAATGTATCCATTCTAATTCATTCGCACGATCAATTCTAATTCATTCGTATGATCCATTCTAATTCATTCCTACGATCTATTCTAATTCATTCGTTCGAATGTATCCATTCTAATTCATTCGTACGATTCATTCTAATTCATTCGTATGATCCATTCTACTTCATTCGCACGAATATATCCATTCTAATTCATTCGTACAATCCATTCTAATTCATTCGCACGATCAATTCTAATTCACTCGTATGATCCATTCTAATTCATTCCTACGATCTATTCTAATTTATTCGTTCGAATGTATCCATTCTAATTCATTCGTACGATTCATTCTAATTCATTCGTACGATCCATTCTAATTCATTCGTACGATCCATTCTACTTCATTTCTAATTCATTCGTATAAATTAGAATGGATCATACGAATGAATTAGAATTGATCGTGCGAATGAATTAGAATGGATTGTACGAATGAATTAGAATGGATACATTCGTGCGAATGAAGTAGAATGGATCGTACGAATGAATTAGAATGGATCGTACGAATGAATTAGAATGAATCATACGAATGAATTAGAATGGATACATTCGAACGAATGAATTAGAATAGATCGTAGGAATGAATTAGAATGGATCATACGAATGAATTAGAATTGATCGTGCGAATGAATTAGAATGGATTGCACGAATGAATTAGAATGGATACATTCGTGCGAATGAAGTAGAATGGATCGTACGAATGAATCAGAATGGATCGTACGAATGAATTAGAATGAATCGTACGAATGAATTAGAATGGAAACATTCGTACGATCCATTCTAATTCATTCCTACGATCTATTCTAATTTATTCGCACGATTTATTCTAATTCATTCGTACAATCCATTCTAATCCATTCTAATTCATTCTAATTCATTCGTATGATCAATTCTAATACATTCGTACGATCCATTCTAATTCATTCCTACGATCTATTCTAATTCATTCGTACGATTCATTCTAATTCATTCCTACGATCTATTCTAATTCATTCGTTCGAATGTATTAGAATTGATCATACGAATGAATTAGAATGGATACATTCGAACGAATGAATTAGAATAGATCGTAGGAATGAATTAGAATGAATCGTACGAATGAATTTGAATGGATACATTCGAACGAATGAATTAGAATAGATCGTAGGAATGAATTAGAATGGATCGTACGAATGAATTAGAATGGAATGTATCCATTCTACTTCATTCGCTCGAATGTATCCATTCTAATTCATTCGTACAATCCATTCTAATTAATTCGCACGATCAATTCTAATTCATTCGTATGATCCATTCTAATTCATTCCTACGATCTATTCTAATTCATTCATTCGATTGTATCCATTCTAATGTTAGGATTAATGTGTTCTAAGCTTGTAAAACTTTATGTTTTGGTCTAATAAAGATTGATAGTTATTAATATATGAGATGCATATAGGTGCGTAACATAGTTACGTGTTCTTTAGAGAACAGAGAGCCATGGTTATATGGTAGTCCACTGAGTTGAAGACTAAGTGGATTGGTCCCGTATAACCTAAATAAGTTCGCAGCTATGATCAGGTTGGTCGCCTCATCATGTTAAGCTGTTGGCGATGACAGTTCATGGGATGTCTTCACCATGGTCATCACCAGGCACAGTGTCTGTGGCTGAACGGAACTAACACGGTGTACAGATCAGTGAGCAGACACTGGTACACTAAGCCGTGTTTCTGCTTAGGGTAAAACGGTCCTAAACCCTAAGGAGCCACGTCTGATGGACTAACCAGTTGCGTGGTGCTTTGGCGCACCAATGTGTGAGGGTCCATATGCAGTGATCCAAAACCACGGTGTACTGGGTTACCCGGCTGGCGTTGCATTAGCGTGTCACTCCTGCAGGCCATCCACACCCCTGATGGGAGGTGCGTTCCTTGGTGTGACTTACACTGTACTAAACCCAGGCCTAGTGGTCATCAGTTTGACTGTTGACCGGGTTCGATTACTCGACGGGGTAATCAGAGGTACGATGTATAGGTCAACCTGGAAGGAACCAAGTCGTATGATCATTCGAGTCTGACGGTAGTCTTCACCGCTCGAAGTGAATCATGGCATCAAGTGGAGGGACAGCGGGTTTACCACTACTAAGCAGAGAGCAGGGGTATGATGGAGAACATAGTAAGTCTGGGTGAATTGGAGTGCAGCCTGCGTCGCACTCTGGGTGGCCACGTAGGTTAACTCGAGCTCAGAGGATCGATGGTACACTCGGGTAGTGTGTCGATCGAGCTTGAGTTGGAAGCCATGAACCCCGGTCCCTGATGGTTCCACCTTATCAACATTATGTACGGTTCTTGAACCGTCTCCTCGGAACACCATAAGCAGGAGGAAGAAAGAAGTATACGCTCCGTGTGTGCTTGGCACTAGAGCACGGTAGATGCGTAACTACATACGAGTACTAAGGGTTGAGCCCGGGATTAGTACAGAGTCGTATGTAGTAATCCCTAGCCATAAGTGAACTTCGCTGCATAGGTGCGATGCACTGGGGTATGTTGCGAGTTGACTAGTTGACTTTGCTAGAGGCACCTTCCGGTGGCCTCAGTTAATAGTAAGTAACTAGTAGATATCACTTAAGTAATGGCCGTTAGGTATCGCACGCTAGAAATGGTCAAAATGAGGCGTCGGGGCGTTTTGGTAAAAACCTCACTCTGCCGGACCTCACTGTTGGCCGACCCTAGTGGTGGGACACCTCACTAGGGCCGGCCCTATGATGTAGGGATAAGAATCCCTCATCTATAGGGCCGGCCATATAGATAGGGATGGGGCGATAAATCGGTTAAAATCGAGCCCTAAAAAGTGGGAAAACGGATAAATACGCGGAGAGATAAAAGGGAGATAATTGAGAGATAATGAGAGGGGGTTAATATCCCCTTGGATCCTTATCCAAGGGGTGTTGGCCGGCCCTATAAAGGCACCTATGGGTGCCGGCCCCATGCACTAGAGAAACCGAACCCCCCTCTCTCTCATCTCTCTAGTTCTCTCCCTAATCTCTCTCCGTTTCCCGCTTGCTACTTCGTCTTCCTCGCGTGGAGTTCTGAAGAAGGAGAAGGGTCGTTCTTCGGAGGCACTCAGAGATCCGAGAGCGACGTTCCGTGCATCGTGTGAGATCGGGTGAACAAGAAGGCAACATCTCCATTCGTACCGTCGGCATCTTCGCGAACGATCTTCCGTCTCCATCGACAAAGAAGACAATCCTCCGCGGTTAAAAGATCCGTACGAAAGGTATGTGTAATCTAACATGTAGATCTAGCGAGCATTATTATTTGCATCCATGCTAGTTAATCATTACGCTAGATTGCCGTTAGGGGTTTTCGATTCTCGTGCATACACATGCACACATATGTAGATTAGTTTCTGTGAAAAATTAAATCGTGTAACGTGCACCATGAACGGTCTTTCGACCGCCAAATCGCTTCCGCTGCGAGCCTCTGACCCGGATTAACATCCAACAATTGGTATCAGAGCCGCATTAGTATTGTGCGTTTCACGTTTTTTCATGAAACGAACATGTGGGCGCATGATGAATGCGTGAGATCATCGGGGTTCATACGCTTAGATCATGCATATATATAGATTGTGCTTGTTATATTAATCATTCTTGCAGGGCGCCGCTATAAAAAAATCTAGATCTATGCTTTGTGCTTGCTACCGGGGGTCGGACCCCGAGTTAGCAATTGTCTGGATTTGCTTTCTGTGTGTGGATATGTAATTGAGCCATAGATTGGGCAAGCGATGGGGTTTGTCCATCCTCGGTTTCCCATGGCCTTTTTTCTAGGTGTGTTTTCTTTTCTTTCTAGGAAATTGTGTACGACCGAGCACTTGCTCGTAGCGTACTAGACTTTTTCAGTTACAGATCGAGAAGAAAGACGTGCCAAAGAAATCCACCATCGGGAGCGGAAGCGGAACCCTGGAGGATGAAGACGATCCGGCAAAGTGTTCGCAAGCGCGACGGAGGAGCCGGACCGAGGAACCTTGCGAAGAAAGCTAGAGGCCTGCGCTGTGCTAATTAGGTTTAGGGGTCGGACCCTGAACTTAATTCAGTTTTTATGGTTGCTTTCTTTAATTAGTTCTTTATGCTTCATATCGAACCCCGATGAGATAATATAATTATCAGTTTTCAGAGGGATGCCTTTCCCCTCCGGTCCAAGCGACTGTTTGAGGTTAGGATCCCGCTAGATGACGCCTATTATTTAGTTGACTTTTGATGTTAGTGGGATCCCATCACATATGGTTATGCCACCATTAGGAGAGCACCCGACTAGTCGGGTGTGCCTATTTGGCCAGCATCGAAATCAAAGATGAGATGGAGATCCATTGAACATCAATTGTCAAATCTATAAGCGAGGCGCCATGACTAGTGGGAGTCCTTTCCAGTGAGTCTGACTCTAGGATTAGCTCCAGAGCATTAGCGTGATAACCAATTTTGCAAAGCATCGATACTCTTGGAATATGTAATGTGACCCTTGAATGGAGAAATCCACTTGAGGCAGGGACTATGATATTCCGAGAGTGATTAATGCTAGGCGAAGGGTTTGAACGCTAGTGGGAGCATGGTGTGACCAGGGTCTAGTATTTAGGAGGTCGCTACCTTTGCATTTGCATAAATTCATACTCGCAAAATAACCCTCAGAATTATAAGGGATGCAAGAGAGGATTTTTAAAAGATCCTCTGGCCTCCACGGCCAGTCATTTTGTGTTTGGGTGGGGATGCATAACTTCACACCCCCTAGGGTGGGAGCTGTGTGTTTCCATGCCAAATTACTTAATGACCTCCCTGTGGATATGGCGATTACGGGGCCAGGAGAGAAGGGCTTTTCATCCCACCCTAGTGGGGGCCGCATGAACTCCTGTGTCGTAATTACTTAGGCTCGTGGGTAAGCATCCTAAGTACACGTGAGGTATTCGTTGCGAAGACAACGGTGATCACATGGTACTGGCCGAAAGATAACCATGGTCCATCACAGCCCTTAGTTGGCAGATTTGGATAGGGTCAAGGAAAAGGCCCGTGTGAGCGGATTGACGCTGTATGATGCCCCCTAGGGCAGGTACAGTCGATTCCGAGATCTTACATACATGGTTAATTAATCCATGGTAATGACTTCGCTTGAGGGTAGCGTCGACATATGGATATAATTAGCTTGTTTTAAAAATCCATAAAATAAGTTTTTATGCATACTCATTATTCAATCTTTATTTTCAGATGACTAAGTTAGACCCCCTGTCCGCTATCCTAAATGACCACAAACTTACCGGTCCCAACTATGAGGACTGGAAGCGCAACCTGTACCTTGTCCTAAGGATTGGTAAACATATGTCAGCCCTTAATGATCCTGAGCCAGATTTGCCAGGACCCAATGCCACAGAGGCACAGTTAAAGGCATTCACTGACTGGAAGGAATCCAATGAGATATGTAAATGCTATATAATAGCATCCTTGCAAACAACTCTGCAGAAGCAAGTCGAGGAGATGCCCGACGCTTCTGACATGATGTTGTATTTGAAGGAGATGTTTGAAGGTCACAATCGCGTTACGCGATACCTTACCATCAAGAAACTCGTCGGCACTAAGATGTCCAATGGGACGCTGGTTCGGGAACACATGATGAAAATGTTTGGGTTCCAGAACGAACTAGCTACCATGGACATTGTGCTAGAAGGCGAGGTGATGACAGACATCTTCCTCTCGTCACTGTCTGGAGCCTTTGAAGGCTTTGTCACCAACTTTAATTTGAACAAGTTGGCTATGACAAATGCAGAGCTTCTGGGAGCTCTCCAGGCAGCTGAGGATGGCTTCAAGCAGAAGGGCGAAGCACTTCACGTGCAACGCAGATCCTTCAAGAAGCCTGGTAAACCTCAGGGCAAGAAACATAAAAGGAAACCTAAGTCATTGCCTGTGCAGGACTCTGCTGGAGCCTCTGGGTCTGGAGAATCAAAGAAACCGGGCACGAAGTGCTTCCGGTGTGGCCAGAAGGGTCATTGGAAGAAGGACTGCAAGAAGCCTCAGAATGCTGGTGAAGGTAATCTACAACTCTTAGTTGTTGAATCATTTCTTTCAAGTAATAGTACTTTTGCTAGTTGGATTGTGGATTCTGGATCCACTAACCATGCCTGTAACTCTCTTCAGGGGTTTCGGGAAAGCAGAAGATTGCTTGATGGAGAAGTGACCCTGAGCATGGGAACTGAGGCCGTGGCTGCTACTGAAGCTATTGGAGATGTTAATCTTAGTTTTTCGAATAATAAGACTTTGACACTTAGAGACGTCTTTTATGTACCGTCCTTGCGACGTAACTTAATTTCTGTTTCTTCTTTAGTTAATGAAGGTTATTCAGTTTATTTTGATGCTTCTGGTGTGTCGTTTAAACTGAATGGAACTTTTATAATAAGAGGAATGGTTCAGAATCATCTCTATATTGTAAGTCCTAAATTTGAAAAGGATAACATAATAACTTCAGCATTTAATGTTAATTCATCCAAGCGTAAGAATCCTTCGGAAAATTTAACCCACCTGTGGCACTTACGACTTGGGCATATTGCCTTAGATAGGATCCATAGAATGGTGAAGGCCGGGCTTCTGGAAATAGATCCTACGGAGATCCTTCCCACCTGTGAATCCTGCCTGGAAGGCAAGATGACCAAGAGGTCCTTTAAAGGCAAAGGAGTAAGAGCTACTGAGGTGTTAGAGTTAATCCATTCGGATGTGTGTGGACCCATGAACGTCAAGGCGATAGGAGGCCATGAGTATTTCATCACATTCATTGATGATTACTCAAGATATGGTTACATTTACCTGATGCATCGGAAGTCGGAATCCTTTGACATGTTCAAAGAGTTCAGGGCTGAAGTAGAAAAGCAGACAGGTAAATATATAAAAACCCTTCGATCAGATCGAGGAGGTGAATACCTATCTGACGAGTTCCTAGGGTATTTGGTGGAGCATGGGATAAAATCCCAGTTAACTGCTCCAGGTACCCCACAACAGAATGGAGTTTCCGAGAGAAGGAATCGAACCTTGTTGGACATGGTTCGTAGCATAATGAGTTACGCCAGTTTACCAATGACCTTTTGGGGATATGCCCTACAAACAGCAGTTTATATTCTGAATCACGTTCCGTCTAAGTCAGTGCCTCTGACCCCTAGAGAACTGTGGTCAAAGCGAAAGCCATTGATACAGCATTTCAGAATATGGGGATGCCCTGCACATGTGCGAAGGGATAAGAGGGAAAAGATGGAATCTAAAACCAGAGTATGCTTATTTGTAGGGTATTCCAAGGAGACCAAAGGTGGTCTATTTTATGATCCTGAGGAAAAGAAAGTGATCGTTTCTACGAACGCCTATTTCCTAGAACAGGATTATATTGTGGACCACAAACCTACTAGTAAGGTAGTTCTGGATGAACTGCTGGGTACTAGTTCAGATAGCGCATCCAAAAGCATAGTGGGAGCTGACATTACAGATAATAATATACCAGATACTGTAGAACCTGTTAATCCTGTAACACCACCACCACCTCGTCGCAGTGGGAGAAACATCAGAGCTCCTGACAGATACTATGGAGAAACCTTATTGGTTGATCCAGAGGGTCAGGAGGATGACCCACTGAGCTACGATGAGGCAGTGGGAGCTTCTGACAGCTCTGACTGGCAAAAGGCTATGGAGGTAGAAATTGAATCAATGTCCCATAACGCAGTCTGGACTCTTGTTATACCATCATCCAATATTAAACCTATTGGGTATAAGTGGGTGTATAAGAAGAAGAGAGGATCCGATGGTACAATAGAGACTTATAAAGCTAGATTAGTTGCCAAGGGTTACACCCAGAGAGAAGGGATCGACTTTGACGAAACCTTCTCGCCGGTAGCTATGATAAAGTCTATTCGGATCCTCCTATCCATTGCAGCCCATTATGACTGGGAGATCTGGCAAATAGATGTCAAGACAGCATTCCTTAATGGAAATTTGGAAGAAGACATTTATATGATTCAGCCACCAGGCTTTGAGTCAGAGGGTCAGGAACATCTAGTTTGCAAGTTGCAGAAGTCCATTTATGGACTAAAGCAAGCATCTAGAAGTTGGAACATCCGTTTTGATCAGGCAATCCAGTCATATGGATTTACTCAAAACGAGGATGAACCATGTGTATACAAGAGGACTGATAAGACCACAGTAGTATATTTAATACTTTACGTAGACGATATTCTGCTCATTGGAAATGATGTAGGAACATTGTCAACGGTAAAGGTCTGGTTGTCAACACAGTTCGATATGAAAGACCTAGGTGAAGCGAGTTATGTTTTGGGGATCAAGGTAACACGTGATCGCCAGAACAGGATTCTCTCGCTGTCACAGGCTGCGTATATAGATAAGGTTATGGCTAGATTTGACATGCAAAACTCCAAGAAGGGTTTTGTGCCATTTAGACATGGCATAAAACTGTCTAAGGATCAATGTCCTAAGACACCTGAGGAGAGAGCAGAAATGCAGAAGATACCTTATGCCTCGGCATTGGGTAGTCTAATGTATGCTATGCATTGTACAAGGCCAGATATCTGTTTCGCAGTAGGCATGATGGGTCGGTTTCAGTCGAATCCGGGTCCAGATCACTGGACAGCTGTGAAGTGTATACTCAAGTACCTTCGTAGAACAAGGGACTATGAGTTGGTATACACTGGACAAGAACTGACGCCGATTGGATATACAGATTCTGACTTTATGTCAGATTTGGAATCCAGAAAGTCGACATCAGGTTTTGTGTTTATGCAAGGAGGAGGAGCGGTTAGTTGGCAGAGTGTGAAGCAGAAATGCATCGCAGACTCTACCACAGAGGCTGAGTACGTTGCAGCGTGCGAGGCAGCCAAAGAGGCGGTATGGCTCAAGAAATTCCTTACGGATTTGGGATGTGTACCAGAGGCCCAGTTACCTATTGTGCTTTACTGCGACAATAGTGGGGCGGTAGCATAAGCCAAGGAGCCAAGACATCACCAAAAGGGGAAGCACATCGAGCGCAAGTTCCACTTGATTCGGCAGTTTCAAAAGCAAGGGCGAGTAGCGGTGACGCAGATTGCATCTACAGATAATGTTGCTGATCCTTTCACAAAGGCAATACCTACCAAGGCATTCGAGCGACATGTGGACGCGATGGGAGTCAAAACCGTTTTGCTTCGCTAGACCAAGTGGGAGATTGTTAGGATTGATGTGTTCTAAGCTTGTAAAACTTTATGTTTTGGTCTAATAAAGATTGATAGTTATTAATATACGAGATGCATATAGGTGCGTAACATAGTTACGTGTTCTTTAGAGAACAGAGAGCCATGGTTATATGGTAGTCCACTGAGTTAAAGACTAAGTGGATTGGTCCCGTATAACCTAAATAAGTTCGCAGCTATGATCAGGTTGGTCGCCTCATCATGTTAAGCTGTTGGCGATGACAGTTCATGGGATGTCTTCACCATGGTCATCACCAGGCACAGTGTCTGTGGCTGAACGGAACTAACACGGTGTACAGATCAGTGAGCAGACACTGGTACACTAAACCGTGTTTCTGCTTAGGGTAAAACGGTCCTAAACCCTGAGGAGCCACGTCTGATGGACTAACCAGTTGCGTGGTGCTTTGGCGCACCAATGTGTGAGGGTCCATATGCAGTGATCCAAAACCACGGTGTACTGGGTTACCCGGCTGGCGTTGCATTAGCGTGTCACTCCTGTAGGCCATCCACACCCCTGATGGGAGGTGCGTTCCTTGGTGTGACTTACACTGTACTAAACCCAGGCCTGGTGGTCATCAGTTTGACTGTTGACCGGGTTTGATTACTCGACGGGGTAAACAGAGGTACGATGTATAGGTCAACCTGGAAGGAACCAAGTCGTATGATCATTCGAGTCTGACGGTAGTCTTCACCGCTCGAAGTGAATCATGGCATCAAGTGGAGGGACAGCGGGTTTACCACTACTAAGCGGAGAGCAAGGGTATGATGGAGAACATAGTAAGTCTGGGTGAATTGGAGTGCAGCCTGCATCGCACTCTGGGTGGCTACGCAGGTTAACTCGAGCTCAGAGGATCGATGGTACACTCGGGTAGTGTGTCGATCGAGCTTGAGTTGGAAGCCATGAACCCCGGTCCCTGATGGTTCCACCTTATCAATATTATGTACGGTTCTTGAACCGTCTCCTCGGAACACCATAAGCAGGAGGAAGAAAGAAGTATACGCTCCGTGTGTGCTTGGCACTAGAGCACGGTAGATGCGTAACTACATACGAGTACTAAGGGTTGAGCCCGGGATTAGTACAGAGTCGTATGTAGTAATCCCTAGCCATAAGTGAACTTCGCTGCATAGGTGCGATGCACCGGGGTATGTTGCGAGTTGACTAGTTGACTTTGCTAGAGGCACCTTCCGGTGGCCTCAGTTAATAGTAAGTAACTAGTAGATATCACTTAAGTAATGGCCGTTAGGTATCGCACGCTAGAAATGGTCAAAATGAGGCGTCGGGGCGTTTTGGTAAAAACCTCACTCTGCCGGACCTCACTGTTGGCCGACCCTAGTGGTGGGACACCTCACTAGGGCCGGCCCTATGATGTAGGGATAAGAATCCCTCATCTATAGGGCCGGCCATATAGATAGGGATGGGGCGATAAATCGGTTAAAATCGAGCCCTAAAAAGTGGGAAAACGGATAAATACGCGGAGAGATAAAAGGGAGATAATGGAGAGATAATGAGAGGGGGTTAATATCCCCTTGGATCCTTATCCAAGGGGTGTTGGCCGGCCCTATAAAGGCACCTATGGGCGCCGACCCCATGCACTAGAGAAACCGAACCCCCCTCTCTCTCATCTCTCTAGTTCTCTCCCTAATCTCTCTCCGTTTCCCGCTTGCTACTTCGTCTTCCTCGCGTGGAGTTCTGAAGAAGGAGAAGGGTCGTTCTTCGGAGGCACTCAGAGATCCGAGAGCGACGTTCCGTGCATCGTGTGAGATCGGGTGAACAAGAAGGCAACATCTCCATTCGTACCGTCGGCATCTTCGCGAACGATCTTCCGTCTCCATCGACAAAGAAGACAATCCTCCGCGGTTAAAAGATCCGTACGAAAGGTATGTGTAATCTAACATGTAGATCTAGCGAGCATTATGATTTGCATCCATGCTAGTTAATCATTACGCTAGATTGCCGTTAGGGGTTTTCGATTCTCGTGCATACACATGCACACATATGTAGATTAGTTTCTGTGAAAAATTAAATCGTGTAACGTGCACCATGAACGGTCTTTCGACCGCCAAATCGCTTCCGCTGCGAGCCTCTGACCCGGATTAACATCCAACATCTAATTCATTCGTACGATCTATTCTAATTCATTCGTACGATCCATTCTACTTCATTCGCACGAATGTATCCATTCTAATTCATTCATACAATCCATTCTAATTCATTCGTATGATCCATTCTAATTCATTCATACGATCTATTCTAATTCATTCGTTCGAATGTATCCATTCTAATTTATTCGTACGATTCATTCTAATTCATTCCTACGATCTATTCTAATTCATTCGTTCGAATGTATCCATTCTAATTCATTCGTATGATCAATTCTAATTCATTCGTATGATCCATTCTAATTCATTCGCACGAATGTATCCATTCTAATTCATTCGTACAATCTATTCTAATTTATTCGCATGATCAATTCTAATTCATTTGTATGATCCATTCTAATTCATTCCTATGATCTATTCTAATTCATTCATTCGAATGTTTCCATTCTAATTCATTCGTACGATTAGAATGGATTGTACGAATGAATTAGAATAGATACATTCGAACGAATGAATTAGAATAGATCGTATGAATGAATTAGAATGGATCATACGAATGAATTAGAATTGATCGTGCGAATGAATTAGAATAGATTGTACGAATGAATTAGAATGGATACATTCGTGCGAATGAAGTAGAATGGATCGTACGAATGAATTAGAATGGATCGTGCGAATGAATTAGAATAGATCGTACGAATGAATTAGAATTGATACATTCGTGCGAATGAATTAGAATTGATCGTGCGAATGAATTAGAATGGATCGTACGAATGAATTAGAATGGATCGTACGAATGAATTAGAATGGATCGTACGAAAGAATTAGAATGGATACATTCGTGCGAATGAAGTAGAATGGATCGTACGAATGAATTAGAATGGATCATACGAATGAATTAGAATTGATCGTGCGAATGAATTAGAATGGATTGTACGAAGGAATTAGAATAGATACATTCGTGCGAATGAAGTAGAATGGATCGTACGTGCAATCCATTCTAATTCATTCGCACGATCAATTCTAATTCATTCGTATGATCCATTCTAATTCATTCCTATGATCTATTCTAATTCATTCGTTCGAATGTATCCATTCTAATTCATTCGTATGATTCATTCTAATTCATTCGTACGATCCATTCTAATTCATTCGTACGATCCATTCTACTTCATTCGCACGAATGTATCCATTCTAATTCATTCGTACGATCCATTCTACTTCATTCGCACGAATGTATCCATTCTAATTCATTCGTACAATCCATTCTAATTCATTCGTACGATCCATTCTAATTAATTCGTACGATCCATTCTAATTCATTTGTATGATCCATTCTAATTCATTCGTACGATCCATTCTAATTCATTCGTATGATCCATTCTAATTCATTCCTACGATCTATTCTAATTCATTCGTTCGAATGTATCCATTCTAATTCATTCGTACGATTCATTCTAATTCATTCGTACGATCCATTCTAATTCATTCGTACGATCCATTCTAATTCATTCACATTAATGTATCCATTCTAATTCATTCGTACAATCTATTCTAATTCATTCGCATGATCCATTCTAATTCATTCGTATGATCCATTCTAATTCATTCGTACAATCCATTATAATTCATTCGCACGATCAATTCTAATTCATTCCTACGATCTATTCTAATTCATTCGTTCGAATGTATCCATTCTAATTCATTCTAATTCATTCGTACGATCCATTCTGATTCATTCTACTTCATTCGCACGAATGCATCCATTCTAATTCATTCGTACAATCCATTCTAATTCATTCGTATGATCCATTATGAATGAATTAGAATGGATTGTACGAATGAATTAGAATGGATTGTACGAATGAATTAGAATGGATACATTCGTGCGAATGAAGTAGAATGGATACAATCCATTCTAATTCATTCGTACAATCCTTTCTAATTCATTCGTACAATCCATTCTAATTCATTCGCACGATCCATTATAATTCATTCGTACGATCCATTCTAATTCATTCGTACGATCCATTCTACTTCATTCGCATGAATGTATCCATTCTAATTCATTCGTACGATCAATTCTAATTCATTCGTATGATCCATTCTAATTCATTCGTACAATCCATTCTAATTCATTTGTATGATCCATTCTAATTCATTCGTACAATCCATTCTAATTCATTCGTACGATCCATTCTACTTCATTCGCACGAATGTATCCATTCTAATTCATTCATACAATCCATTATAATTCATTCGCATGATCAATTCTAATTCATTCGTATGATCCATTCTAATTCATTCCTACGATCTATTCTAATTCATTCGTTCGAATGTATCCATTCTAATTCATTCGTATAATCCATTCTAATTCATTCGTACGATCCATTCTACTTCATTCGCACGAATGTATCCATTCTAATTCATTCGTACAATCCATTCTAATTCATTCGCACGATCAATTCTAATTCATTCGTATGATCCATTCTAATTCATTCGTACGATTTATTCTAATTTATTCGTTCGAATGTATCCATTCTAATTCATTCGTACGATTCATTCTAATTCATTCGTACGATCCATTCTAATACATTCGTACGATCCATTCTACTTCATTCGCACGAATGTATCCATTCTAATTCATTCGTGCAATCCATTCTAATTCATTCGCATGATCAATTCTAATTCATTCGTATGATCCATTCTAATTCATTCCTACGATCTATTCTAATTCATTTGTTCGAATGTATCCATTCTAATTCATTCGTACGAGTCATTCTAATTCATTCGTACGATCCATTCTAATTCATTCATACGATCCATTCTAATTCATTCATACAATCCATTCTAATTCATTCGCACGAATATATCCATTCTAATGCATTCGTACGATCCACCTTAATTCCTTCGTATGATCCATTCTAATTCATTCGGACGAATGTATCCATTGTAATTCATTCGTACTATCCATTCGAATTCATTCATACAATCGATTCTAATTCATTCATACGATCCATTCTAATTCATTCGCACGAATGTATTCATTCGGACAATCTATTCTAATTTATTCGTACGATCCATTCTAATTCATTAGCACGATCTATTCTAATTCATTCGTTCGAATGTTTCCATTCTACTTCATTCGCATGAATGAATTAGAATGGATTGTACGAATGAATTAGAATGGATATATTCGAACGAATGAATTAGAATGGATCGTACGAATGAATTAGAATGGATACATACGAATGAATTAGAATTGATCGTAGGAATGAATTAGAATGGATTGTACGAATGAATTAGAATGGATACATTCGTGCGAATGAAGTAGAATGGATCTACGAATGAATTAGAATGGATCGTACGAATGAATTAGAATGGATACATTCGAACGAATGAATTAGAATAGATCGTAGGAATGAATTAGAATGGATCATACGAATGAATTAGAATTGATCGTGCGAATGAATTAGAATGGATTGTACGAATGAATTAGAATGGATACATTCGTGCGAATGAAGTAGAATGGATCGTACGAATGAATTAGAATGGATCGTACGAATGAATCAGAATGGATCGTACGAATGAATTAGAATGGAAACATTCGAACGAATGAATTAGAATAGATCGTAGGAATGAATTAGAATGAATCGTACGAATGAATTAGAATGGATTGTACGAATGAATTAGAATGGATCCATTCGTGCGAATGAAGTAGAATGGATCGTACGAATGAATTAGAGTAAATCGTACGAATGAATCAGAATGGATCGTACGAATGAATTAGAATGAATCGTACGAAAGAATTAGAATGGAAACATTCGAACGAATGAATTAGAATAGATCGTAGGAATGAATTAGAATGGATCATACGAATGAATCAGAATTGATCGTGCGAATGAATTAGAATGGATTGTAGTATGAATTAGAATGGATACATTCGTGCGAATGAAGTAGAATGGATCGTACGAATGAATTAGAATGGATACATTCGTGCGAATGAAGTAGAATGGATCGTACGAATGAATTAGAATGGATCGTACGAATGAATTAGAATGAATCGTACGAATGAATTAAAATGGAAACATTCGAACGAATGAATTAGAATAGATCGTAGGAATGAATTAGAATGGATCATACGAATGAATTAGAATTGATCGTGCGAATGAATTAGAATGGATTGTACGAATGAATTAGAATGGATACATTCGTGCGAATGAAGTAGAATGGATCGTACGAATGAATTAGAATGGATCGTACGAATGAATTAGAATGGATACATTCGAACGAATGAATTAGAATAGATCGTAGGAATGAATTAGAATGGATCATACGAATGAATTAGAATTGATCGTGCGAATGAATTAGAATGGATTGTACGAATGAATTAGAATGGATACATTCGAATGAATCGTACGAATGAATTAGAATGGATCGTACGAATAAATTAGAATGGATCATACGAATGAATTAGAATGGATCGTACGAATGAATTAGAATGGATCGTACGAATGAATTAGAATGGATCATACGAATGAATTAGAATGGATCGTACGAATGAATTAGAATGGATCGTACGAATGAATTAGAATGGATCATACGAATGAATTAGAATTGATCGTGCGAATAAATTAGAATGGATTGCACGAATGAATTAGAATGGATACATTCGTGCGAATGAAGTAGAATGGATCATACGAATGAATTAGAATGGATCGTACGAATGAATTAGAATGAATCGTACGAATGAATTAGAATGGATACATTCGAACGAATAAATTAGAATAGATCGTAGGAATGAATTAGAATGGATCATACGAATGAATTAGAATGGATTGTACGAATGAATTAGAATGGATACATTCGTGCGAATGAAGTAGAATGGATCGTACGAATGAATTATAATAGATCGTACGAATGAATTAGAATGGATACATTCGAACAAATGAATTAGAATAGATCGTAGGAATGAATTAGAATGGATCATACGAATGAATTAGAATTGATCGTGCGAATGAATTAGAATGGATTGTACGAATGAATTAGAATGGATACATTCGAGCAAATGAAGTAGAATGGATACATTCCATTCTAATTCATTCGTACGATCCATTCTAATTCATTCCTACGATCTATTCTAATTCATTCGTTCGAATGTATCCATTCTAATTCATTCGTACGATTCATTCTAATTCATTCCTACAATCTATTCTAATTCATTCGTTCGAATGTATCCATTCTAATTCATTCGTATGATCAATTCTAATACATTCGAACGAATGAATTAGAATAGATCGTAGGAATGAATTAGAATGAATCGTACGAATGAATTAGAATAGATCGTAGGAATGAATTAGAATGGATCCTACGAATGTATTAGAATTGATCATACGAATGAATTAGAATGAATTAGAATGGATTAGAATGGATTGTACGAATGAATTAGAATGAATCGTGCGAATGAATTAGAATAGATCGTAGGAATGAATTAGAATGGATCGTACGAATGTTTCCATTCTAATTCATTCGTACGATTCATTCTAATTCATTCGTACGATCCATTCTGATTCATTCGTACGATCCATTCTACTTCATTCGCACGAATGTATCCATTCTAATTCATTCGTGCAATCCATTCTAATTCATTCGCACGATCAATTCTAATTCATTCGTATGATCCATTCTAATTCATTCCTATGATCTATTCTAATTCATTCGTTCGAATGTATCCATTCTAATTCATTCGTACGATTCATTCTAATTCATTCGTACGATCCATTCTAATTCATTCGTACGATCCATTCTACTTCATTCGCACGAATGTATCCATTCTAATTCATTCGTACAATCCATCCTAATTCATTCGCACGATCAATTCTAATTCATTCGTATGATCCATTCTAATTCATTCCTACGATCTATTCTAATTCATTCGTTCGAATGTATCCATTCTAATTCATTCGTACGATTCATTCTAATTCATTCGTACGATCCATTCTACTTCATTCGCACGAATGTATCCATTCTAATTCATTCGTACAATCCATTCTAATTCATTTGCACGATCAATTCTAATTCATTCGTATGATCCATTCTAATTCATTCCTACGATCTATTCTAATTCATTCGTTCGAATGTTTCCATTCTAATTCATTCGTACGATTCATTCTAATTCATTCGTACGATCCATTCTGATTCATTCGTACGATCCATTCTAATTCATTCGTACGATCCATTCTACTTCAATCGCACGAATGTATCCATTCTAATTCATTCGTACAATCCATTCTAATTCATTCGCACGATCAATTCTAAGTACGAATGAATTAGAATGGATACATTCGTGCGAATGAAGTAGAATGGATCGTACGAATGAATTAGAATGGATACATTCGTGCGAATGAAGTAGAATGGATCGTACAAATGAATTAGAATGGATCGTACGAATGAATCAGAATGGATCGTACGAATGAATTAGAATGAATCGTACGAATGAATTAGAATGGAAACATTCGAACGAATGAATTAGATTAGATCGTAGGAATGAATTAGAATGGATCATACGAATGAATTACAATTGATCGTGCGAATGAATTAGAATGGATTGTACGAATGAATTAGAATGGATACATTCGTGCAAATGAAGTAGAATGGATCGTACGAATGAATTAGAATGAATCGTACGAATGAATTAGAATGGATACATTCGAACGAATGAATTAGAATAGATCGTAGGAATGAATTAGAATGGATCATACGAATGAATTAGAATTGATCATGCGAATGAAATAGAATGGATTGTACGAATGAATTAGAATGGATACATTCGTGCGAATGAAGTAGCATGGATCGTACGAATGAATTAGAATCGATCGTACGAATGAATTAGAATTGATCGTGCGAATGAATTAGAATGGATACATTTGAACGAATGAATTAGAATAGATCATAGGAATGAATTAGAATGGATCATACGAATGAATTAGAATTGATCGTGCGAATGAATTAGAATGGATTGTACAATCCATTCTAATCCATCTAATTATGAATTAGAATGGATCATACGAATGAAGTAGAATGGATCGTATGAATGAATTAGAATGGATCGTACGAAGTAATTAGAATGGATTGTACGAATGAATTAGAATGGATACATTCCATTCTAATTCATTCGTACGATCCATTCTACTTCATTCGCACGAATGTATCCATTCTAATTCATTCATACAATCCATTCTAATTCATTCGCACGATCAATTCTAATTCATTCGTATGATCCATTCTAATTCATTCCTACGATCTATTCTAATTCATTCGTTCGAATGTATCCATTCTAATTCATTCGTAGGATTCATTCTAATTCATTCGTACGATCCATTCTAATACATTCATACGATCCATTCTACTTCATTCGCACGAATGTATCCATTCTAATTCATTCGTACAATCCATTCTAATTCATTCGCACGATCAATTCTAATTCATTCGTATGATCCATTCTAATTCATTCCTACGATCTATTCTAATTCATTCGTTCGAATGTATCCATTCTAATTCATTCGTACAATCCATTCTAATCGTACGAATGAATTAGAATGGAAACATTCGAACGAATGAATTAGAATAGATCGTAGGAATGAATTAGAATGGATCATACGAATGAATTAGAATTGATCGTGCGAATGAATTAGAATGGATTGTACGAATGAATTAGAATGAATACATTCATGCGAATGAAGTAGAATGGATCGTACGAATGAATTAGAATGGATCGTACGAATTAATTAGAATGAATCGTACGAATGAATTAGGAATTATATCCATTCTAATTCATTCGTACGATTCATTCTAATTCATTCGTACGATCCATTCTAATTCATTCGTACGATCCATTCTACTTCATTCGCACGAATGTATCCATTCTAATTCATTCGTACAATCCATTCTAATTCATTCGCACGATCAATTCTAATTCATTCGTATGATCCATTCTAATTCATTCCTACGATCTATTCTAATTCATTCGTTCGAATGTTTCCATTCTAATTCATTCGTACGATTCATTCTAATTCATTCGTACGATCCATTCTAATTCATTCGTACGATCCATTCTACTTCATTCGCACGAATGTATCCATTCTAATTCATTTGTACGATCCATTCTACTTCATTCGCACGAATGTATCCATTCTAATTCATTCGTACAATCCATTCTAATTCATTCGCACGATCAATTCTAATTCATTCGTATGATCCATTCTAATTCATTGGATACATTCGAACGAATGAATTAGAATAGATCATAGGAATGAATTAGAATGGATCATACGAATGAATTAGAAATGATCGTGCGAATGAATTAGAATGGATTGTACGAATGAATTAGAATGGATACATTCGTGCGAATGAATTAGAATGGATCGTACGAATGAATTAGAATGAATCGTACGAATGAATTAGAATGGATCGTACGAATGAATTAGAATGGATACATTCATGCGAATGAATTAGAATGGATCGTACGAATGAGTAAGAATGGATCGTACGAATGAAATAGAATGGATCGTACGAATGAATTAGAATGGATCGTGCTAATGAATTAGAATGGATCGTACGAATGAATTAGAATGGATCGTACGAATGAATTAGAATGGATCGTGCGAATCAATTAGAATGGATTGTACGAATGAAATAGAATGGATTGTACGAATGAATTAGAATGGAATGTATCCATTCTACTTCATTCGCACGAATGTATCCATTCTAATTCATTCGTACAATCCATTCTAATTCATTCGCACGATCAATTCTAATTCATTCGTATGATCCATTCTAATTCATTCCTACGATCTATTCTAATTCATTCGTTCGAATGTATCCATTCTAATTCATTCGTACGATCCATTCTAATTCATTCGTACGATCCATTCTACTTCATTCGCACGAATGTATCCATTCTAATTCATTCGTACAATCTATTCTAATTCATTCGCACGATCAATTCTAATTCATTCGTATGATCCATTCTAATTCATTCCTACGATCTATTCTAATTTATTCGTTCGAATGTATCCATTCTAATTCATTCGTACGATTCATTCTAATTCATTCGTACGATCCATTCTAATTCATTCGTACGATCCATTCTACTTCATTCGCACGAATGTATCCATTCTAATTCATTCGTACGATCCATTCTACTTCATTCGCACGAATGTATCCATTCTAATTCATTCGTACAATCCATTCTAATTCATTCGGACGATCAATTCTAATTCATTCGTACGATCCATTCTAATTCATTCGTACGAGCCATTCTACTTCATTCGCACGAATGTATCCATTCTAATTCATTCGTACAATCCATTCTAATTCATTCGCACGATCAATTCTAATTCATTCGTATGATCCATTCTACTTCATTCGTATGATCCATTCTAATTTATTCGTACAATCCATTCTAATTCATTCGCACGATCAATTTTAATTCATTCGTATGATCCATTCTAATTCATTCCTACGATCTATTCTAATTCATTCGTTCGAATGTATCCATTCTAATTCATTCGTACGATTCATTGATCCATTCTAATTCATTCGTACGATCCATTCTACTTTATTCGCACGAATGTATCCATTCTAATTCATTCGTACAATCCATTCTAATTCATTCGCACGATCAATTCTAATTCATTCGTATGATCTATTCTAATTCATTCCTACGATCTATTCTAATTCATTCGTTCGAATGTATCCATTCTAATTCATTCGTACGATCCATTCTAATTCATTCGTACGATCCATTCTACTTCATTCGCACGAACCGTCTATTTGAACCGTTAATTTAAATAACACATTTGATGCCCTTATAAGTTTCCGAATTTGCTGATCCATTCTAATTCATTCGTACGATCCATTCTAATTCATTCGCACAAATGTATCCATTCTAATTCATTCGCTCGAATATATCCATTTTAATTCATTCGTACGATCCATTCTGATTTATTCGCACGATCAATTCTAATTCATTCGTATGATCCATTCTAATTCATTCCTACGATCCATTCTAATTCATTCGTACGATCCATTCTAATTCATTCGTACGATTCATTCTAATTTATTCGTACGATCCATTCTAATTCATTCGTACGATCCATTCTACTTCATTCGCACGAATGTATCCATTCTAATTCATTCGTACAATCCATTCTAATTCATTCGCACGATCAATTGTAATTCATTCGTTCGTACGATCCATTCTAATTCATTCGTATGATCGATTCTAATTCATTTGCACGATCCATTCTAATTCATTCGTACGATCCATTCTAATTCATTCCTATGATTCATTCTAATCCATTCGTACGATCCATTTAATTCATTCGTACGATCAATTCTAATTCATTCTCACAAATGTAACCTTTCTAATTCATTTGTACGATCCATTCAAATTCATTCGTACGATCCATTCTAATTCATTCCTACGATATATTCTAATTTGTACGATCCATTCTACTTCATTCGCACGAATGTATCCATTCTAATTCATTCGTACAATCCATTCTAATTCATTCGCACGATCAATTCTAATTCATTCGTATGATCTATTCTAATTCATTCCTACGATATATTTTAATTCATTCGTTCGAATGTATCCATTCTAATTCATTCGTACGATTCATTCTAATTCATTCGTACGATCCATTCTAATTCATTCGTACGATCCATTCTACTTCATTCGTATGATCCATTCTAATTCATTCCTACGATCTATTCTAATTCATTCGTTCGAATGTATCCATTCTAATTCATTTGTATGATCAATTCTAATACATTCGAACGAATGAATTAGAATAGATCGTAGGATTGAATTAGAATGGATCATACGAATGAATTAGAATTGATCGTGCGAATGAATTAGAATGTATTGTACGAATGAATTAGAATGGATACATTCGTGCGAATGAAGTAGAATGGATCGTACGAATGAATTAGAATAGATCGTACGAATGAATTAGAATGGATACATTCGAACGAATGAATTAGAATAGATCGTAGGAATGAATTAGAATGGATCATACGAATGAATTAGAATTGATCGTGCGAATGAATTAGAATGGATTGTACGAATGAATTAGAATGGATACATTTGAGCGAATGAAGTAGAATGGATACATTCCATTCTAATTCATTCGTACGATCCATTCTAATTCATTCCTACGATCTATTCTAATTCATTCGTTAATTCATTCGTTCGAATGTATCCATTCTAATTCATTCTAATTCATTCGTACGATCCATTCTGATTCATTCTACTTCATTCGCACGAATGTATCCATTCTAATTCATTCGTACAATCCATTCTAATTCATTCGCACGATCAATTCTAATTCATTCGTATGATCCATTCTAATTTATTCATTCGAATGTATCCATTCTAATTCATTCGTACGATTCATTCTAATTCATTCGCACGATCCATTATAATTCATTCGTACGATCCATTCTACTTCATTCGCACGAATGTATCCATTCTAATTCATTCGTACAATCTATTCTAATTCATTCGCACGATCAATTCTAATTCATTCGTATGATCCATTCTAATTCATTACTACGATCTATTCTAATTCATTCGTTCGAATGTTTCCATTCTAATTCATTCGTACGATTAGAATGGATTGTACGGATGAATTAGAATGGATACATTCGAACGAATGAATTAGAATAGATTGTAGGAATGAATTAGAATGGATCATACGAATGAATTAGAATGGATCATACGAATGAATTAGAATTGATCGTGCGAATGAATTAGAATGGATTGTACGAATGAATTAGAATGGATACATTCGTGCGAATGAAGTAGAATGGATCGTACGAATGGATTAGAATGGATCGTACGAATGAATTAGAATGAATCGTACGAATGAATTAGAATGGATACATTCGAACGAATGAATTAGAATAGATCGTAGGAATGAATTAGAATGGATCATACGAATGAATTAGAATTGATCGTGCGAATAAATTAGAATGGATTGTACGAATGAATTAGAATGGATACATTCGTGCGAATGAAGTAGAATGGATCGTACGAATGTATTAGAATGGAATGTATCCATTCTAATTCATTCGTACGATCCATTCTAATTCATTCGTATGATCCATTCTACTTCATTCGTATGATCCATTCTAATTCATTCCTACGATCTATTCTAATTCATTCGTACGATCCATTCTACTTCATTCGCACGAATGTATCCATTCTAATTCATTCGTACAATCCATTCTAATTCATTCGCACGATCAATTATAATTCATTCGTATGATCCATTCTAATTCATTGGATACATTCGAACGAATGAATTAGAATAGATCGTAGGAATGTATTACAATGGATCATACGAATGAATTAGAAATGATCGTGCGAATGAATTAGAATGGATTGTACGAATGAATTAGAATGGATACATTCGTGCGAATGAAGTAGAATGGATCGTACGAATGAATTAGAATGGATCGTACGAATGAATTAGAATGAATCGTACGAATGAATTAGAATGGATACATTCGAACGAATGAATTAGAATAGATCGTAAGAATGAATTAGAATGGATCATACGAATGAATTAGAATTGATCGTGCGAATGAATTAGAATGGATTGTACGAATGAATTAGAATGGATACATTCGTGCGAATGAAGAAGAATGGATCGTACGAATGAATTAGAATGGATCGTACGAATGTATTGTACGAATGAATTAGAATGGATCGTACGAATGAATTAGAATGGATACATTCGAACGAATGAATTAGAATAGATCGTAGGAATGAATTAGAATGGATCATACGAATGAATTAGAATTGATCGTGCGAATGAATTAGAATGGATTGTACGAATGAATTAGAATGGATACATTCGTGCGAATGAAGTAGAATGGATCGTACGAATGAATTAGAATGGATCGTACGAATGAATCAGAATGGATCGTACGAATGAATTAGAATGAATCGTACGAAAGATATAGAATGGAAACATTCGAATGAATGAATTAGAATGGATCGTACGAATGAATTAGAATGGATACATTCGTGCGAATGAAGTTGAATGGATCGTACGAATGAATTAGAATGGATCGTACGAATGAATTAGAATGGATACATTCGAACGAATAAATTAGAATAGATCGTAGGAATGAATTAGAATAGATCATACGAATGAATTAGATGGATTAGAATGGATTGTACGATCAATTCTAATTCATTCGTATGATCCTTTCTAATTCATTCGCACGAATGTATCCATTCTAATTCATTCGTACAATCCATTCTAATTCATTCGCACGATCAATTCTAATTCATTCGTATGATCCATTCTAATTCATTCCTACGATCGTTTGAATGAATTAGAATGGATCGTATGAATGAATTAGAATGGATCTTGCGAATGAATTAAACTGGATCGTATGAATGAATTAGAATAGATCGTTTGAATGAATTAGAATGGATACATTCGAACGAATGAATTAGAATAGATCGTAGGAATGAATTAGAATGGATCATACGAATGAATTAGAATTGATCGTGCGAATGAATTAGAATGGATTGTACGAATGAATTAGAATGGATACATTCGTGCGAATGAAGTAGAATGGATCGTAAGAATGAAGTAGAATGGATCGTACGAATGAATTAGAATGGATCGTGCAAATGAATTAGAATCGATCCATTCTACTTCATTAGCACGATCCATTCTAATTCATTCGTACGATCCATTCTAATTCATTCATACGATCCATTGCATTCTAATTCATTCGTACAATCCATTCTAATTCATTCGCACGATCAATTCAAATTCATTCGTATGATCCATTCTAATTCATTCCTACGATCTATTCTAATTCATTCGTTCGAATGTATCCGATCCATTCTAATTCATTCCTATGATCTATTCTAATTCATTCATTCGAATGTATCCATTCAAATTCATTCGTACGATTCATTCTAATTCATTCGTACGATCCATTCTAATTCATTCGTACGATCCATTCTACTTCATTCGCACGAATGTATCCATTCTAATTCATTCATACAATCCATTCTAATTCATTCGCACGATCAATTCTAATTCATTCGTATGATCCATTCTAACTCATTCCTACGATCTATTCTAATTCATTCGTTCGAATGTTTCCATTCTAATTCATTCGTACGATTAGAATGGATTGTACGAATGAATTAGAATGGATACATTCGAACGAATGAATTAGAATAGATCGTAGGAATGAATTAGAATGGATCATACGAATGAATTAGAATTGATCGTGCGAATGAATTAGAATGGATTGTACGAATGAATTAGAATGGATACATTCGTGCGAATGAAGTAGAATGGATCGTACGAATGTATTAGAATGGATCGTACGAATGAATTAGAATGAATCGTACGAATGAATTAGAATGGATACATTCGAACGAATGAATTAGAATAGATCGTAGGAATGAATTATAATGGATCATACGAATGAATTAGAATTGATCGTGCGAATGAATTAGAATGGATTGTACGAATGAATTAGAATGGATACATTCATGCGAATGAAGTAGAATGGATCGTACGAATGAATTAGAATGGATCGTACGAATGAATTAGAATGGATACATTCGAACGAATGAATTAGAATAGATCGTAGGAATGAATTAGAATGGATCATACGAATGAATTAGAATTGATCGTGCGAATGAATTAGAATGGATTGTACGAATGAATTAGAATGGATACATTCGTGCGAATGAAGTAGAATGGATCGTACGAATGAATTAGAATGGATCGTACGAATGAATTAGAATGAATCGTACGAATGAATTAGAATGGATACATTCGAACGAATGAATTAGAATAGATCATAGGAATGAATTAGAATGGATCATACGAATGAATTAGAATTGATCGTGCGAATGAATTAGAATGGATTGCCCGAATGAATTAGAATGGATTGTTCGAATGAATTAGAATGGATACATTCGTGCGAATGAAGTAGAATGGATCATACGAATGAATTAGAATTGATCGTGCGAATGAATTAGAATGGATTGTACGAATGAATTAGAATGGATACATTCGTGCGAATGAAGTAGAATGGATCGTACGAATGAATTAGAATAGATCGTACGAATGAATTATAATGGATACATTCGAACGAATGAATTAGAATAGATCGTAGGAATGAATTAGAATGGATCATACGAATGAATTAGAATTGATCGTGCGAATGAATTAGAATGGATTGTACGAATGAATTAGAATGGATACATTCGTGCGAATGAAGTAGAATGGATCGTACGAATGAATTAGAATGGATCGTACGAATGAATCAGAATGGATCGTACGAATGAATTAGAATGAATCGTACGAATGAATTAGAATGGAAACATTCGAACGAATGAATTAGAATAGATCGTAGGAATGAACTAGAATGGATCATACGAATGAATTAGAATTGATCGTGCGAATGAATTAGAATGGATTGTACGAATGAATTAGAATGGATACATTCGTGCGAATGAAGTAGAATGGATCGTACGAATGAATTAGAATGGATCGTATGAATGAATTAGAATGAATTAGAATGGATACATTCGTGCGAATGAAGTAGAATGGATCGTACGAATGAATTAGAATGGATCGTACGAATGAATTAGAATGAATCGTACGAATGAATTAGAATGGATACATTCGAACGAATGAATTAGAATAGATCATAGGAATGAATTAGAATGGATCATACGAATGAATTAGAATTGATCGTGCGAATGAATTAGAATGGATTGCACGATCTATTCTAATTCATTCGTTTGAATGTATCCATTCTAATTCATTCGTACGATCTATTCTAATTCATTCGTACGATCCATTCTACTTCATTCGCACGAATGTATCCATTCTAATTCATTCGTACAATCCATTCTAATTCATTCGCACGATCAATTCTAATTCATTCGTATGATCCATTCTAATTCATTCCTACGATCTATTCTAATTCATTCGTTCGAATGTATTAGAATTGATCATACGAATGAATTGGAATGGATACATTCGAACGAATGAATTAGAATAGATCGTAGGAATGAATTAGAGTGGATCATACGAATGAAGTAGAATGGATCTTACGAATGAATTAGAATGGATCGTACGAAAGAATTAGAATGAATCGTACGAATGAATTAGAATGGATACATTCGAACGAATAAATTAGAATAGATCGTAGGAATGAATTAGAATGGATCATACGAAAGAATTAGAATTGATCGTGCGAATTAATTAGAATGGATTGTACGAATGAATTAGAATGGATACATTCGTGCGAATGAAGTAGAATGGATCGTACAAATTAGAATAGATAGTAGGAATGAATTAGAATGGATCGTACGAATGAATTTGAATGGATCGTACAAATGAATTAGAAAGGTTACATTTGTGAGAATGAATTAGAATTGATCGTACGAATGAATTAAATGGATCGTACGAATGGATTAGAATGAATCATACGAATGAATTAGAATGGATCGTACGAATGAATTAGAATGGATCGTGCAAATGAATTAGAATCGATCATACGAATGAATTAGAATGGTTCGTACGAACGAATGAATTAGAATTGATCGTGCCAATGAATTAGAATGGATTGTACGAATGAATTAGAATGGATACATTCGTGCGAATGAAGTAGAATGGATCGTACGAATGAATTAGAATGGATCGTACGAATGAATTAGAATGAATCGTACGAATGAATTAGAATGGATCGTACGATTGAATTAGAATGGATCGTAGAAATGAATTAGAATGGATCATACGAATGAATTAGAATTGATCGTGCGAATGAATCAGAATGGATCGTACGAATGAATTAAAATGGATATATTCGAGCGAATGAATTAGAATGGATACATTTGTGCGAATGAATTAGAATGGATCGTACGAATGAATTAGAATGGATCAGCAAATTCGGAAACTTATAAGGGCGTCAAATGTGTTATTTAAATTAACGGTTCAAATAGACGGTTCGTGCGAATGAAGTAGAATGGATCGTACGAATGAATTAGAATGGATCGTGTACGGGGGATTTTTCGCTGGTCCGTGCGGGCTGCCTGCAAGACAAAGAAAAGAGAACGTGAGAACGGCTGGCTCCCTTAGGAGCGCAGACC
The DNA here is from genome assembly GCA_947650365.1 of Chamaelirium japonicum. Classification (NCBI taxonomy): domain Eukaryota; kingdom Viridiplantae; phylum Streptophyta; class Magnoliopsida; order Liliales; family Melanthiaceae; genus Chamaelirium; species Chamaelirium japonicum. The sequence continues at coordinate 153,099 of CANTAL010000154.1, forward strand.
TTCCGACGCTCAAGTCAGTCACGGTGGCACAACGGCGAGCTGCGGTATACCAAAGTGGTAGGGAAAAGGAATTCGAACCTCTACTATGGAGCTTGGGGGTGAGCATTTATAGCAATCGGCGGCCTACCGTGGCCCGACACGTGGAGATTCTTCTGGCACCTTCTAGACCCCCCACGTTCTGGCTCGCGTGGGTCTGACAGTCCTTGGTACTCACGCCCTGACATTCTGTCGTCAAGCCTGCCAGGCGGTTTGAGTGGGGGAGGGAATCTTTCTTGTCGTGGCTAGGTGGCCATTCTGGAATGTTCAAGTCTGGGAGGTCTCGAACTGATTCGAGCGAGCTTCCGTGGACCACGTTTGTCCACGTAGCTTCCGTGGGGTTTTGACACCTGGCATCCTCTCATACATTGTGGGCGACCTCCGATGGGGAGCTAAGGTGAGCTCGCCCTCCATTGCTCCGCCTTCTCTTCCACATCTATCAAGAGTCGGACCTCGCGGGAGCAACCTCTTCGATAAACTGGGGAATTCTGGCGAGCTTGGGCGAGCTCCTGAGCGAGCTTGGACGAGCTCCTGCGTGAGCTAGGGGCGAGCTCCTGCACGAGCTAGGGGCGTTTGCGATGCCGGTGTCTTCGTTATGCATGACGGTCTAACTCCCGCTATCACTGCCAGCGAGTTCTCGCGCGGGCTTGGCGAGCTCCGGGGCGAGCTCCTGAGCGAGCTTAGGCGAGCTCCTGGGTGAGCTTGGTGAGCTCCTGGGTGAGCTTGGCGAGCTCCTGAGCGAGCTTAGGCGAGCTCCTGGGTGAGCTTAGCGCGCTCCCGAGCGAGCTTAGGCGAGCTCCTGGGCGATCTCAGGCGAGCTCCATCGAGCTTAGGCGAGCTCCTAAGAGTGCTCTTGGCCTAGGCCCTTTCAGCCTAATGTGGATCTCGCTCCCTGTCAAGGTGATTTGGTGAGCACGGGGGGGGGGGGGGGGGTGCGAACTCCAGGGCAGATTTCAGCTACCCCCAACATTACCCCCTCCTGAGGGAGTGATCGAGGAAACTCGACGCTTGCTCAGGAGTCTTAGCGAGCTCCTATCCCTGGTAATGTGCCTGATATCAATGTCTGCTACAACAGTTTTGGGCGGAGATAGTAGCGATGGCGGGCTGCGCCGAAAACTTTGACTGACAGTATTTCACAAACGCCGGGCGGGCCCCGAGCATCAGCCATGAGCGATCTCCTTCCGATGCGAGCTCCTCACATTCGGTCAGGGTCTGCTTCGGACGAGCTTGGGCGCCTGCCGCGGGCGGTCTGCGTCGAGAGTTTTGACTCTCAGTACTTTTCAAACACTGGGCGGGCCACGAGCATCAGCCACGAGCGATCTCCTTCCGATGCGAGCTCCTCACATGCGGTCAGGGTCTGCTTCGGGCGAGCTTGGGCGCCTGCCGCGGGCAGTCTGCGCCGAGAGCTTTGTCTGCCAGTACTTCTCAAACGCTGGGCGGGCCGGGAGCGTCAGCCACGAGCGATCTCCTTCCGATGCGAGCTTGTCACATGCGGCCAGGGTCTGCCTCGGGCGAGCTACGGGCACCTGCCGTGAGCGATCTGCGTCGAGAGTTTGGACTCCTAGTATTTCACAAACGCTGGGCGGGCCCTGAGCATCAGCCACGAGCGATCTCCTTCCGATGCGAGCTTGTCACATGCGGTCAGGGTCTGCCTCGAGCGAGCTGCGGGAACCTGCCGCGAGCGATCTTGTGACTTGGGTATCGCACCAAATCTCCAACGGTCACTTCACCTTAAATGCGGCGCGAGGCTCAACGCTGATACGGCGAATCTCATCATTAGATCCCGATCGGCGCGAGACACGTGTCTCCTCCTCATTCGCTCTTCTTTTGTCAGTAATGACAGTGTCGGCGCCGGCGCAGCTTTTTCCACGTGTGGCCCATGTGGCACTGCCTAATTGGAGAATGGCGAGTTGTCGCTTCAACCGTCGGCGTGTCGCCTCGTTGGGCGCGCTTGGGCATTAACTGCGGCCCGTTTTACCTGTCTCTCACTTGCCTATAAATAGGGGATGGGGGGTGTGTTTTTACCGCTGCGTGAAAAACAGCTCTCCCTTTCTCCTTCTGCTTTCAAACCGCAGCTCGCAGCTCGCTAGAGCCCTCTCGCTCTCAATGGCTTCCTCTGCTGCCACTTCTTCTTCAGCCGCTGCTACTGCTGCTGCGACCTCTCGGGAGGAGCCTCTCAATGTCGCTCCCATCTCGGTGCGTGCTCCCGGCACCGAGGGCGAGGCTCCCCCTAAGGCGCCCGCCGTTGTCTGGTTCAACGACATCGGGGGCGAGCCCGTCCCCGACAGTCTACGGACCGCTGCGGGCATTCCCCGTGAGCTCGCCATTCTGCCCCTCCCACGCTCGGGGAGGCCACTTTCCGGCACGGCGGTCTCCGTGGGGCAGGTCTGGTCAGGGCTCCGGCTGCCCCTGAACCACCTCGCCAGCGAGCTACTGGAGCTGGCGGGCTTATGCCCCGCCCAGCTTCCAGGAAATTCATGGGGGATCCTCTACGGGCTTTCTCGTATTGAGGAAGCCCTCAACGTGAGGATCCCCCTCGCCTACCTTCTGAAGAAATGGCTCCTCAAGCCAGGGACCGTCTTCAGCGGGGTGGACTGCGGCCACTTCTACCTCTCAGGCCGCCCCGGCGAGGTGCTGCCCTTCTCCGCGGTCGAGAACAAGGATCGGTACTGGAAGGAGTATCCGTTCGTTGTCGCGGGAGAGTGGCGAGGTCCCTGTGCAGGCGTTCCCGCCCATCCCGGAAGGCCGCCGCTCCCCAACTTCAAAGCGATCGGTGAGTACCGGGCCAAAGGGAAGAAGTGTATTTCCGGGGCTCAGGAGCAAGCTCTTGACAAGGCGATCTTCGAGTTCCTTGGCGGGCGAACTCCCGAGAAGATCCTGGCTCCGGATTTCTCCTTCCTCTGGAAGGATCTCCGGACCGGCGCCATCACTACCCGCCAGAAGATTATGCGCAAGAAGGTGGCGGTCTCTCGCCGCACCGGGGCGACCTCCTAGGCTGCTGCAGCGTCCTCCGGTGCCGGCACCTCCTCGGCGAAGAAGGGGAAGAAGAAGCGGGCTTCCCCGATTAGGCTTGCCGACAAAGACGCCATCGATATGATCCGCGAGGAGGATATTCCCTCGCCGCCGCCTGCCTCCCGCGAGGTTGCCCCAGGTCAGGCGAACTCTCCCTTAGTTCCCAATTCTCCTCCGCACTCCCCAGCTCCGGAACCCCCTCGACGCCAAGTTGTTATGGTCGACCCTGAGGACCCGCGCGTCGAGCTCCTACTCGGTATGGCTGAGGTGGAAACCCCAATGGCCGAGGTGCTGATGCGCGGGTTCCCGGGCGACCTCTCTAAACGTCTCTTTGTCGCGGTAATGACCCCAGAGATGGAGGGCGCCCATATCAAGAAGAAGAAGAAGAAGGCTTCAACTGCCCGCCCAATGGCGGAGGACGACGCCGTTCGCAAGGCTCGTGAAGCCTACGAACGAGTCGTTGAGGATAGGAGGAAAGCCGCTCTCGAGGAAGCGGGCTTGGCATCGGGCGAGGATCCCAGCGACGAGTCCAGCTCGGAAGAAGAGGAGCCGCGGTCTCTCGAGGGCGAGCCCGCTTCTGCGACGGCGATGCCTCCCCTGCCCTTCGAGGGACCGGCGCCAATGAGCCCGACGCCTTCTGCACCCGCTCCGGCCAAGACCTCGGCACCGGCTGCGCCTGCCCCCAGCACGCCCGTGCCCGAGCCCGCGCCCCTACCCGCAGCCGCTGCCTCGAGCGCGCCTGTACCCGAGCCTTCCAGCATGCCCGCGCCCGAGCTTACGCCCGCGCCCTCTGTCGCTAGCGCGCCTGTGCCCGAGCCCGCTCATCCTGCCCCCGAGCCCTCGCCCGTGCCCGTGCCTGCGCCCGAGCTCGGGCCCTTGTCCGAGCCTGCGCCCGCGAACGAGCCCGCTCCTGCGCCCGGTCCCGCGCCTGCGCCCGCGTCCGAGCCCGCGTCCAAACCCGCGCCCGCGCCCGAGCCTGCGTCTGCGCTCGCGCCCGAACCCGCGTCCGAGCCCGCGCTCGCGCTCGAGCCCGCGCCCAGCACGTCCGAGCCCGCGCCTGCGCCCGAGCCCGCGCCCAGCACGCCCGAGCCCGCGCCTGCGCCCGAGCCAGCGCCTGCGCCTGCTATCATTGCGCTCGCGCCCGAGCCCGCGCCTATGTCTCCTAGCGCGCCCGCGCCTGAACCCGCACCTGCCACTCTTGAGGTTCCTCCTCTCCCTGAGCTGGGCGGGTTGGCCTACTGGTCTCCGGACCTAGGGGCCATCCTGGACGACCTTCCTTGCTCCAGCTCGGAAGCCTCGGACCCGGACCTGCCGGGGCGAAGGGGAGCCACCGTGCCTTCCCCTATCAACGAAGGGATTGCTGGCGCTCAAGGGGCCGAGCCCGCTGCTGCCGCCATCAGTGCGCCCCCTCCAGCTGCTCCCACCGAGGCGAGCCAAGCGGGCTCCTCCTCTGGCGGTCCTGAGCGTGCCCCTTTCTTCATACGGGAGATCCTGGGGCGCAACATCTTCGCCCGGACTCCCTACATCGCTCTCATCAACCGACTGCTCGAGGTAAGACTACCTTCACACTTCTTTGTCCCCAAACTCCTGCTCTAACTTCTAACTCAAACTGTTCGCACTTTTCGCAGGTAGAGCGGGTCGGCCGGGCTCTCGCTGACGAGGTCGCGGAAGTCGCGGGGGACACTGTCGCTCTCTACGATGACACTCTCCATGACTCGGAGAGGAGAGTAGACGAGTACATCCTCCGAATCCGCCAAATGGACCGGTCGGGCGAGCTGCGGGCTGAAGTGGACCGGCTGCGCCAGCTGGTCGCCTCCTCTAACACGGAGGTCGACGAACTGCGCCAGTGGGCCGCCACCTTCACCACCACGCTAGCTTCGGTTGAGGACGCCCGCGACCGCGCCCTATCCGATGCGCAAGGGGCCCGTCGAGCTGAAGAGGCCGCCCAGAAGGAAATCTCCGAACTCCAACGTCAGTTGGCGGCCTCTAGGGATGAGATCACGTCTCTGAGGGAGACACATCTCCAAGACCTCCACGCTCAGCAACGCCGCCTCCAGGCGCAGCTCAACGAGCTCCTGTGGAAAGGTGCGCTCGACGCCATCGAGAAGTACAAGGCCGAAAGGTCGAAAAAGAGGAAGCGTGATGACGACGCGGGCACTGGCGCGGGCCCAGCCTAGGCTGTATCTTTGTAACCCTTGTAATCATTTTCAGTATAATGAATGACATATCCTTTTGAGCTCGCCTCTGTTCCTTACTTTTCCATGTCTCTTTTCCTCTCCTTGTGTTACTCATGAGTCCGCTTTGGGAGTTCGCAGCGACCTCGAGAGCGATACCCCGGGCGAGGCAGCTAATTCGATTCAACCTTTTTATTTTTAAGTATATGCAAACGAAAAACTCGGCATGCTCGTAAAAACTCGATAGTATCTGAGCCCGGAAAACGTTTAAACGAACCAAAAGACTTCAAAAACTTCCCTACACTCAGAGACTTAAACCATTTTTATTTTAAAGGAAACTAATAAGTGCTAGCTGCCCCCTGCCCGGTTAATTTCTCTCGATGATCCTGTTTGGCGGGCTCACCCTTTGAGGGGTTTGCCAACGCCAGGATGCTTCCGTTCATGGCAGGTGAACGCGAAGGATCCTGGTTAGGTTTAGAGTCCACTAGGCAGCGGACTTCCCCGGGAAGCTCAAGGTCGCCCACTGGCTGCCTCTGAGGATCCCGGTCTTGCTTTAAGTCCGCACAGCAGTGGACTGCCCCGGGAAGCTCAAGGTCGCCCATTGGCTGCCTCTGAGGATCCCGGTCTTGCTTTAAGTCCGCACAACGGCGGACTGCCCCGGGAAACTCAAGGTCGCCTACTGGCTGCCTCTGAGGATCCCGGTCTTGCTTTAAGTCCGCACAACGGCGGACTGCCCCGGGAAACTCAAGGTCGCCCACTGGCTGCCTCTGAGGATCCCGGTCTTGCTTTAAGTCCGCACATCGGTGGACTGCACACTATAGATCATGCGAGCTCTGTCTGCGCCGAGCTTCCTAGTTAAATTGTTGAAAACCTCTATCGTTCATTCATAACTTCTTCAGAATTTACAAAAATTCCCTTAGGCATAGAACTTGCGGAGGTGTAGAGCGTTCCAAGGTCGCTCTAACAGGTCGCCTCCAGCAGTCATCAACCGGTAAGCCCCCGAGCTTCCTGCTTCGTGTATTATGTAGGGGCCTTCCCAGTTCGCCGCGAGCTTTCCTGCATTAGGCTCTTGCGTGTTTGCAAACACCTTTCTCATCACCAGATCGCCGGCCTTAAATGCCCGATGGCGGACTCTTTTGTCATAGGCGCGCTTCATCTCTTGTCGGTATCCGGCGAGGTGTAGATTGGCGCGCTCTCGTCTTTCTTCGAGCTGATCAAGGGAGTCGACGAGCAGTTTGTCGTTGTCGACCTCCGCCGACGCAAGCCTTCTTTCAGTGGGCAGCTCGGCCTCTATGGGTAGCACGGCTTCGCAACCAAAAGTGAGACTGAAAGGGGATTCGTTAGTTGAGCGACGTGGAGTAGTGCGATAGGCCCACAAGACTCCATCGAGCTCCTGCTCCCACAATCCTTTTTTCCCTTCCAGCCTCTTCTTGAGGTTGTCCAAGATCACGCGATTCGTCGCTTCGGCCTGCCCGTTGCTTTGAGGGTACCTCGGGGATGAGAACCTTAGGTCGACCCCATATTCAACACAAAAGCTTCTGATCAAGCGATTGTCGAACTGGCGACCATTGTCGGTGATCAGCACTCATGGCATCCCAAAGCGGCAGAAGATATTCTTCCAAAGGAAGTCCTTGACTTGCTTCTCGCCTATCTTAGCTAGCGAGACCGCTTCCACCCATTTGGTGAAATAGTCCGTAGCTACTAGGATGAATTTCTTTTGCCGGGCTGACACAGGGAAAGGTCCCACAATGTCCAACCCCCATTGTTGGAAAGGCCAGGGGCTCGCCAGAGGATGCAGTTCTTCTGCGGGCATATGGTTTGTGGTGGCGTGCTTCTGGCACTGGATGCACCTCTGGGCGACCTTCAAAGCGTCTTGCTCCAGAGTGGGCCACCAGTATCCTTGCCTTCGTACTTTCGCAGCAAGAGACCGCCCACCAACGTGGTTTCCCAGCTCGCCAGAGTGAATGCACTTTAGAACTTCTTCGGTTTTCGGGCTCTCGACGCAACGGAGACTTGGCCCGCCAAAGGATCTTCGAAAAAGGCGATCCCAGCGAATGAGATAGCGCCCAGCGCATTTCCCCACTCGCCGGGCTTCCTCTCTATCCTCTGGTAGCTCGCCCTTCTGGAGAAAGCGAAAAATGGGGGTGGTCCACCCGCTGGGTGGTACGTCGGCGGAGACTTGGTTAACCGCGGGCTCCATCAGTTGGAGCCGAGACTGATTTTGGACTTCGATGAGAATCTGGCGAGCCTCTGATGTTCCCAGCAAAGAGGCGGCGTTTGCCAAAGCATCAGCTCGCCTATTATCAGCTCGCGGAATTTGCTCGAAGGAGATCTTTTCGAACTCCGTGGCCTTGTGCTTCACCAGATCCACATAGCCCGCCATTCGTGCGTCCCGAGAGGCGTACTCCCCATTGACTTGGCAAACAATTAGCTTGGAATCACTATAGACCTTCAGGCGTTTGGCGCCTACCTCTTGAGCGAGCTCCAAGCCAGCCAGCAGCGCCTCATATTCCGCCTCATTGTTGGTAGCTGCGAAATCCAGTCGGACTGACTTCTCCAGAAGTACCGACTGGGCGATCAGTACGACCCCGATCCCAGCCCCCAGAGCGTTGGAGGATCCATCGACGAATAATTCCCAGCCTGCCTCCTCTGAACGCTTAGTTAGAGGAAGCTCGCCTTGATTGTCCAAGAACCTCACCTTCCCAGGGTGTGCCTCAGTTGGCTCATCCTCCCGGTACTGGACCGGTTCTTCTATGGGGAAGTCCGCCAAGAAATCGGCGAGCGCCTGTCCTTTGACAGCAACTCGAGGGACATACTCCAAACCATAGGCGGCGAGCTCGGCGGACCAACGGTAGAGCCTGCCCGCTACTGAGGGCCTGGAGAGCGCGCTCTTTAGAGGGTGCTCTGTGATGACCCTGACAGGGTGGGCCGAGAAGTAGGGGTGGAGCTTTCTCGCGGTAAGGACCAAGGCCAATGCGACCTTCTCGATTGGTCGATACCGGAGCTCGGCGGGAAGCATCGTGTGGCTTACAACGTAGACAGGCCGCTCCACCTTTGCTTCTTCCACAACCAGGACCCCGCTCACCGCATTCTCAGTGACCGCAAGGTACACGCCGAGTTCGGCGCCCTCTTTGGGTGCCGCTAAGATCGGTGGGCTCGCCAGGTAGTCCTTGATCTTTTGGAAGGCGTGCTCGCACTTCTCATCCCAACAAATGCTTGCTCCTTTTCGTAGCAGCTCGAAAAGAGGTCGGCAGTTGTCTGAGGATTTGGAGATGAACCGGTTGAGCGCGGCGATTCGCCCGCTCAGTCTCTGGACTTCCTGCCGGGTCCTCGGCGCGGGCATTTCGACAAGTGCTCGGATTTGCCCAGGGTCGGCCTCGATCCCCCTGTGGGTGACCAGGTACCCGAGGAATTTCCCCGACGTCACCCCGAATGCGCACTTCGCCGGGTTTAGCCTCATTTGGTACTTTCTCAGTACCTCGAAGGTTTCGCGGAGATCGGCAACATGTCCCTCCCGCTCCCGACTCTTCACGAGGAGGTCGTCTACATAAACTTCGACGTTTCTGCCGATCTGATCTTTGAACATCTGAGTGACTAGCCTTTGGTAGGTCGCTCCAGCGTTCTTAAGTCCGAACGGCATCACTCGATAGCAGTACAACTTCTGGTAGCCCGCTCCAGAGTAGAAGGCGGTCTTCTCCTGATCGTCGGCGTGGAGAGGTATCTGGTTATACCCAGAATATCCATCCATGAAGGACGGGGCCTGGAACCCGACAGCTGCGTCGACCAGTGCGCCTATTCTCGGAAGAGGAAATCCATCCTTCGGGCACGCCTTGTTAAGGTCGGAGAAGTCAATGCATACCCTGACCGCTCCGCTCTTCTTAGGCACCGCCACGATATTGGAGATCCACTCGGGGAAGTGCGCCTCGCGGATGAAGCCGGCTCGCTCCAGCTTGTCTATCTCCGCCGCCACTGCAATGGACTTTGCAGCAGGTATGTGCCGAGCTTTCTGCTTGACCGGCGGGAACTCCTTTATGGTGTGCAGACGATGACAGGCGACCTCCGGGTCAATCCCTGGCATGTCCGCGAAGCTCCAGGCGAATACGTCAGGGTATTCCCTGAGCAAGTTGGTTATGGCCAGGACCTCGCCCTTGGTTAGCGAGGTACCGAGGCTAACAACTCTTGGCCCTTCTTCGCCGCCGATGTCGACCTCTTGAAGTGGTTCGGCAATTGGAAGACTTCCTTTCTTGGGGGTTGTCGGGCGACCTCCCTCCTCCAACTTAAGGTCCACACCGCTCCCACCCGGGGGTGGAGTAGGGGACTTAAGCGAGGAGGCCTCCAGCGGGCTCCCCAATAGCTCGCTCGTAGCGGGCGGTAATTGCTAGGAGGGTGCGGGCCTCTTGGCCTCGGCGACCTCCATGTCCATGAGGTGAAGGACATCCTGCTCGCATCGGGTAGCGGCTACCTGATCACCCCGAATTACTACGACCCCGCTCGCGGTCGGGAATTTGAGGGCCTGATGGTTGGGTGAAGCTACCGCATTCATTTGCCTTAGCCAAGGCCGCCCAAGGATGGCGTTAAATGCGGAACTTCCATCCACTACCGCGAAGCGGACTTGGCGAGCCTCCGGGCCAGCGGTCACAGTGAGGGTTATCTCCCCTGCCACTTTGGCGACCTCGCCGGTGAATCCACTGAGGGAGCTCGTCGAGGGAGACAGGTCGGCGAGTCTCAACCCCATCCGCAGGTAGGCCGATAGAAAAAGGATGTCCACGGCGCTCCCCGAATCAACCAGAGCTCGCCTCACCTCGATGTTAGCCATCATCAGGCGTATGACGAGGGGGTCATTGTGGGGTGTAACGACCCCAGTCATGTCATCTTCCGAAAACCAGAGAAAATCGCGGGCTTCCACCCTTGGTGCTTGAAGTAAAGTAGGAGTTAGCGAGACGGAAAATACCTTCTGTGCCCGCTCCATCTCCCTGACTCGTCGGCGAGCTTCATTACTGGATCTCGGGCCGCTCAGCCGCCCACTAATGGTATGGCAGATCGCCGGTCCTCCCGGGGGAGGCGGAGGCAGGGCGGGTTCAGCGGGCCCCGGGCGATCTCCCTCCCGAGGAGCCCGTGCCGGTACCACCTCGAACCTCCTTGGAGGCGAAATAAACTGATTCAAGTGGTCCTGGGTGACCAAATCCTCGAGGTGGTTCTTGAGAGCCCGGCATCTGTTAGTGTGATGCCCAGGGCTTCGATGAAATGCACACCGCTGCGAGTTGTCGGTAGAGCCAGGCTCTCCGACCTGCAGGGGTGGCGGGTACTGGAAGAAAGGTTCATTCCGAATCTGATGGAAGATTTGTCCTGGCGAGTGGGTTAGCACGGTGAAGTCCCGCTCCCCGGGTCCTGGAGGCAGGCGCCAGTTCGCCGGCCTTCCAGCGACAGCCGCGGGGGCTTCAGCGGGCTGTTCAGCAGGAACAGCGGGCGGTCCAGGCGAAGGCACCGCCAGGGGCACCTCCCTTCTCTCTACGGCCTTAACGACCAGCGGTCGCGGGGCCGGAGGAGGTCGCTGCTCGATTGCCTTTCCCTTCCGGTCTAGCACGGCGTCCTCGAGCTTGATGTGTTGCTGGACCAGGGCAAATAGTTCAACCATCGTGCGAGGGTCCTTGATCACTAGAGCGTCATGAAGCTTGCAACCCTCGGGGAGGGCGCTTCTGAAAGCGCTCACCACGGTACGATCTTGGCCCGCCGCGTCTTCCAGAGCGAGGTAGGCGCTTCGGAATCGCGTTGCGAAGCACCGGAGCGTCTCGCGAGCTCCCATGGTTAAGGTAAACAGAGACTCGATTCTCTTCGGGGGCTGCCTATTGCAGCGATACTGCTCCAGGAATAGCCTAGAGAGAGTTGGAAAGTCGGGGATCATGCCGGGCGGCAACTTGTGGAACCAGTTCAATGCCGAGCCGGTCAGACTGCTCGGGAATGCTCGGCACAAGACGTGGTCTTGGTCCCGGAAAAACAGAAGCTTTCTGTAGGCCAAGAGATGGTCAACGGGATCCTGCGATCCGTCGAACAATACAAACTTCGGGGGGGTCCAGTGGTACGGAAAACCCCCTCGGTGGACCTCGCTGGTGAAAGGCGAGCTACCTCCGTGGGCGGCGAGATCTTCCAGTAAATCTACTGGCGCACTAGATCGCTGCCAGTGCCCGGGGAGAACTCCCAGAGGCGGTTGCGCAGGTCCTAGGCGGTCTCGTACACTCCCTTGTGGCGAGGTCGGTCCCACCCCGCGGCGACCCTCGGAGGCAACCGCTCGGCGGCCTCCTTGCCGTCCACCCGCGGATTCCTTCAACGTGTCAGTTGGCCTATGGGAGGACGTTGCCTCGCGAGCTTCGGAAGGTATTTCCACCGCGGGCTCTTTCCCTCGCGAGCATTGATCCGTCAGAATCAATGCTCCGGCTACGGCGGCAAGGGATGGTCGCGCGCGAGGTCGCTCGGTTGCTAGATCGCTGGGTGACTAGCTTCTGCAACCTCGTGAGTGGGGTTTCCGGTACCCCTCGCGCAGCCGCTCTCCCGACTGGGGGTTCCGGATGGGAAACCTGCTGCGCCGGAGCGACCGTGGGCGGTCGCGATGTTGACACCGGTGGTCGCACCGGAGACCCTGTCTTCGCAGGCCCAGACCGCCGGCTGGCCGCCGGAGCCTGACGCAATCGCATCAGTTCCTCCATCATGGCCCGCTGGGTGGCCAACATCTCCAACAAGAGTTGGTCGTTGAGCGGGACCTGGGGCTGAGGGGTCTCGACCGGAGGCTCGCTGCGCGCAGATCTGGCACGAGTCCTCGGTCGCCTGCGTCCCCTTGTCGCCGGAGCCATCCTTGAGGTTACGAGAGCGAACGGCGCTCAACCGCGTGGTCGTGGGCGTTCTCGCAGGAACCAGTCGAAGATCCCACAGACGGCGCCAAATGTACGGGGGATTTTTCGCTGGTCCGTGCCGGCTGCCTGCAAGACAAAGAAAAGAGAACGTGAGAACGGCTGGCTCCCTTAGGAGCGCAGACCCTCCGACGCTCAAGTCAGTCACGGTGGCACAACGGCGAGCTGCGGTATACCAAAGTGGTAGGGAAAAGGAATTCGAACCTCTACTATGGAGCTTGGGGGTGAGCATTTATAGCAATCGGCGGCCTACCGTGGCCCGACACGTGGAGATTCTTCTGGCACCTTCTAGACCCCCCATGTTCTGGCTCGTGTGGGTCTGACAGTCCTTGGTACTCACGCCCTGACATTCTGTCGTCAAGCCTGCCAGGCGGTTTGAGTGGGGGAGGGAATCTTTCTTGTCGTGGCCAGGTGGCCATTCTGGAATGTTCAAGTCTGGGAGGTCTCGAACTGATTCGAGCGAGCTTCCGTGGACCACGTTTGTCCACGTAGCTTCCATGGGGTTTTGACACCTGGCATCCTCTCATACATTGTGGGCGACCTTCGATGGGGAGCTAAGGTGAGCTCGCCCTCCATTGCTCCACCTTCTCTTCCACATCTATCAAGAGTCAGACCTCGCGGGAGCAACCTCTTCGATAAACTGGGGAATTCTGGCGAGCTTGGGCGAGCTCCTGAGCGAGCTTGGGCGAGCTCCTGCACGAGCTAGGGGCGAGCTCCTGCGCGAGCTAGGGGCGTTTGCGATGCCGGTGTCTTCGTTATGCATGACGGTCTAACTCCCGCTATCACTGCCAGCGAGTTCTCGCGCGGGCTTGGCGAGCTCCGGGGCGAGCTCCTGAGCGAGCTTAGGCGAGCTCCTGGGTGAGCTTGGCGAGCTCCTGGGTGAGCTTGGCGAGCTCCTGAACGAGCTTAGGCGAGCTCCTAGGTGAGCTTAGCACGCTCCCGAGCGAGCTTAGGCGAGCTCCTGGGCGATCTCAGGCGAGCTCCATCGAGCTTAGGCGAGCTCCTAAGAGTGCTCTTGGCCTAGGCCCTTTCAGCCTAATGTGGATCTCGCTCCCTGTCAAGGTGATTTGGTGAGCACGGGGGGGGGGGGGGTGCAAACTCCAGGGCAGATTTCAGCTACCCCCAATAGATCGTACGAATGAATTAGAATGGATACATTCGAACGAATGAATTAGAATAGATCGTAGGAATGAATTAGAATGGATCATACGAATGAATTAGAATTGATCGTGCGAATGAATTAGAATGGATTGTACGAATGAATTAGAATGGATACATTCGTGCGAATGAAGTAGAATGGATCGCACGAATGAATTAGAATGGATCAATGAATCGTATGAATGAATTAGAATGGATACATTCAAACGAATGAATTAGAATAGATCGTAGGAATGAATTAGAATGGATCATAAGAATGAATTAGAATTGATCGTGCGAATGAATTAGAATGGATTGTACGAATGAATTAGAATGGATCATACGAATGAAGTATAATGGATCATACGAATGAATTAGAATTGATCGTGCGAATGAATTAGAATGGATTGTACGAATAAATTAGAATGGATACATTCGTGCGAATGAAGTAGAATGGATCGTACGAATGAATTAGAATGGATCATACGAATGAATTAGAATGGATTGTACGAATGAATTAGAATGGATCATACGAATGAAGTAGAATGGATCATACGAATGAATTAGAATTGATCGTGCGAATGAATTAGAATGGATTGTACGAATGAATTAGAATGGATACATTCGTGCGAATGAAGTAGAATGGATCGTACGAATGAATTAGAATGGATCGTACGAATGAATTAGAATTGATCGTGCGAATGAATTAGAATGGATTGTACGAATGAATTAGAATGGATACATTCGTGCGAATGAAGTAGAATGGATCGTACGAATAAATTAGAATGGATCGTACGAATAAATTAGAATGAATCGTATGAATGAATTAGAATGGATACATTCGAACGAATGAATTAGAATAGATCGTAGGAATGAATTAGAATGGATCATACGAATGAATTAGAATTGATCGTGCGAATGAATTAGAATGGATTGTACGAATGAATTAGAATGGATACATTCGTGCGAATGAAGTAGAATGGATCGTACGAATGAATTAGAATGGATTGTACGAACCATTCTAATTCATTCGTATGATTCATTCTAATTCATTCCTAAGATCTATTCTAATTCATTCGTTCGAATGTATCCATTCTAATTCATTCGTACGATCCATTCTAATTCATTCGTACGATCCATTCTACTTCATTCGCACGAATGTATCCATTCTAATTCATTCGTACAATCCATTCTAATTCATTCGCACGATCAATATTCTAATTCATTCCTACGATCAATTCTAATTCATTCTAATTCATTCGTACGAATGAATTAGAATGATCGTACGAATGAATTAGAATGAATCGTACGAATGAATTAGAATGGAAACATTCGAACGAATGAATTAGAATAGATCGTAGGAATGAATTAGAATGAATCGTACGAATGAATTAGAATGGATTGTACGAATGAATTAGAATGGATTGTACGAATGAATTAGAATGGATCCATTCGTGCGAATGAAGTAGAATGGATCGTACGAATGAATCAGAATGGATCATACGAATGAATCAGAATGGATCGTACGAATGAATTAGAATGAATCGTACGAATGAATTAGAATGGAAACATTCGAACGAATGAATTAGAATAGATCATAGGAATGAATTAGAATGGATCATATGAATGAATTAGAATTGATCGTGCGAATGAATTAGAATAGATTGTACGAATGAATTAGAATGGATACATTCGTGTGAATAAAATAGAATGGATCGTACGAATGAATTAGAATGGATCGTGCTAATGAATTAGAATGGATCGTACGAATGAATTAGAATGGATCGTATGAATGAATTAGAATGGATTGTACGAATGAATTAGAATGGATTGTACGAATGAATTAGAATGGAATGTATCCATTCTACTTCATTCGCACGAATGTATCCATTCTAATTCATTCGTACAATCTATTCTAATTCATTTGCACGATCAATTCTAATTCATTCGTATGATCCATTCTAATTCATTCCTACGATCTATTCTAATTTATTCGTTCGAATGTATCCATTCTAATTCATTCATACGATTCATTCTAATTCATTCGTACGAGCCATTCTAATTCATTCGTACGATCCATTCTACTTCATTCGCACGAATGTATCCATTCTAATTCATTCGTACAATCTATTCTAATTCATTCGCACGAATGTATCCATTCTAATTCATTCGTACAATCTATTCTAATTCATTCGCACGATCAATTCTAATTCATTCGTATGATCCATTCTAATTCATTCCTACGATCTATTCTAATTTATTCGTTCGAATGTATCCATTCTAATTCATTTGTATGATTCATTCTAATTCATTCGTACGATCCATTCTAATTCATTCGTACGATCTATTCTACTTCATTCGCACGAATGTATCCATTCTAATTCATTCGTACAATCCATTCTAATTCATTCGCACGATTAATTCTAATTCATTCGTTCGTACGATCCATTCTAATTCATTCGTACGATCCATTCTACTTCATTCACACGAATGTATCCATTCTAATTCATTCCTACGATCTATTCTAATTCATTCGTTCGAATGTTTCCATTCTAATTCATTCGTACGATTCATTCTAATTCATTCGTACGATCCATTCTAATTCATTCGTACGATCCATTCTACTTCATTCGCACGAATGTATCCATTCTAATTCATTCGTACGATCCATTCTACTTTATTTGCACGAATGTATCCATTCTAATTCATTCGTACAATCCATTCTAATTCATTCGCACGATCAATTCTAATTCATTCGTATGATCCATTCTAATTCATTCCTACGATCTATTCTAATTTATTCGTTCGAATGTATCCATTCTAATTCATTCGTACGATTCATTCTAATTCATTCGTACGATCCATTCTAATTCATTCGTACGATCCATTCTACTTCATTCGCACGAATGTATCCATTCTAATTCATTCGTACAATCCATTCTAATTCATTCACACGATCAATTCTAATTTATTCGTTCGTACGATCCATTCTGATTCATTCGTACGGTCCATTCTACATCATTCGCACGAATGTATCCATTCTAATTCATTCGTACAATCCATTCCAATTCATTCGCACGATCAATTCTAATTCATTCGTATGATCCATTCTAATTCATTCCTACTATCTATTCTAATTCATTCGTTCGAATGTATCCGTTCTAATTCATTCGTACGATTCATTCTAATTCATTCGTACGATCCATTCTAATTCATTCGTACGATCCATTCTACTTTATTCGCTCGAATGTATCCATTCTAATTCATTCGTGCAATCCATTCTAATTCATTCGCACGATCAATTCTAATTCATTCGTATGATCCATTCTAATTCATTCCTACGATCTATTCTAATTCATTCGTTCGAATGTATCCATTCTAATTCATTCGTATGATTCATTCTAATTCATTCGTACGATCCATTCTAATTCATTCGTACGATCCATTCTACTTCATTCGCACGAATGTATCCATTCTAATTCATTCGTACAATCCATTCTAATTCATTCGCACGATCAATTCTAATTCATTCGTATGATCCATTCTAATTCATTCCTACGATCTATTCTAATTCATTCGTTCGAATGTATCCATTCTAATTCATTCGTACGATTCATTCTAATTCATTCGTACGATTCATTCTAATTCATTCGTACGATCCATTCTACTTCATTCGCACGAATGTATCCATTCTAATTCATTCGTACAATCCATTCTAATTCATTCGCACGATCAATTCTAATTCATTCGTATGATCCATTCTAATTCATTCCTACGATCTATTCTAATTCATTCGTACGATTCATTCTAATTCATTCGTACGAATGAATTAGAATGGATCCATTCTACTTCATTCGCACGAATGTATCCATTCTAATTCATTCGTACAATCCATTCTAATTCATTCGCACGATCAATTCTAATTCATTCGTATGATCCATTCTAATTCATTCCTACGATCTATTCTAATTCATTCGTTCGAATGTATCCATTCTAATTCATTCGTACGATTCATTCTAATTCATTCGTACGATCCATTCTAATTCATTCGTACGATCCATTCTACTTCATTCGCACGAATGTATCCATTCTAATTCATTCGTACGATCCATTCTACTTCATTCGCACGAATGTATCCATTCTAATTCATTCGTACAATCCATTCTAATTCATTCGTACGATTCATTCTAATTCATTCCTACGATCTATTCTAATTCATTCGCTCGAATGTATCCATTCTAATTCATTCGTATGATCCATTCTAATTCATTCGTACAATCCATTCTAATTCATTTGTATGATCCATTCTAATTCATTCGTATAATCCATTCTAATTCAATCCATTCTAATTCATTCGCATGGATACATTCGAACGAATGAATTAGAATAGATCGTAGGAATGAAGTAGACTGGATCATACGAATGAATTAGAAATGATCGTGCGAATGAATTAGAATGGATTGTACGAATGAATTAGAATGGATACATTCGTGCGAATGAAGTAGAATGGATCGTACGAATGAATTAGAATGGATCGTACGAATGAATTAGAATGGATCATGCGAATGAATTAGAATGGATTGTACGAATGAATTAGAATGGATACATTCTAACGATCCATTCTAATTCATTCGTACGATCCATTCTACTTCATTCGCACGAATGTATCCATTCTAATTCATTCGTGCAATCCATTCAAATTCATTCGCACTATCCAGATCTATTCTAATTCATTCGCACGAATGTATCCATTCTAATTCATTCGCACAACCAATTCTAATTCATTCGTATGATCCATTCTAATTCATTCCTACGATCTATTCTAATTCATTCGTTCGAATGTATCCATTCTAATTCATTCGTACGATTCATTTTAATTCATTCGTACGATCCATTCTAATTCATTCGTACGAGCCATTCTAATTCATTCCTACGATCTATTCTAATTCATTCGTTCGAATGTTTCCATTCTAATTCATTCGTATGATTCATTCTAATTCATTCGTACGATCCATTCTGATTCATTCATACGATCCATTCTAATTTATTCGTACGATTCATTCTAATTCATTCGTACGATCCATTCTAATTCATTTGTACGATCCATTCTACTTCATTCGCACGAATGTATCCATTCTAATTCATTCGTACAATCCATTCTAATTCATTCGCACGATCAATTATAATTCATTCGTATGATCCATTCTAATTCATTCCTACGATCTATTCTAATTCATTCGTTCGAATGTATCCATTCTAATTCATTCATATGATTCATTCTAATTCATTCGTACGATCCATTCTAATTCATTAGTACGATCCATTCTAATTCATTCGCACGAATGTATCCATTCTAATTTATTCGTACAATCCATTCTAATTCATTCGCACGATCAATTCTAATTCATTCGTATGATCCATTCTAATTCATTCCTACAATCTATTCTAATTCATTCGTTCGAATGTTTCCATTCTAATTCATTCGTACGATTCATTCTAATTCATTCGTACGATCCATTCTACTTCATTCGCACGAATGTATCTATTCTAATTCATTCGTACGATCCATTCTACTTCATTCGCACGAATGTATCCATTCTAATTCATTCGTACAATCCATTCTAATTCATTCGCACGATCAATTCTAATTCATTCGTATGATCCATTCTAATTCATTCCTACGATCTATTCTAATTCATTCGTTCGAATGTTTCCATTCTAATTCATTCATACGATTCATTCTAATTCATTCGTACGATCCATTCTGATTCATTCGTACGATCCATTCTAATTCATTCGTACGATCCATTCTACTTCATTCGCATGAATGGATCCATTCTAATTCATTCGTACAATCCATTCTAATTCATTCGTACGATTCATTCTAATTCATTCCTACGATCTATTCTAATTCATTCGTTCGAATGTTTCCATTCTAATTCATTTGTACGATTCATTCTAATTCATTCGTACGATCCATTCTAATTCATTCATACGATCCATTCTACTTTATTCGCACGAATGTATCCATTCTAATTCATTCGTACGATCCATTCTACTTCATTCGCACGAATGTATCCATTCTAATTTATTCGTACAATCCATTCTAATTCATTCGCAAGATCAATTCTAATTCATTCGTATGATCCATTCTAATTCATTCCTACGATCTATTCTAATTCATTCGTTCGAATGTATCCATTCTAATTCATTCGCACGATCAATTCTAATTCATTCGTACGATCCATTCTAATTCATTCGTACGATCCATTCTACTTCATTCGCACGAATGTATCCATTCTAATTCCTTCGTACAATCCATTCTAATTCATTCGCACGATCAATTCTAATTCATTCGTATGATCCATTCCCATTCTAATTCATTCGTACGATTCATTCTAATTCATTCGTACGATCCATTCTAATTCATTCGTACGATCCATTCTACTTCATTCGCACGAATGTATCTATTCTAATTCATTCGTACAATCCATTCTAATTCATTCGCACGAATAGATCGTACGAATGAATTAGAATGGATTGTACGAATGAATTAGAATGGATACATTCGTGCGAATGAAGTAGAATGGATCGTACGAATGAATTAGAATGGATCGTACGAATGAATCAGAATGGATCGTACGAATGAATTAGAATGAATCGAACGAATGAATTAGAATGGAAACATTTGAACGAATGAATTAGAATAGATCGTAGGAATGAATTAGAATGGATCATACGAATGAATTAGAATTGATCGTGCGAATGAATTAGAATGGATTGTACGAATGAATTAGAATGGATACATTCGTGCGAATGAAGTAGAATGGATCGTACGAATGAATTAGAATGAATTGTACGAATGAATTAGAATGGATACATTCGAACGAATGAATTAGAATAGATCGTAGGAATGAATTAGAATGGATCATACGAATGAATTAGAATTAATCGTGCGAATAAATTAGAATGGATTGTACGAATGAATTAGAATGGATACATTCGTGCGAATGAAGTAGAATGGATCGTACGAATGAATTAGAATGGATCGTACGAAAGAATTAGAATTGATCGTGCGAATGAATTAGAATGGATACATTCGAACGAATGAATTAGAATAGATCGTAGGAATGAATTAGAATGGATCATACGAATGAATTAGAATTGATCGTGCGAATGAATTAGAATGGATTGTACAATCCATTCTAATCCATCTAATTATGAATTAGAATAGATCATACGAATGAAGTAGAATGGATCGTACGAATGAATTAGAATGGATCGTACGAATGAATTAGAATGGATTGTACGAATGAATTAGAATGGATACATTCCATTCTAATTCATTCGTACGATCCATTCTACTTCATTCGCACGAATGTATCCATTCTAATTCATTCGTACAATCCATTCTAATTCATTCGCACGATCAATTCTAATTCATTCGTATGATCCATTCTAATTCATTCCTACGACCTATTCTAATTCATTCGTTCGAATGTATCCATTCTAATTCATTCGTACGATTCATTCTAATTCATTCGTACGATGCATTCTAATACATTCGTACGATCCCTTCTACTTTATTCGCATGAATGTATCCATTCTAATTCATTCGTACAATCCATTCTAATTCATTCGCACGATCAATTCTAATTCATTCGTACAATCCATTCTATTTCATTCATGTGAATGAAGTAGAATGGAAACATTCGAACGAATGAATTAGAATAGATCGTACGAATGAATTAGAATGGATACATTCTAATTCATTCTAATTCATTCGTACGAATGAATTAGAATGGAAACATTCGAACAAATTAATTAGAATAGATCGTAGGAATGAATTAGAATGGATCATATGAATGAATTAGAATTGATCGTGCGAATGAATTAGAATGGATTGTACGAATGAATTAGAAGGGATACATTCGTGCGAATGAAGTAGAATGGATCGTACGAATGAATTAGAATGGATCGTACGAATGAATTCGAATGAATCGTATGAATGAATTAGAACGGATACATTCGAACGAATGAATTAGAATAGATCGTAGGAATGAATTAGAATGGATCATACGAATGAATTAGAATTGATCGTGCGAATGAATTAGAATGGATTGTACGAATGAATTAGAATGGATATATTCGTGAGAATGAAGTAGAATGGATCGTACGAATGAATTAGAATGGATCGTACGAATGAATTAGAATGAATCGTACGAATGAATTAGAATGGATACATTCGAACGAATGAATTAGAATAGATCGTAGGAATGAATTAGAATGGATCATACGAATGAATTAGAATTGATCGTGCGAATGAATTAGAATAGATTGTACGAATGAATTAGAATGGATACATTCGTGCGAATGAAGTAGAATGGATCGTACGAATGAATTAGAATGGATCGTAGGAATGAATTAGAATAGATCATACGAATGAAGTAGAATGGATCGTACGAATGAATTAGAATGGATCGTACGAATGAATTAGAATGAATCGTACGAATGAATTAGAATGGATACATTCGAACGAATGAATTAGAATAGATCGTAGGAATGAATTAGAATGGATCATACGAATGAATTAGAAATGATCGTGCGAATGAATTAGAATGGATTGCATGAATGAATTAGAATGGATACATTCGTGCGAATGAAGTAGAATGGATCGTACGAATGAATTAGAATGGATCGTACGAATGAATTAGAATGAATCATACGAATGAATTAGAATGGATCGTATAAATGAATTAGAATGGATCGTGCGAATGAATTAGAATGGATCGTATGACTGAATTAGAATGGATACATTCGTGCGAATGAATTAGAATGGATCGTACGAATGAGTAAGAATGGATCATACAAATAAAATAGAATGGATCGTACGAATGAATTAGAATGGATCATGCTAATGAATTAGAATGGATCGTACCATTCTAATTCATTCGTACAATCCATTCTAATTCATTCGCACGATCAATTCTAATTCATTCGTATGATCCATTCTAATTCATTCCTACGATATATTCTAATTCATTCGTTCGAATGTATCCATTCTAATTCATTCGTACAATTCATTCTAATTCATTCGTACGATCCATTCTAATTCATTCGTACGATCCATTCTACTTCATTCGCATGAATGTATCCATTCTAATTCATTCGTACAATCCATTCTAATTCATTCGCACGATCAATTCTAATTCATTCGTATGATCCATTCTAATTCATTCCTACGATCTATTCTAATTTATTCGTTCGAATGTATCCATTCTAATTCATTCGTACGATTCATTCTAATTCATTCGTACGATCCATTCTAATTCATTCGTACGATCCATTCTACTTCATTCGCACGAATGTATCCATTCTAATTCATTCGTACAATCCATTCTAATTCATTCACACGATCAATTCTAATTCATTCGTATGATCCATTCTAATTCATTCCTACGATCTATTCTAATTCATTCGTTCGAATGTATCCATTCTAATTCATTCGTACGATTCATTCTAATTCATTCGTACGATCCATTCTAATTCATTCGTACGATCCATTCTACTTCATTCGCACGAATGTATCCATTCTAATTCATTCGTACAATCCATTCTAATTCATTCGCATGATCAATTCTAATTCATTCGTATGATTCATTCTAATTCATTCCTACGATCTATTCTAATTTATTCGTTCGAATGTATCCATTCTGATTCATTCGTACGATCCATTCTAATTCATTCGTACGATCCATTCTACTTCTTTCGCACGAATGTATCCATTCTAATTCATTCGTACAATCCATTCTAATTCATTCGCACGATCAATTCTAATTCATTCGTATGATCCATTCAAATTCATTCCTACGATCTATTCTAATTCATTCGTTCGAATGTATCCATTCTAATTCATTCGTACGATTCATTCTAATTCATTCGTACGATCCATTCTAATTCTTTCGTACGATCCATTCTACTTCATTCGCACGAATGTATCCATTCTAATTCATTCGTATAATCCATTCTAATTCATTCGCACGATCAATTCTAATTCATTCGTATGATCCATTCTAATTCATTCCTATGATCTATTCTAATTCATTCGTTCGAATGTATCCATTCTAATTCATTCGTACGATTCATTCTAATTCATTAGTGCGATCCATTCTGATTCATTCGTACGATCCATTCTATTTCATTCGCACGAATGTATCCATTCTAATTCATTCGTACAATCCATTCTAATTCATTCGCACGATCAATTCTAATTCATTCGTATGATCCATTCTAATTCATTCTTATGATCTATTCTAATTCATTCGTTCGAATGTATCCATTCTAATTCATTCGTACGATTCATTCTAATTCATTCGTGCGATCCATTCTGATTCATTCGTACGATCCATTCTACTTCATTCGCACGAATGTATCCATTCTAATTCATTCGTACAATCCATTCTAATTCATTCGCACGATCAATTCTAATTCATTCGCACGATCAATTCTAATTCATTCCTACGATCTATTCTAATTCATTCGTTCGAATGTATCCATTCTAATTCATTCGTACGATTCATTCTAATTCATTCGTACGATCCATTCTAATTCATTTGTACGATTCATTCTACTTCATTCGTACGAATGTATCCATTCTAATTCATTCGTACAATCCATTCTAATTCATTCACACGATCAATTCTAATTCATTCGTATGAACCATTCTAATTCATTCGTTCGAATGTAACCATTCTAATTCATTCGTATGATTCATTCTAATTCATTCGTACGATCCATTCTAATTCATTCGTACGACCCATTCTACTTCATTCACACGAATGTATCCATTCTAATTCATTCGTACAATCCATTCTAATTCATTCGCACGATCAATTCTAATTCATTCGTATGATCCATTCTAATTCATTCTTACGATCTATTCTAATTCATTCGTTCGAATGTTTCCATTCTAATTCATTCGTACGATTCATTCTAATTCATTCGTACGATCCATTCTGATTCATTCGTACGATCCATTCTAATTCATTCGTACGATCCATTCTACTTCATTCACACGAATGTATCAATTCTAATTCATTCGTACAATCCATTCTAATTCATTCGCACGATCAATTCTAATTCATTCGTATGATCCATTCTAATTCATTCCTACAATCTATTCTAATTCATTCGTTCGAATGTATCCATTCTAATTCATTCGTACGATCCATTCTAATTCATTCGTACGATCCATTCTACTTCATTCGCACGAATGTATCCATTCTAATTCATTCGTACAATCCATTCTAATTCATTCGCACGATCAATTCTAATTCATTCGTATGATCCATTCTAATTCATTCCTACGATCTATTCTACTTCATTCGCACGAATGTATCCATTCTAATTCATTCGTACAATCCATTCTAATTCATTCGCACGATCAATTCTAATTCATTCGTACGATCCATTCTAATTCATTCCTACGATCTATTCTAATTCATTCGTTCGAATGTATCCATTCTAATTCATTCGTACGATTCATTCTAATTCATTCCTACGATCCATTCTAATTCATTCGTACGATCCATTCTACTTCATTCGCACGAATGTATCCATTCTAATTCATTCGTACAATCTATTCTAATTCATTCGCACGATCCATTCTAATTCATTCGTATGATCCATTCTAATTCATTCGTACAATCCATTCTAATTCATTCGCACGATCAATTCTAATTAATTCCTACGATCTATTCTAATTCATTCGTTCGAATGTATCCATTCTAATTCATTCTAATTCATTCGTACGATCCATTCTGATTCATTCTACTTCATTCGCACGAATGTATCCATTCTAATTCATTCGTACAATCCATTCTAATTCATTCGCACGATCAATTCTAATTCATTCGTATGATCCATTCTAATTAATTCGTTCGAATGTATCCATTCTAATTCATTCGTACGATTCATTCTAATTTATTCGTACGATCCATTCTAATTCATTCGTACGATCCATTCTACTTTATTCGTACGAATGTATCCATTCTAATTCATTCGTACAATCCATTCTAATTCATTCGCACGATCAATTCTAATTCATTCGTATGATCCATTCTAATTCATTCCTACGATCTATTCTATTTCATTCGTTCGAATGTTTCCATTCTAATTCATTTGTACGATTAGAATGGATTGTACGAATGAATTAGAATGGATACATTCGAACGAATGAATTAGAATAGATCGTAGGAATGAATTAGAATGGATCATACGAATGAATTAGAATTGATCGTGCGAATGAATTAGAATGGATTGTACGAATGAATTAGAATGGATACATTCGTGCGAATGAAGTAGAATGGATCGTACGAATGAATTAGAATGGATCGTAGGAATGAATTAGAATGAATCGTACGAATGAATTAGAATGGATACATTCAAACGAATGAATTAGAATAGATTGTACGAATGAATTAGAATGAATCATACGAACGAATTAGAATTGATCGTGCGACTGAATTAGAATGGATTGTACGAATGAATTAGAATGGATACATTCGTGCGAATGAAGTAGAATGAATCAGAATGGATCGTACGAATGAATTAGAATGAATCGTACGAATGAATTAGAATGGAAACATTCGAACGAATGAATTAGAATAGATCGTAGGAATGAATTAGAATGGATCATACGAATGAATTAGAATTGATCGTGCGAATGAATTAGAATGGATTGTACGAATGAATTAGAATAGATACATTCGTGCGAATGAAGTAGAATGGATCGTACGAATGAATTAGAATGGATCGTACGAATGAATTAGAATTGATCGTGCGAATGAATTAGAATGGATTGTACGAATGAATTAGAATGGATACATTCGTGCGAATGAAGTAGAATGGATCGTACGAATGAATTAGAATGGATCGTATGAATGAATTAGAATGAATCGTACGAATGAATTAGAATGGATACATTCGAACGAATAAATTAGAATAGACCGTAGGAATGAATTAGAATGGATCATACGAATGAATTAGAATTGATCGTGCGAATGAATTAGAATGGATTGTACGAATGAATTAGAATGGATACATTCGTGCGAATGAAGTATAATGGATCTTACGAATGTATTAGAATGGATCGTACGAATGAATTAGAATGAATCGTACGAATGAATTAGAATGGTAACATTCGAACGAATAAATTAGAATAGATCGTAGGAATGAATTAGAATGGATCATACGAATGAATTAGAATTGATCGTGTGAATGAATTAGAATGGATTGTACGAATGAATTAGAATGGATTGTACGATCCATTCTAATTCATTCGTATGATTCATTCTAATTCATTCGTACGATCCATTCTAATTCATTCGTACGATCCATTCTACTTCATTCGCACGAATGTATCCATTCTAATTCATTCGTACAATCCATTCTAATTCATTCGCACGATCAATTCTAATTCATTCGTATGATCCATTCTAATTCATTCCTACGATCTATTCTAATTCATTCGTTCGAATGTATCCATTCTAATTTATTCGTACGATTCATTCTAATTCATTCGTACGATCCATTCTAATTCATTCGTACGATCCATTCTACTTCATTCGCACGAATGTATCCATTCTAATTCATTCGTACAATCCATTCTAATTCATTCGTACGAATGTTTCCATTCTAATTCATTCGTACGATTCATTCTAATTCATTCGTACGATCCATTCTTATTCATTCATACGATCCATTCTACTTCATTCGCACGAATGTATCCATTCTAATTCAATCGTGCAATCCATTCTAATTCATTCGCACGATCAATTCTAATTCATTCGTATGATCCATTCTAATTCATTCCTACGATCTATTCTAATTCATTCGTTCGAATGTATCCATTCTAATTCATTCGTACGATTCATTCTAATTCATTCGTACGATCCATTCTAATTCATTCGTTCGATCCATTCTACTTCATTCGCACGAATGTATCCATTCTAATTCATTCGTATAATCCACTCTACTTCATTCGCACGAATGTATCCATTCTAATTCACTCGTACAATCCATTCTAATTCATTCGCACGATTAATTCTAATTCATTCGTATGATCCATTCTAATTTATTCCTACGATCTATTCTAATTCATTCGTTCGAATGTATCCATTCTAATCCATTCGTACGATTCATTCTAATTCTTTCGTACGATCCATTCTATTTCATTCGTACGATCCTTTCTACTTCATTCGCACGAATGTATCCATTCTAATTCCGTATGATCCATTCTAATTCATTCCTATGATCTATTCTAATTCATTCGTTCGAATGTATCCATTCTAATTCACTCGTACGATTCATTCTAATTCATTCGTACGATCCATTCTAATTCATTCGTACGATCCATTCTACTTCATTCGCTCGAATGTATCCATTCTAATTTATTCATGCAATCCATTCTAATTCATTCGCACGATCAATTCTAATTCATTCGTATGATCCATTATAATTCATTCCTACGATCTATTCTAATTCATTCGCTCGAATGTATCCATTCTAATTCATTCGTACGATCCATTCTAATTCATTCGTACGATCCATTCTACTTCATTCGCACGAATGTATCCATTCTAATTCATTCGTACAATCCATTCTAATTCAATCGCACGATCAATTCTAATTCATTCGTATGATCCATTCTAATTCATTCCTACGATCTATTCTAATTCATTCGTTCGAATGTATCCATTTTAATTCATTCGTACGATTCATTCTAATTCATTCGTACGATGCATTCTAATTCATTCGTACGATCCATTCTACTTCATTCGCACGAATATATCCATTCTAATTCATTCGTACAATCTATTCTAATTCATTCGCACGATCAATTCTAATTCATTCGTATGATCCATTCTAATTCATTCCTACGATCTATTCTAATTTATTCGCTCGAATGTATCCATTCTAATTCATTCGTACGATCCATTCTTATTCATTCGTACGATCCATTCAAATTCATTCGCATGATCCATTCTAATTCATTCGTACGATCCATTCTTATTCATTCCACGAATGTATCCATTCTAATTCATTCGTGCAATCCATTCTAATTCATTCGCATGATCAATTCTAAATCATTCGTATGATCCATTCTAATTCATTCCTACGATGTATTCTAATTCATTCGTTCGAATGTATCCATTCTAATTCATTCGTACGATTCATTCTAATTCATTCGTACGATCCATTCTAATTCATTCGTGCAATCCATTCTAATTCATTCACACGATCAATTCTAATTCATTCGTATTATCCATTCTAATTCATTCCTACGATCTATTCTAATTCATTCGTATGATCCATTCTAATTCATTCCTATGATCTATTCTAATTCATTCGTTCGAATGTATCCATTCTAATTCATTCGTACGATCCATTCTACTTCATTCGTACGAATGTACCCATTCTAATTCATTCGAATGAATTAGAATTGATCGTGCGAATGAATTAGAATGGATTGCACGAATGAATTAGAATGGATACATTCGTGCGAATGAAGTAGAATGGATCATACGAATAAATTAGAATGGATCGTACGAATGAATTAGAATGAATCGTACGAATGAATTAGAATGGATACATTCGAACGAATAAATTAGAATAGATCGTAGGAATGAATTAGATTGGATCATACGAATGAATTAGAATTGATCGTGCGAATGAATTAGAATGGATTGTACGAATGAATTAGAATGAGGAATGAATTAGAATGGATCATACGAATGAATTAGAATTGATTGTGCGAATGAATTAGAATGGATTGCACGAATGAATTAGAATGGATACATTCGAGCGAATGGTGTAGAATGGATCGTACGAATGAATTAGAATGGATCGTACGAATGAATTAGAATGGATCGTATGAATGAATCAGAATGGATCGTACGAATGAATTAGAATGAATCGTACGAATGAATTAGAATGGAAACATTCGAACAAATGAATTAGAATAGATCGTAGGAATGAATTAGAATGGATCGTACGAATGAATTAGAATGGATCGTACGAATGAATTAGAATGAATCGTACGAATGAATTAGAATGGATACATTCGAACGAATGAATTAGAATAGATTGTAGGAATGAATTAGAATGGATCATACGAATGAATTAGAATTGATCGTGCGAATGAATTAGAATGGATACATTCGTGCGAATGAATTAGAATAGATCAGGATAGTGCGAATGAATTTGAATGGATTGCACGAATGAATTAGAATGGATACATTCGTGCGAATGAAGTAGAATGGATCGTACGAATGAATTAGAATGGATCGTACGAATGAATCAGAATGGATCGTACGAATGAATTATAATGGATCGTACGAATGAATTAGAATGAATCGTACGAATGAATTAGAATGGATACATTCGAACGAATGAATTAGAATAGATCATAGGAATGAATTAGAATGGATCATACGAATGAATTAGAATTGATCGTGCGAATGAATTAGAATGGATTGCACGTACGATCCATTCTACTTCATTCGCACGAATGTATCCATTCTAATTCCTTCGTACAATCCATTCTAATTCATTCGCACGATCAATTCTAATTCATTCGTATGATCCATTCTAATTCATTCGTACGATCCATTCTACTTCATTCGCACGAATGTATCCATTTTAATTCATTCGTACGATACATTCTAATTCAATCGTACGATCCATTCTAATTCATTCGTACGATCCATTCTAATTCATTCGCACGATCAATTCTAATTCATTCGCACGAATGTATCAATTCTAATTCATTCGTACGATCTATTCTAATTCATTCGCACGATCCATTCTAATTCATTCGTACGATCAATTCTAATTCATTCATATGATCCATTCTAGTTCATTCCTACGATCTATTCTAATTCATTCGTTCGAATGTATCCATTCTAATTCATTCGTACGATTCATTCTAATTCATTCGTACGATCCATTCTAATTCATTCGTACGATCTATTCTACTTCATTCGTACGAATGTATCCATTCTAATTCATTCGTACAATCCATTCTAATTCATTCGCTCGATCAATTCTAATTCATTCGTATGATCCATTCTAATTCATTCCTACGATCTATTCTAATTCATTCGTTCGAATGTATCCATTCTAATTCATTCGTACGATTCATTCTAATTCATTCGTACGATCCATTCTAATTCATTCGTACGATCCATTCTACTTCATTCGCACGAATGTATCCATTCTAATTCATTTGTACAATCCATTCTAATTCATTCGCACGATCAATTCTAATTCATTCGAATGAACCATTCTAATTCATTCCTACGATCTATTCTAATTTATTCATTCGAATGTATCCATTCTAATTCATTCGTACGATTCATTCTAATTCATTCGTACGACCCATTCTAATTCATTCGTACGATCCATTCTACTTCATTCGCACGAATGTATCCATTCTAATTCATTCGTACAATCCATTCTAATTCATTCGCACGATCAATTCTAATTCATTCGTATGATCCATTCTAATTCATTCCTACGATCTATTCTAATTCATTCGTTCGAATGTTTCCATTCTAATTCATTCGTACGATTCATTCTAATTCATTCGTACGATCCATTATGATTCATTCTACTTCATTCGCACGAATGTATCCATTCTAATTCATTCGTACAATCCATTCTAATTCATTCGCACGATCAATTCTAATTCATTCGTATGATTCATTCTAATTCATTCGTATAATCAATTCTAATTCATTCGTTCGAATGTATCCATTCTAATTCATTCGTACGATTCATTCTAATTAATTCGTACGATCCATTCTAATTCATTCGTACGATCCATTCTACTTCATTCGCACGAATGTATCCATTCTAATTCATTCGTACAATCCATTCTAATTCATTCGCACGATCAATTCTAATTCATTCATATGATCCATTCTAATTCATTCCTACGATCTATTCTAATTCATTCGTTCGAATGTATCCATTCTAATTCATTCGTACGATTCATTCTAATTCATTCGTACGATCCATTCTAATTCATTCGTACGATCCATTCTACTTCATTCGCACGAATGTATCCATTCTAATTCATTTGTACAATCCATTCTAATTCATTCGCACGATCAATTCTAATTCATTCGAATGAACCATTCTAATTCATTCCTACGATCTATTCTAATTTATTCGTTCGAATGTATCCATTCTAATTCATTCGTACGATTCATTCTAATTCATTTGTACAATCCATTCTAATTC
Organism: Chamaelirium japonicum; assembly: GCA_947650365.1. Taxonomy (NCBI): domain Eukaryota; kingdom Viridiplantae; phylum Streptophyta; class Magnoliopsida; order Liliales; family Melanthiaceae; genus Chamaelirium; species Chamaelirium japonicum. The sequence continues at coordinate 184,666 of CANTAL010000154.1, forward strand.
ATTCGCACGATCAATTCTAATTCATTCGAATGAACCATTCTAATTCATTCCTACGATCTATTCTAATTTATTCGTTCGAATGTATCCATTCTAATTCATTCGTACGATCCATTCTAATTCATTCGTACGATCCATTCTACTTCATTCGCACGAATGTATCCATTCTAATTCATTCGTACAATCCATTCTAATTCATTCGCACGATCAATTCTAATTCATTCGTATGATCCATTCTAATTCATTCCTACGATCTATTCTAATTCATTCGTTCGAATGTTTCCATTCTAATTCATTCGTACGATTCATTCTAATTCATTCGTACGATCCATTCTGATTCAATCGTACGATCCATTCTAATTCATTCGTACGATCCATTCTACTTCATTCGCACGAATGTATCCATTCTAATTCATTCGTACAATCCATTCTAATTCATTCGCACGATCAATTCTAATTCATTTGTATGATCCATTCTAATTCATTCCTACGATCTATTCTACTTCATTCGCACGAATGTATCCATTCTAATTCATTCGTACAATCCATTCTAATTCATTCGCACGATCAATTCTAATTCATTCGTACGATCCATTCTAATTCATTCCTACGATCTATTCTAATTCATTCGTTCGAATGTATCCATTCTAATTCATTCATACGATTCATTCTAATTCATTCGTACGATCCATTCTAATTCATTCGTACGATCCATTCTAATTCATTCGTCCGATCCATTCTAATTCATTCACATGAATGTATCCATTCTAATTCATTCGTACAATCTATTCTAATTCATTCGTATGATCCATTCTAATTCATTCGTACGATTCATTCTAATTCATTCGTACGATCCATTCTAATTCATTCGTACGATCCATTCTACTTCATTCGCACGAATGTATCCATTCTAATTCATTCGTACAATCCATTCTAATTCATTCGCACGATCAATTCTAATTCATTAGTATGATCCATTCTAATTCATTCCTACGATCTATTCTAATTCATTCGTTCGAATGTTTCCATTCTAATTCATTTGTACGATTAGAATGGATTGTACGAATGAATTAGAATGGATACATTCGAACGAATGAATTAGAATAGATCGTAGGAATGAATTAGAAGGGATCATACGAATGAATTAGAATTGATCGTGCGAATGAATTAGAATGGATTGTACGGATGAATTAGAATGGATACATTCGTGCGAATGAAGTAGAATAGATCGTACGAATGAATTAGAATAGATCGTACGAATGAATTAGAATGAATCGTACGAATGAATTAGAATGGATACATTCGAACGAATGAATTAGAATAGATTGTACGAATGAATTAGAATGAATCATACGAATGAATTAGAATTGATCGTGCGAATGAATTAGAATGGATTGTACGAATGAATTAGAATGGATACATTCGTGCGAATGAAGTAGAATGAATCAGAATGGATCGTACGAATGAATTAGAATGAATCGTACGAATGAATTAGAATGGAAACATTCGAACGAATGAATTAGAATAGATCGTAGGAATGAATTAGAATGGATCATACGAATGAATTAGAATTGATCGTGCGAATGAATTAGAATCGATTGTACTAATGAATTAGAATGGATACATTCGTGCGAATGAAGTAGAATGGATCTTACGAATGAATTAGAATGGATCGTACGAATGAATTAGAATGAATCGTACGAATGAATTAGAATGGATACATTCGAACGAATGAATTAGAATAGATCGTAGGAATGAATTAGAATGGATCATACGAATGAATTAGAATTGATCGTGCGAATGAATTAGAATGGATTGTACGAATGAATTAGAATGGATTGTACGATCCATTCTAATTCATTCGTATGATTCATTCTAATTCATTCGTACGATCCATTCTAATTCATTCGTACGATCCATTCTACTTCATTCGCATGAATGTATCCATTCTAATTCATTTATACAATCCATTCTAATTCATTCGCACGATCAATTCTAATTCATTCGTATGATCCATTCTAATTCATTCCTACGATCTATTCTAATTCATTCGTTCGAATGTATCCATTCTAATTCATTCGTACGATTCATTCTAATTCATTCGTACGATCCATTCTAATTAATTCGTACGATCCATTCTACTTCATTCGCACGAATGTATCCATTCTAATTCATTCGTACAATCCATTCTAATTCATTCGTACGAATGTTTCCATTCTAATTCATTCGTACGATTCATTCTAATTCATTCGTACGATCCATTCTGATTCATTCGTACGATTTATTCTAATTCATTCGTACGATCGATTCTACTTCATTCGCACGAATGTATCCATTCTAATTCATTCGTGCAATCCATTCTAATTCATTCGCACGATCAATTCTAATTCATTCGTATGATCCATTCTAATTCATTCCTACGATCTATTCTAATTCATTCGTTCGAATGTATCCATTCTAATTCATTCGTACGATTCATTCTAATTCATTCGTACGATCCATTCTAATTCATTCGTTCGATCCATTCTACTTCATTCGCACGAATGTATCCATTCTAATTCATTCGTACAATCCATTCTACTTCATTCGCACGAATGTATCCATTCTAATTCATTCGTACAATCCATTCTAATTCATTCGCATGATCAATTCTAATTCAATCGTATGATCCATTCTAATTCATTCCTACGATCTATTCTAATTCATTCGTTCGAATGTATCCATTCTAATTCATTCGTACGATTCATTCTAACTCTTTCGTACGATCCATTCTATTTCATTCGTACGATCCATTCTACTTCATTCGCACGAATGTATCCATTCTAATTCCGTATGATCCATTCTAATTCATTCCTACGATCTATTCTAATTCATTCGTTCGAATGTATCCATTCTAATTCATTCGTACGATTCATTCTAATTCATTCGTACGATCCATTCTATTTCATTAGTACGATCCATTCTACTTCATTCGCTCAAATGTATCCATTCTAATTCATTCGTGCAATCCATTCTAATTCATTCGCACGATCAATTATAATTCATTCGCATGATCCATTATAATTCATTCCTACGATCTATTCTAATTCATTCGTTCGAATGTATCCATTCTAATTCATTCGTACGATTCATTCTAATTCATTCGTACGATCCATTCTAATTCATTCGTACGATCCATTCTACTTCATTCGCACGAATGTATCCATTCTAATTCATTCGTACAATCTATTCTAATTCATTCGCACGATCAATTCCAATTCATTCGTATGATCTATTCTAATTCATTCCTACGATCTATTCCAATTCATTCGTTCGAATGTATCCATTTTAATTCATTCATACGATTCATTCTAATTCATTCGTACGATCCATTCTAATTCATTCGCACGATCCATTCTACTTCATTCGCACGAATGTATCCATTCTAATTCATTCGTACAATCTATTCTAATTCATTCGCACGATCAATTCTAATTCATTCGTATGATCCATTCTAATTCATTCCTACGATCTATTCTAATTTATTCGCTCGAATGTATCCATTCTAATTCATTCGTACGATCCATTCTTATTCATTCGTACGATCCATTCAAATTCATTCGCATGATCCATTCTAATTCATTCGTACGATCCATTCTTATTCATTCCACGAATGTATCCATTCTAATTCATTCGTGCAATCCATTCTAATTCATTCGCACGATCAATTCTAAATCATTCATATGATCCATTCTAATTCATTCCTACGATGTATTCTAATTCATTCGTTCGAATGTATCCATTCTAATTCATTCGTACGATTCATTCTAATTCATTCGTACGATCCATTCTAATTCATTCGTGCAATCCATTCTAATTCATTCGCACGATCAATTCTAATTCATTCGTATGATCCATTCTAATTAATTCCTACAATCTATTCTAATTCATTCGTATGATCCATTCTAATTCATTCCTACGATCTATTCTAATTCATTCGTTCGAATATATCCATTCTAATTCATTCGTACGATCCATTCTACTTCATTCAAACGAATGTACCCATTCTAATTCATTCGAATGAATTAGAATTGATCGTGCGAATGAATTAGAATGGATTGCACGAATGAATTAGAATGGATACATTCGTGCGAATGAAGTAGAATGGATCATACGAATGAATTAGAATGGATCGTACGAATGAATTAGAATGAATCGTACGAATGAATTAGAATGGATACATTCGAACGAATAAATTAGAATAGATCGTAGGAATGAATTAGAATGGATCATACGAATGAATTAGAATTGATCGTGCGATTGAATTAGAATGGATTGTACGAATGAATTAGAATGAGGAATGAATTAGAATGGATCATACGAATGAATTAGAATTGATCGTGCGAATGAATTAGAATGGATTGCACGAATGAATTAGAATGGATACATTCGAGCGAATGAAGTAGAATGGATCGTACGAATGAATTAGAATGGATCGTACGAATGAATTAGAATGGATCGTACGAATGAATCAGAATGGATCGTACGAATGAATTAGAATGAATCGTACGAATGAATTAGAATGGAAACATTCGAACGAAAGAATTAGAATAGATCGTAGGAATGAATTAAAATGGATCGTACGAATGAATTAGAATGGATCGTACGAATGAATTAGAATGAATCGTACGAATGAATTAGAATGGATACATTCGAACGAATGAATTAGAATAGATCGTAGGAATGAATTAGAATGGATCATACGAATGAATTAGAATTGATCGTGCGAATGAATTAGAATGGATACATTCGTGCGAATGAATTAGAATAGATCTGGATAGTGCGAATGAATTTGAATGGATTGCACGAATGAATTAGAATGGATACGTTCGTGCGAATGAAGTAGAATGGATCGTACGAATGAATTAGAATGGATCGTACGAATGAATCAGAATGGATCGTATGAATGAATTAGAATGGATCGTACGAATGAATTAGAATGAATCGTACGAATGAATTAGAATGGATACATTCGAACGAATGAATTAGAATAGATCATAGGAATGAATTAGAATGGATCATACGAATGAATTAGAATTGATCGTGCGAATGAATTAGAACGGATTGCACGTACGATCCATTCTACTTCATTCGCACGAATGTATCCATTCTAATTCCTTCGTACAATCCATTCTAATTCATTCGCACGATAAAATTCTAATTCATTCGTATGATCCATTCTAATTCATTCGTACGATCCATTCTACTTCATTCGCACGAATGTATCCATTCTAATTCATTCGTACGATCCTTTCTAAATCATTCGTACGATCCATTCTAATTCATTCGTACGATCCATTCTAATTCATTCGCACGATCAATTCTAATTCATTCGCATGAATGTATCAATTCTAATTTATTCGTACGATCTATTCTAATTCATTCGCACGATCCATTCTAATTCATTCGTACGATCCATTCTACTTCATTCGCACGAATGTATCCATTCTAATTCATTCGTACAATCCATTCTAATTCATTCGCACGATCAATTCTAATTCATTCGTATGATCCATTCTAATTCATTCCTATGATCTATTCTAATTCATTCATTCGAATGTATCCATTCTAATTCATTCGTACGATTCATTCTAATTCATTCGTACGATCCATTCTAATTCATTCGTACGATCTATTCTACTTCATTCGCACGAATGTATCCATTCTAATTCATTCGTACAATCCATTCTAATTCATTCGCACGATCAATTCTAATTCATTCGTATGATCCATTCTAATTCATTCCTACGATCTATTCTAATTCATTCGTTCGAATGTATCCATTCTAATTCATTCGTACGATTCATTCTAATTCATTCGTACGATCCATTCTGATTCATTCGTACGATCCATTCTACTTCATTCGCATGAATGTATCCATTCTAATTCATCCGTACAATCCATTCTAATTCATTCGCACGATTAATTCTAATTCATTCGTATGATCCATTCTAATTCATTCCTACGATCTATTCTAATTCATTCGTTCGAATGTATCCATTCTAATTCATTCGTACGATTCATTCTAATTCATTCGTACGATCCATTCTAATTCATTCGTACGATCCATTCTACTTTATTCGCACGAATGTATCCATTCTAATTCATTCGTACAATCCATTCTAATTCATTCGCACGATCAATTCTAATTCATTCGTATGAACCATTCTAATTCATTCCTACGATCTATTCTAATACATTCGTTCGAATGTATCCATTCTAATTCATTCGTACGATTTATTCTAATTCAATCGTACGATCCATTCTAATTCATTCGTACGATCCATTCTACTTCATTCGCACGAATATATCCATTCTAATTCATTCGTACAATCATTTCTAATTCATTCGCACGATCAATTCTAATTCATTCGTATGATCCATTCTAATTCATTCCTACGATCTATTCTAATTCATTCGTTCGAATGTTTCCATTCTAATTCATTCGTACGATTCATTCAAATTCATTCGTACGATCCATTCTGATTCATTCGTACGATCCATTCTAATTCATTCGTACGATCCATTCTACTTCATTCGCACGAATGTATCCATTCTAATTCATTCGTACAATCCATTCTAATTCATTCGCACGATCAATTCTAATTCATTCGTATGATCCATTCTAATTCATTCCTACGATCTATTCTAATTCATTCGTTCGAATGTATCCATTCTAATTCATTCGTACGATCCATTCTAATTCATTCGTACGATCCATTCTACTTCATTCGCACGAATGTATCCATTCTAATTCATTCGTACAATCTATTCTAATTCATTCGCACGATCAATTCTAATTCATTCGTATGATCCAATCTAATTCATTCCTACGATCTATTCTACTACATTCGCACGAATGTATCCATTCTAATTCATTCGTATAATCCATTCTAATTCATTCGCACGATCAATTCTAATTCATTCGTACGATCCATTCTAATTCATTCCTACGATCTATTCTAATTTATTCGTTCGAATGTATCCAATCTAATTCATTCGTACGATTCATTCTAATTCATTCGTACGATCCATTCTAATTCATTCGTACGATCCATTCTAATTCATTCGTCCGATCCATTCTAATTCATTCACATGAATGTATCCATTCTAAATCATTCGTACAATCTATTCTAATTCATTCGTACGATCCATTCTAATTCATTCGTATGATCCATTCTAATTCATTCGTACAATCCATTCTAATTCATTCGCACGATCAATTCTAATTCATTCCTTCGATCTATTCTAATTCATTCGTTCGAATGTATCCATTCTAGTTCATTCTAATTCATTCGTACGATCCATTCTGATTCATTCTACTTCATTCGCACGAATGTATCCATTCTAATTCTTTCGTACAATCCAATCTAATTTATTCGCACAATCAATTCTAATTCATTCGTATGATCCATTCTAATTTATTCGTTCGAATGTATCCATTCTAATTCATTCGTACGATTCATTCTAATTCATTCGTACGATCCATTCTAATTCATTCGTACGATCCATTCTACTTCATTCGCACGAATGTATCCATTCTAATTCATTCGTACAATTCATTCTAATTCATTCGCACGATCAATTCTAATTCATTCGTATGATCCATTCTAATTCATTCCTACGATCTATTCTAATTCATTCGTTTGAATGTTTCCATTCTAATTCATTTGTACGATTAGAATGGATTGTACGAATGAATTAGAATGGATACATTCGAACGAATGAATTAGAATAGATCATAGGAATGAATTAGAATGGATCATACGAATGAATTAGAATTGATCGTGCGAATGAATTAGAATGGATTGTACGGATGAATTAGAATGGATACATTCGTGCGAATGAAGTAGAATGGATCGTACGAATGAATTAGAATGGATCGTATGAATTAATTAGAATGAATCGTACGAATGAATTAGAATGGATACATTCGAACGAATGAATTAGAATTGATTGTACGAATGAATTAGAATGAATCATACGAATGAATTAGAATTGATCGTGCGAATGAATTAGAATGGATTGTACGAATGAATTAGAATGGATACATTCGTGCGAATGAATCAGAATGGATCGTACGAATGAATTAGAATGAATCGTACGAATGAATTAGAATGGAAACATTCGAACGAATGAATTAGAATAGATCGTAGGAATGAATTAGAATGGATCATACGAATGAATTAGAATTGATCGTGCGAATGAATTAGAATGGATTGTACGAATGAATTAGAATGGATACATTCGTGCGAATGAAGTAGAATGGATCGTACGAATGAATTAGAATGGATCGTACGAATGAATTAGAATTGATCGTGCGAATGAATTAGAATGGATTGTACGAATGAATTAGAATGGATACATTCGTGCGAATGAAGTAGAATGGATCGTACGAATGAATTAGAATGGATCGTACGAATGAATTAGAATGAATCGTATGAATGAATTAGAATGGATACATTCGAACGAATAAATTAGAATAGATCGTAGGAATGAATTAGAATGGATCATACGAATGAATTAGAATTGATCGTGCGAATGAATTAGAATGGATTGTACGAATGAATTAGAATGGATACATTCGTGCGAATGAAGTAGAATGGATCTTACGAATGAATTAGAATGGATCGTACGAATGAATTAGAATGAATCGTACGAATGTATTAGAATGGATACATTCGAACGAATGAATTAGAATAGATCATAGGAATGAATTAGAATAGATCATACGAATGAATTAGAATTGATCGTGCGAATGAATTAGAATGGATTGTACGAATGAATTAGAATGGATTGTATGATCCATTCTAATTCATTCGTATGATTCATTCGAATTCATTCGTACGATCCATTCTAATTCATTCGTACGATCCATTCTACTTCATTCGCACGAATGTATCCATTCTAATTCATTCGTACAATCCATTCTAATTCATTCGCACGATCAATTCTAATTCATTCGTATGATCCATTCTAATTCATTCCTACGATCTATTCTAATTCATTCGTTCGAATGTATCCATTCTAATTCATTCGTACGATTCATTCTAATTCATTCGTACGATCCATTCTGATTCATTCGCACGAATGTATCCATTCTAATTCATTCGTACAATCCATTCTAATTCATTCGCACGATCAATTCTAATTCATTCGTATGATTCATTCTAATTCATTCCTACGATCTATTCTAATTCTTTCGTTCGAATGTATCCATTCTAATTCATTCGTACGATTCATTCTAATTCATTCGTACGATCCATTCTAATTCATTCTAATTCATTCGTACGATCCATTCTAATTCATTCGTACGATCCATTCTACTTTATTCGCACGAATGTATCCATTCTAATTCATTCGTACAATCCATTCTAATTCATTCGTACAAATGTTTCCATTCTAATTCATTCGTACGAATGTTTCCATTCTAATTCATTCGTACGATTCATTCTAATTCATTCGTACGATCCATTCTGATTCATTCGTACGATCCATTCTACTTCATTCGCACGAATGTATCCATTCTAATTCATTCGTGCAATCCATTCTAATTCATTCGCACGATCAATTCTAATTCATTCGTATGATCCATTCTAATTCATTCCTACGATCTATTCTAATTCATTCGTTCGATTGTATCCATTCTAATTCATTCGTACGATTCATTCTAATTCATTCGTACGATCCATTCTAATTCATTCGTTCGATCCATTCTACTTCATTCGCACGAATGTATCCATTCTAATTCATTCGTACAATCCATTCTACTTCATTCGCCCGAATGTATCCATTCTAATTCACTCGTACAATCCATTCTAATTCATTCGCACGATCAATTCTAATTCATTCGTATGATCCATTCTAATTCATTCCTACGATCTATTCTAATTCATTCGTTCGAATGTATCCATTCTAATTCATTCGTACGATTCATTCTAATTCTTTCGTACGATCCATTCTATTTCATTCGTACGATCCATTCTACTTCATTCGCACGAATGTATCCATTCTAATTCCGTATGATCCATTCTAATTCATTCCTACGATCTATTCTAATTCATTCGTTCGAATGTATCCATTCTAATTCATTCGTACGATTCATTCTAATTCATTCGTACGATCCATTCTAATTCATTCGTGCGATCCATTCTACTTCATTCGCTCGAATGTATCCATTCTAATTCATTCGTGCAATCCATTTTAATTCATTCGCACGATCAATTCTAATTCATTCGTATGATCCATTATAATTCATTCCTACGATCTATTCTAATTCATTCGTTCGAATGTATCCATTCTAATTCATTCGTACGATTCATTCTAATTCATTCGTACGATCCATTCTAATTCATTCGTACGATCCATTCTACTTCATTCGCACGAATGTATCCATTCTAATTCATTCGTACAATCCATTCTAATTCATTCGCACGATCAATTCTAATTCATTCGTATGATCCATTCTAATTCATTCCTACGATATATTCTAATTCATTCGTTCGAATGTATCCATTTTAATTCATTCGTACGATTCATTCTAATTCATTCGTACGATCCATTCTAATTCATTCGTACTATCCATTCTACTTCATTCGCACGAATGTATCCATTCTAATTCATTCGTACAATCTATTCTAATTCATTCGCACGATCAATTCTAATTCATTCGTATGATCCATTCTAATTCATTCCTACGATCTATTCTAATTTATTCGCTCGAATGTATCCATTCTAATTCATTCGTACGATCCATTCTTATTCATTCGTACGATCCATTCAAATTCATTCGCATGATCCATTCTAATTCATTCGTACGATCCATTCTTATTCATTCCACGAATGTATCCATTCTAATTCATTCGTGCAATCCATTCTAATTCATTCGCACGATCAATTCTAAATCATTCGTATGATCCATTCTAATTCATTCCTACGATGTATTCTAATTCATTCGTTCGAATGTATCCATTCTAATTAATTCGTACGATTCATTCTAATTCATTTGTACGATCCATTCTAATTCATTCGTGTAATCCATTCTAATTCATTCGCACGATCAATTATAATTCATTCGTATGATCCATTCTAATTCATTCCTACGATCTATTCTAATTCATTCGTATGATATATTCTAATTCATTCCTACGATCTATTCTAATTCATTCGTTCGAATGTATCCATTCTAATTCATTCGTACGATCCATTCTACTTCATTCGCACGAATGTACCCATTCTAATTCATTCGAATGAATTAGAATTGATCGTGCGAATGAATTAGAATGGTTTGCACGAATGAATTAGAATGGATACATTCGTGCGAATGAATTAGAATGGATTGCACGAATGAATTAGAATGGATACATTCGTGCGAATGAAGTAGAATGGATCATACGAATGAATTAGAATGGATCGTACGAATGAATTAGAATGAATCGTACGAATGAATTAGAATGGATACATTCGAACTAATAAATTAGAATAGATCGTAGGAATGAATTAGAATGGATCATACGAATGAATTAGAATTGATCGTGCGAATGAATTAGAATGGATTGTACGAATGAATTAGAACGAGGAATGAATTAGAATGGATCATACGAATGAATTAGAATTGATCGTGCGAATGAATTAGAATTGATCGTGCGAATGAATTAGAATGGATTGCACGAATGAATTAGAATGGATACATTCGAGCGAATGAAGTAGAATGGATCGTACGAATGAATTAGAATGGATCGTACGAATGAATTAGAATGAATCGTACGAATGAATTAGAATGGATCGTACGAATGAATCAGAATGGATCGTACGATTGAATTAGAATGAATCGTACGAATGAATTAGAATGGAAACATTCGAACGAATGAATTAGAATAGATCGTAGGAATGAATTAGAATGGATCGTACGAATGAATTAGAATGGATCGTACGAATGAATTAGAATGAATCGTACGAATGAATTAGAATGGATACATTCGAACGAATGAATTAGAATAGATCGTAGGAATGAATTAGAATGGATCATACGAATGAATTAGAATTGATCGTGCGAATGAATTAGAATGGATACATTCGTGCGAATGAATTAGAATAGATCTGGATAGTGCGAATGAATTTCAATGGATTGCACGAATGAATTAGAATGGATACATTCGTGCGAATGAAGTAGAATGGATCGTACGAATGAATTAGAATGGATCGTACGAATGAATCAGAATGGATCGTACGAATGAATTAGAATGGATCGTACGAATGAATTAGAATGAATCGTACGAATGAATTAGAACGGATACATTCGAACGAATGAATTAGAATAGATCATAGGAATGAATTAGAATGGATCATACGAATGAATTAGAATTGATCGTGCGAATGAATTAGAATGGATTGCACGTACGATCCATTCTAATTCATTCGCACGAATGTATCCAATCTAATTCCTTCGTACAATCCATTATAATTCATTCGCACGATCAATTCTAATTCATTCGTATGATCCATTCTAATTCATTCGTACGATCCATTCTACTTCATTCGCACGAATGTATCCATTCTAATTCATTCGTACGATCCATTCTAATTCATTCGTACGATCCATTCTAATTCATTCGTACGATCCATTCTAATTCATTCGCACGATCAATTCTAATTCATTCGCACGAATGTATCAATTCTAATTCATTCGTACGATCTATTCTAATTCATTCGCACGATCCATTCTAATTCATTCGTACAATCCATTCTACTTCATTCGCACGAATGTATCCATTCTAATTCATTCGTACAATCCATTCTAATTCATTCGCACGATCAATTCTAATTCATTCGTATTATCCATTCTAATTCATTTCTACGATCTATTCTAATTCATTCGTTCGAATGTATCCATTCTAATTCATTCGTACAATCCATTCTAATCGTACGAATGAATTAGAATGGAAACATTCGAACGAATGAATTCGAATAGATTGTAGGAATGAATTAGAATGGATCATACGAATGAATTAGAATTGATCGTGCGAATGAATTAGAATGGATTGTACGAATGAATTAGAATGGATACATTCGTGCGAATGAATTAGAATGGATCATACGAATGAATTAGATTTGATCATACGAATGAATTAGAATGGATACATTCGAACGAATAAATTAGAATAGATAGTAGGAATGAATTAGAATGAATCGTACGAATGAATTAGAATAGATACATTCGAACGAATGAATTAGAATAGATCGTAGGAATGAATTAGAATGGATCATACAAATGAATTAGAATAGATTGTACGAATGAATTAGAATGGATACATTCGTGCGAATGAAGTAGAATGGATCGTACAAATGAATTAGAATAGATCGTACGAATGAATTAGAATGGATACATTCGAACGAATGAATTAGAATAGATCGTAGGAATGAATTAGAATGGATCATACGAATGAATTAGAATTGATCGTGCGAATGAATTAGAATGGATTGTATGAATGAATTAGAATGGATACATTCGAGCGAATGAAGTAGAATCGATACATTCCATTCTAATTCATTCGTACGATCCATTCTAATTCATTCCAACGATCTATTCTAATTCATTCGTTCGAATGTATCCATTCTAATTCATTCGTACGATTCATTCTAATTCATTCGTACGATCTATTCTAATTCATTCGTTCGAATGTATCCATTCTAATTCATTCGTATGATCAATTCTAATACATTCGAATGAATGAATTAGAATAGATCGTAGGAATGAATTAGAATGGATCATACGAATGAATTAGAATTGATCATGCGAATGAATTAGAATGGATTGTACGAATGAATTAGAATGGATACATTCGTGCGAATGAAGTAGAATGGATACATTCCATTCTAATTCATTCGTACAATCCATTCTAATTCATTCGTACAATCCATTCTAATTCATTCGCACGATCCATTCTAATTCATTCATGCAATCCATTCTAATTCATTCGCACGATCCATTCTACTTCATTCGCACGAATGTATCCATTCTAATTCATTCGTACAATCCATTCTAATTCATTCGCACGATCAATTCTAATTCATTCGTATGATCCATTCTAATTCATTCCTACGATCTATTCTAATTCATTCAATTCATTCGTACGATCCATTCTAATTCATTCGTACAATCCATTCTACTTCATTCGCACGAATGTATCCATTCTAATTCATTCATACGATCCATTCTAATTTATTCGTACGATCAATTCTAATTCATTCGTACGATCCATTCTAATTCATTCGTACGATCCATTCTAATTCATTCGTACGATCCATTCTAATTCATTCGTACGATCCATTCTAATTTATTCGCACGAATGTATCTATTTTAATTCATTCATACAATCCATTCTAATTCATTCACACGATCAATTCTAATTCATTCGTATGATCCAATTCTAATTCATTCGTATGATCCATTCTAATTCATTGGATACATTCGAACGAATGAATTAGAATAGATCGTAGGAATGAATTAGAATGGATCATACGAATGAATTAGAATGGATACATTCGAACGAATAAATTAGAATAGATCGTAGGAATGAATTAGAATGGATCATACGAATGAATTAGAATGGATACATTCGAACTAATGAATTAGAATGGATACATTCGTGCGAATGAAGTAGAATGGATCGTACAAATGAATTAGAATGGATCATACGAATGAATTAGAATGGATCATACGAATGAATTAGAATTGATCGTGCGAATGAATTAGAATGGATTGTACGAATGAATTAGAATGGATACATTCTAATTCATTCGTACGATCCATTCTAATTCATTCGCACAATCTATTCTAAGTCATTCGTACGATCCATTCTAATTCATTAGCACGATCCATTCTAATTCATTCGTACGATCCATTCTATTTCATTCGTACGATCCATTCTTACTCATTCGTACGATCCATTCTAATTCATTCGCATGAATGTATCCATTCTAATTCATTCGTACAATCCATTCTAATTCATTCGTACGATCCATTCTAATTCATTCGTACAATCCATTCTAATTCATTCGTACGATCCATTCTAATTCATTCGCACGATCAATTCTAATTCATTCGTATGATCCATTCTAATTCATTCCTACGATCTATTCTAATTCATTCGTTCGAATGTATCCATTCTAATTCATTCGTATGATCCATTATAATTCATTCGTATGATCCATTCTACTTCATTCTCACGAATGTATCCATTCTAATTCATTCGTACAATCCATTCTAATTCATTCGCACGATCAATTCTAATTCATTCTTATGATCTATTCTAATTCATTCCTACGATCTATTCTAATTCATTCGTTCGAATGTTTCCATCATTCTGATTCATTCGTACGATCCATTCTAATTCATTCGTACGATCCATTCTACTTCATTCGCACGAATGTATCCATTCTAATTCATTCATACGATCCATTCTACTTCATTCGCACGAATGTATCCATTCTAATTCATTCGTACAATCCATTCTAATTCATTCACACGATCCATTCTAATTCATTCGTACGATCCATTCTACTTCATTCACACGAATGTATCCATTCTAATTCATTCGTACAATCCATTCTAATTCATTCGCACGATCAATTCTAATTCATTCGTATGATCCATTCTAATTCATTCCTACGATCTATTCTAATTCATTCGTTCGAATGTATCCATTCTAATTCATTCGTACGGTCCATTCTAATTCATTCGTACGATCCATTCTACTTCATTCGCACGATTGTATCCATTCTAATTCATTCGTACAATCCATTCTAATTCATTCGCACGATCAATTCTAATTCATTCGTATGATCCATTCTAATTCATTCGTACATTCGTGCGAATGATGTAGAATGGATCGTACGAATGAATCAGAATGGTTCGTACGAATGAATTAGAATGGATCGTATAAATGAATTAGAATGGATCGTGCGAATGAATTAGAATGGATCGTATGACTGAATTAGAATGGATACATTCGTGCGAATGAATTAGAATGGATCGTACGAATGAGTAAGAATGGATCATACAAATGAAATAGAATGGATCGTACGAATGAATTAGAATGGATCGTGCTAATGAATTAGAATGGATCGTACGAATAAATTAGAATAGATTGTCCGAATGAATACATTCGTGCGAATGAATTAGAATGGATCGTATGAATGAATTAGAATGGATCGTATGAATAAATTCGAATGGATCGTACGAATGAATTACAATGGATACATTCGTCCGAATGAATTAGAATGGATCATACGAAGAAATTAGGGTGGATCGTACGAATGCATTAGAATGGATATATTCGTGCGAAGGAATTAGAATGGTCTATACGAATGAATTAGAATGGATACATTCGTGCGAATGAAGTAGAATGGATCGTACGAATGAATTAGAATGGATCGTATGAATGAATTGGAATGAATCGTACGAATGAAATAGAATGGATACATTCGAACGAATGAATTAGAATAGATCGTTGCAATGAATTAGAATGGATCATACGAATGAATTAGAATTGATCGTGCGAATGAATTAGAATGGATTGTACGAATGAATTAGAATAGATACATTCGTGCGAATGAAGTAGAATGGATCGTACGAATGAATTAGAATGGATCGTACGAATGAATTAGAATGAATCGTACGAATGAATTAGAATGGATACATTCGAACGATTGAATTAGAATAGATCGTAGAAATGAATTAGAATGGATCATACGAATGAATTAGAATTGATCGTGCGAATGAATTAGAATGGATTGTACGAATGAATTAGAATAGATCGTAGGAATGAATTAGAATGGATCATACGAATGAATTAGAATCGATCGTGCGAATGAATTAGAATGAATTGTATGAATGAATTAGAATGGATACATTCGTGAGAATGAAGTAGAATGGATCGTACGAATGAATTAGAATGGATCGTACGAATGAATTAGAATGAATCATACGAATGAATTAGAATGTGTATATTCGAACGAATGAATTAGAATAGATCGTAGGAATGAATTAGAATGGATCATACGAATGAATTAGAATGGATCATACGAATGAATTAGAATTGATCGTGCGAATGAATTAGAATGGATTGTACTAATGAATTAGAATGGATCGTACGAATGAATTAGAATGGAAACATTCGAACGAATGAATTAGAATAGATTGTAGGAATGAATTAGAATGAATCGTACGAATGAATTAGAATGAATCGTACGAATGAATTACAACGAATGAAGTAGAATGGATCGTACGAATGAACTAGAATGGATCGTACGAATGAATTAGAATGAATCATACGAATGAATTAGAATGTGTACATTCGAACGAATGAATTAGAATAGATCGTAGGAATGAATTAGAATGGATCATACGAATGAATTAGAATGGATCATACGAATGAATTAGAATTGATCGTGCGAATGAATTAGAATGGATCGTACGAATGAATTAGAATGAATCGTACGAATGAATTAGAATGGATACATTCGAACGAATGAATTAGAATAGATCGTAGGAATGAATTAGAATGGATTGTACGAATGAATTAGAATGGATCGTACGAATGAATTAGAGTGGATCTTACGAATGAATTAGAATGGATTGTACGAATGAATTAGAATGGATACATTCCATTCTAATTCATTCGTACGATCCATTCTACTTCATTTGCACGAATGTATCCATTCTAATTCATTCGTACAATCCATTCTAATTCATTCGCACGATCAATTCTAATTCATTCGTATGATCCATTCTAATTCATTCCTACGATCTATTCTACTAAATTCGTTCGAATGTATCCATTCTAATTCATTCGTACGATTCATTCTAATTCATTCGTACGATCCATTCTAATACATTCGTACGATCCATTCTACTTCATTCGCACGAATGTATCCATTCTAATTCATTCGTACAATCCATTCTAATTCATTCACACGATCAATTCTAATTCATTCGTATGATCCATTCTAATTTATTCCTACGATCTATTCTAAATCATTCGTTCGAATGTATCCATTCTAATTCATTCGTACAATCCATTCTAATCGTACGAATGAATTAGAATGGAAACATTCGAACGAATGAATTAGAATAGATCGTAGGAATGAATTAGAATGGATCATATGAATGAATTAGAATTAATTGTGCGAATGAATTAGAATGGATTGTACGAATGAATTAGAATGGATACATTCGTGCGAATGAAGTAGAATGGATCGTACGAATGAATTAGAATGGATACATTCGTGCGAATGAAGTAGAATGGATCGTACGAATGAATTAGAATGGATCGTTCGAATGAATTAGAATGAATCGTATGAATGAATTAGAATGGATACATTCGAACGAATAAATTAGAATGGATCATACGAATGAATTAGAATTGATCGTGCGAATGAATTAGAATAGATTGTACAAATGAATTAGAATGGATACATTCGTGCGAATGAAGTAGAATGAATCAGAATGGATCATACGAATGAATTAGAATGAGTTAGAATGGATACATTCGAACGAATGAATTAACGAATGAATTAGAATAGATCGTACGAATGAATTAGAATGGATCGTACGAATGAATTAGAATGGAATGTATCCATTCTACTTCATTCGCTTGAATGTATCCATTCTAATTCATTCGTACAATCCAATCTAATTCATTCGCACGATCAATTCTAATTCATTCGTATGATCCATTCTAATTCATTCCTACGATCTATTCTAATTCATTCGTTCGAATGTATCCATTCTAATTCATTCGTACGATCTATTCTAATTCATTCGTACGATCCATTCTACTTCATTCGCACGAATGTATCCATTCTAATTCATTCGTACAATCTATTCTAATTCATTAGCACGATCAATTCTAATTCATTCGTATGATCCATTCTAATTCATTCCTACGATCTATTCTAATTCATTCGTTCGAATGTATTAGAATTGATCATACGAATGAATTAGAATGGATACATTCGAACGAATGAATTAGAATAGATCGTAGGAATGAATTAGAATGGATCATACGAATGAAGTAGAATGGATCGTACGAATGAATTAGAATGGATTGTACGAATGAATTAGAATGAATCGTACGAATGAATTAGAATGGAAACATTCGAACGAATGAATTAGAATAGATCGTAGGAATGAATTAGAATGAATCGTACGAATGAATTAGAATGGATTGTACGAATGAATTAGAATAGATCCATTCGTGCGAATGAAGTAGAATGGATCGTACGAATGAATCAGAATGGATCGTATGAATGAATTAGAATGAATCGTACGAATGAATTAGAATGGAAACATTCAAACGAATGAATTAGAATAGATCGTAGGAATGAATTAGAATGGATCATACGAATGAATTAGAATGTATCTTGCGAATGAATTAGAATGGATTGTACGAATGAATTAGAATGGATACATTCGTGCGAATGAAGTAGAATGGATCGTACGAATGAATAAGAATGGATATATTCGTGCCAATGAAGTAGAATGGATCGTACGAATGAATTAGAATGGATCGTACGAATGAATTAGAATGAATCGTACGAATGAATTAGAATAGATCGTAGGAATGAATTAGAATGGATCATACGAATGAATTAGAATTGATCGTGCGAATGAATTAGAATGGATCGTACGAATGAATTAGAATGGATACATTCGTGCGAATGGAGTAGAATGGATCGTACGAATGTATTAGAATGGATCGTACGAATGAATTAGAATGAATCGTACGAATGAATTAGAATGGATACATTCGAACGAATAAATTAGAATAGATCGTAGGAATGAATTAGAATGGGTCATACGAATGAATTAGAATTGATCGTGCGAATGAATTAGAATGGATTGTACGAATGAATTAGAATGGATACATTCATGCGAATGAAGTAGAATGGATCGTACGAATGAATTAGAATGGATCGTACGAATGAATTAGAAATGATCGTGCGAATGAATTAGAATGGATTGCACGAATGAATTAGAATGGATACATTCGTGCGAATGAAGTAGAATGGATCGTACGAATGAATTAGAATGGATCGTACGAATGAATTAGAATGAATCGTACGAATGAATTAGAATGGATACATTCAAACGAATGAATTAGAATAGATCGTAGGAATGAATTAGAATGGATCATACGAATGAATTAGAATTGATCGTGCGAATGAATTAGAATGGATTGTACGAATGAATTAGAATGGATACATTCGAACGAATGAATTAGAATAGATCGTAAGAATGAATTAGAATGGATCATACGAATGAATTAGAATTGATCGTGCGAATGAATTAGAATGGATTGTACGAATGAATTAGAATGGATTGTACGAATGAATTAGAATGGATACATTCGTGCGAATGAAGTAGAATGGATACATTCCATTCTAATTCATTCGTACAATCCATTCTAATTCATTCGTACAATCCATTCTAATTCATTCGCACGATCCATTCTAATTCATTCGTACGATCCATTCTAATTCATTCGTATGATCCATTCTAATTCATTAGCATGATCCATTCTAATTCATTCGTACGATCCATTTTATTTCATTCGTACGATCCATTCTTACTCATTCGTACGATCCATTCTAATTCATTCGCATGAATGTATCCATTCTAATTCATTCGTACGATCCATTCTAATTCATTCGTACGATTCATTCTAATTCATTCGTACGAATGAAGTAGAATGGATCGTACGAATGAATTAGAATGGATCGTACGAATGAATTAGAATGAATCGTACGAATGAATTAGAATGGATACATTCGAACGAATGAATTAGAATAGATTGTACGAATGAATTAGAATGAATCATACGAATGAATTAGAATTGATCGTGCGAATGAATTAGAATGGATTGTACGAATGAATTAGAATGGATACATTCGTGCGAATGAAGTAGAATGAATCAGAATGGATCGTACGAATGAATTAGAATGAATCGTATGAATGAATTAGAATGGAAACATTTGAACGAATGAATTAGAATAGATCATAGAAATGAATTAGAATGGATCATACGAATGAATGAGAATTGATCGTGCGAATGAATTAGAATGGATTATACGAATGAATTAGAATGGATACATTCGTGCAAATGAAGTAGAATGGATCGTACGAATGAATTAGAATGGATCGTACGAATGAATTAGAATGGAAACATTCGAACGAATGAATTAGAATAGATCGTAGGAATGAATTAGAATGGATCATACGAATGAATTAGAATTGATCGTGCGAATGAATTAGAATGGATTGTATGAATAAATTAGAATGGATACATTCGTGCGAATGAAGTAGAATGGATCGTACGAATGAATTAGAATGGATACATTCGTGCGAATGAAGTAGAATGGATCGTACGAATAAATTAGAATGGATCGTACGAATGAATTAGAATGAATCGTACGAATGAATTAGAATGGAAACATTCGAACGAATGAATTAGAATAGATCGTAGGAATGAATTAGAGTGGATCATACGAATGAATTAGAATTGATCGTGCGAATGAATTAGAATGGATTGTACGAATGAATTAGAATGGATACATTCGTGCGAATGAAGTAGAATGGATCGTACGAATGAATTAGAATGGATCGTACGAATGAATTAGAATGGATACATTCGAACGAATGAATTAGAATAGATCGTAGGAATAAATTAGAATGGATCATACGAATGAATTAGAATTGATCGTGCGAATGAATTAGAATGGATTGTACGAATGAATTAGAATGGATACATTCGAATGAATCGTACGAATGAATTAGAATAGATCGTACGAATGAATTAGAATGGATCGTACGAATGAATTAGAATGGATACATTCGTGCGAATGAAGTAGAATGGATCGAACGAATGAATTAGAATAGATCGTAGGAATGAATTAGAATGGATCATATGAATGAATTAGAATTGATCGTGCGAATGAATTAGAATGGATTGCACGAATGAATTAGAATGGATACATTCGTGCGAATGAAGTAGAATGGATCATACGAATGAATTAGAATGGATCGTACGAATGAATTAGAATGAATCGTACGAATGAATTAGAATGGATACATTCGAATGAATAAATTAGAATAGATCGTAGGAATGAATTAGAATGGATCATACGAATGAATTAGAATTGATCGTGCGAATGAATTAGAATGGATTGTACGAATGAATTAGAATGGATACATTCATGCGAATGAAGTAGAATGGATCGTACGAATGAATTAGAATGGATCGTACGAATGAATTAGAAATGATCGTGCGAATGAATTAGAATGGATTGCACGAATGAATTAGAATGGATACATTCGTGCGAATGAATTAGAATGGATCGTACGAATGAATTAGAATGGATCGTACGAATGAATTAGAATAGATCGTAGGAATGAATTAGAATGGATCATACGAATGAATTAGAATTGATCGTGCGAATGAATTAGAATGGATTGTACGAATGAATTAGAATGGATACATTCGTGCGAATGAAGAATGAATCGTACGAATGAATTAGAATGGATACATTCGAACGAATAAATTAGAATGGATCGTACGAATGAATTTGAATAGATCATACAAATGAATTAGAAAGGTTACATTCGTGAGAATGAATTAGAATGGATCGTGCGAATGAATGAGAATTGATCATACGGATGAATTAGAATGGATCGTACGAATGAATTAGATTGCATCGCACGATCCATTCTAATTCGTTCGTACGATCATTCTAAAACATTCGTACGAATGAATTAGAATGGATCGTACGAATGAATTAGAATGGATACATTCGTGCGAATGAATTAGAATGGATCGTACGAATGAATTAGAATGGATCGTACGAATGAATTAGAATGAATCGTACGAATAAATTAGAATGGATACATTCGAACTAATGAATTAGAATAGATCGTAGGAATGAATTAGAATGGATCATACGAATGAATTAGAATTGATCGTGCGAATGAATTAGAATGGATTGTACGAAGGAATTAGAATGGATACATTCGTGCGAATGAAGTAGAATGGATCGTACGAATGAAATAGAATGGATCGTACGAATGAATTAGAATGAATCGTATGAATGAATTAGAATGGATACATTCGAACGAATGAATTAGAATAGATCGTAGGAATGAATTAGAATGGATCATATGAATGAATTAGAATTGATCGTGTGAATAAATTAGAATGGATTGTACGAATGAATTAGAATGGATACATTCGAACTAATGAATTAGAATAGATCGTAGGAATGAATTAGAATGGATCATACGAATGAATTAGAATTGATCGTGCGAATGAATTAGAATGGATTGTACGAAGGAATTAGAATGGATACATTCGTGCGAATGAAGTAGAATGGATCGTACGAATGAAATAGAATGGATTGTACGAATGAATTAGAATGAATCGTACGAATGAATTAGAATGGATACATTCGAACGAATGAATTAGAATAGATCGTAGGAATGAATTAGAATGGATCATACGAATGAATTAGAATGGATCGTAGGAATGAATTAGAATGAATCGTACGAATGAATTAGAATAGATCGTAGCAATGAATTAGAATGGATCATACGAATGAATTAGAATTGATCGTGCGAATGAATTAGAATGGATTGTACGAATGAATTAGAATGGATATATTCGTGCGAATGAAGTAGAATGGATCGTACGAATGAATTAGAATGGATCGTACGAATGAATTAGAATGAATCGTACGAATGAATTAGAATGGATACATTCGAACGAATGAATTAGAATAGATCGTAGGAATGAATTAGAATGGATCCTACAAATGAATTAGAATTGATCGTGCGAATGAATTAGAATGGATTGTACGAATGAATTAGAATGGATACATTCGTGCGCATGAAGTAGAATGGATCGTACGAATGAATTAGAATGGATCGTATGAATGAATTAGAATGAATCGTATGAATGAATTAGACTGGATACATTCGAACGAATGAATTAGAATAGATCGTAGGAATGAATTAGAATGGATCATACGAATGAATTAGAATTAATCGTGCGAATGAATTAGAATGGATTGCACGAATGAATTAGAATGGATACATTCGAGCGAATGATGTAGAATGGATCGTACGAATGAATTAGAATGGATCGTACGAATGAATTAGAATGGATACATTCGAACAAATGAATTAGAATAGATCGTAGGAATGAATTAGAATGGATCATACGAATGAATTAGAATTGATCGTGCGAATGAATTAGAATGGATTGTACGAATGAATTAGAATGGATACATTCGTGCGAATGATGTAGAATGGATCGTACGAATGAATCAGAATGGATCGTACGAACGAATGAATTAGAATTGATCGTTGGAATGAATTAGAATGGATTGTACGAATGAATTAGAATGGATACATTCGTCCGAATGAAGTAGAATGGATCGTACGAATGAATTAGAATGGATCGTACGAATGAATTAGAATGAATCGTACGAATGAATTAGAATGGATACATTCGAACGAATAAATTAGAATAGATCGTAGGAATGAATTAGAATGGATCATTCGAATGAATTAGAATTGATCGTGCGAATGAATTAGAATGGATTGTACGAATGAATTAGAATGGATACATTCGTGCGAATGAAGTAGAATGGATTGTACGAATAAATTAGAATGGATACATTCGTGCGAATGAAGTAGAATGGATCGTACGAATGAATTAACATGGAACGTACGAATGAATTAGAATGAATCGTATGAATGAATTAGAATGGAAACATTCGAACGAATGAGTTAGAATAGATCGTAGGAATGAATTAGAATGGATACATTCGTGCGAATGAAGTAGAATGGATCGTACGAATGAATTAGAATGGATCGTACGAACGAATGAATTAGAATTGATCGTGCGAATGAATTAGAATGGACTGTACGAATGAATTAGAATGGATACATTCGTGCGAATGAAGTAGAATGGATCATACGAATGAATTAGAATGGATCGTACGAATGAATTAGAATGAATCGTACGAATGAATTAGAATGGATACATTCGAACGAATAAATTAGAATAGTTCGTAGGAATAAATTAGAATGGATCATACGAATGAATTAGAATTGAACGTGTGAATGAATTAGAATGGATTGTACGAATGAATTAGAATGGATACATTCGTGCGAATGAAGTAGAATGGATCGTACGAATGAATTAGAATGGATACATTCGTGCGAATGAAGTAGAATGGATCGTACGAATGAATTAGAATGGATCGTACGAATGAATTAGAATGAATCGTACGAATGAATTAGAATGGATACATTCGAACGAATGAATTAGAATAGATCGTAGGAATGAATTAGAATGGATCATAGGAATGAATTAGAATTGATCGTGTGAATGAATTAGAATGGATTGTACGAATGAATTAGAATGGATACATTCGTGCGAATGAAGTAGAATGGATCGTATGAATGAATTAGAATGGATTGTACGATCCATTCTAATTCATTCGTATGATTCATTCTAATTCATTCCTACGATCTATTCTAATTTATTCGTTCGAATGTATCCAATCTAATTCATTCGTACGATCCATTCTAATTCATTCGTACGATCCATTCTACTTCATTCGCACGAATGTATCCATTCTAATTCATTCGTACAATCCATTCTAATTCATTCGCACGATCATTCTAATTCATTCGTACGATCCATTCTAATTCATTCGTATGATCCATTCTACTTCATTCGCACGAATGTATCAATTCTAATTCATTCGTACAATCCATTCTAATTCATTCGCACGATCAATTCTAATTCATTCGTTCGTACGATCCATTCTAATTCATTCGTACGATCCATTCTACTTCATTCGCATGAATGTATCCATTCTAATTCATTCCTACGATCTATTATAATTCATTCGTTCGAATGTTTCCGTTCTAATTCATTCGTACGATTAATTCTAATTCATTCGTACGATCCATTCTAATTCATTCGTACGATCCATTCTACTTCATTCGCTCGAATGTATCCATTCTAATTCATTCGTGCAATCCATTCTAATTCATTCGCACGATCAATTCTAATTCATTCATATGATCCATTCTAATTCATTCCTACGATCTATTATAATTCATTCGTTCGAATGTATCCATTCTAATTTATTCGTACGATTCATTCTAATTCATTCGTACGATCCATTCAAATTCATTCGTATGATCCATTCTACTTCATTCGCACGAATGTATCCATTCTAATTCATTCGTACAATCCATTCTAATTCATTCGCACGATCAATTCTTATTCATTCGTATGATCCATTCTAATTCATTCCTACGATCTATTCTAATTCATTCGTTCGAATGTATCCATTCTAATTCATTCGTACGATTCATTCTAATTCATTCGTACGATCCATTCTAATTCATTCGTACGATCCATTCTACTTCATTCGCACGAATGTATCCATTCTAATTCATTCGTACAATCTATTCTAATTCATTCACACGATCAATTCTAATTCATTCGTATGATCCATTCTAATTCATTCCTACGATCTATTCTAATTTATTCGCTCGAATGTATCCATTCCAATTCACTCGTACGATCCATTCTTATTCATTCGTACGATCCATTCAAATTCATTCGCATGATCCATTCTAATTCATTCGTACGATCCATTCTTATTCATTCCACGAATGTATCCATTCTAATTCATTCGTGCAATCCATTCTAATTCATTCGCACGATCAATTCTAATTCATTCGTATGATCTATTCTAATTCATTCCTACGTAGGAATAAATTAGAATGGATCATACGAATGAATTAAAATTGATCGTGCGAATGAATTAGAATGGATTGTACGAATGAATTAGAATGGACACATTCGTGCGAATGAAGTAGAATGGATCGTACGAATGAATTAGAATAGATCGTAGGAATGAATTAGAATGAATCGTACGAATGAATTAGAATGGATATAATTCCTAATTCATTCGCACGATTCATTCTAATTCATTCGTACGATCCAATCTAATTCATTCGTACGATCCATTCTAATTCATTCGTATGATCCATTCTACTTCATTCGCACGAATGTATCCATTCTAATTCATTCGTACAATCCATTCTAATTCATTCGTACGATCCATTCTAATTCATTCGTATGATCCATTCTAATTCATTCCTACGATCTATTCTAATTCATTCGTTCGAATGTTTCCATTCTAATTCATTCGTACGATTCATTCTAATTCATTCGTACGATCCATTCTAATTCATTCGTACGATCCATTCTACATCATTCGCACGAATGTATCCATTCTAATTCATTCGTACAATCCATTCTAATTCATTCGCACGATCAATTCTAATTCATTCGTATGATCCATTCTAATTCATTCCTATGATCTATTCTAATTTATTCGTTCGAATGTATCCATTCTAATTCATTCGTATGATTCATTCTAATACATTCCTACGATCTATTCTAATTCATTCGTTTGAATGTATCCATTCTAATTCATTCATACGATTCATTCTAATTCATTCGTACGATCCATTCTAATTCATTCCTACGATCTATTCTAACTCATTCGTTCGAATGTATCCATTCTAATTCATTCGTATGATTCATTCTAATTTATTCGTACGATCCATTCTGATTCATTCGTACGATCCATTCTAATTCATTCGTACGATCCATTCTACTTCATTCGCACGAATGTATCCATTCTAATTCATTCGTACAATCCATTCTAAGTCATTCGCACGATCAATTCTAATTCATTCGTATGATCCATTCTAATTCATTCCTACGATCTATTCTAATTCATTCGTTCGAATGTATCCATTCTAATTCTTTCGTACGATTCATTCTAATTCATTCGTACGATCCATTCTGATTCATTCGTACGATCCATTCTACTTCATTCGCACGAATGTATCCATTCTAATTCATTCGTACAATCCATTCTAATTCATTCGCACGATCAATTCTAATTCATTCGTATGATCCATTCTAATTCATTCCTACGATCTATTCTAATTCATTCGTTCGAATGTATCCATTCTAATTCATTCGTACGATTCATTCTAATTCATTCGTACGATCCATTCTAATTCATTCGTACGATCCATTCTACTTCATTCGCACGAATGTATCCATTCTAATTCATTCGTACAATCCATTCTAATTTATTCGCACGATCAATTCTAATTCATTCGTATGATCCATTCTAATTCATTCCTACGATCTATTCTAATTTATTCGTTCGAATGTATCCATTCTAATTCATTCATACGATTTGTTCTAATTCATTCGTACGATCCATTCTAATTCATTCGTACGATCCATTCTACTTCATTCGCACGAATGTATCCATTCTAATTCATTCGTACAATCCATTCTAATTTATTCGCACGATCAATTCTAATTCATTCGTATGATCCATTCTAATTCATTCCTTCGATCTATTCTAATTCATTCATTCGAATGTTTCCATTCTAATTCATTCGTACGATCCATTCTAATTCATTCGCACGATCAATTCTAATTCATTCGTATGATCCATTCTAATTCATTCCTACGATCTATTCTAATTCATTCGTTCGAATGTATCCATTCTAATTCATTCGCACGATCAATTCTAATTCATTCGCACGAATGTATCCATTCTAATTCATTCGCACGATCAATTCTAATTCATTCGTATGATCCATTCTAATTCATTCCTACGATCTATTCTAATTAATTCGTTCGAATGTATCCATTCTAATTCATTCGTATGATCCATTCTACTTCATTCGAACGAATGTATCCATTCTAATTCATTCGTACAATCCATTCTAATTCATTCGCACGATCAATTCTAATTCATTCGTATGATCCATTCTAATTCATTCCTACGATCTATTCTAATTTATTCGTTCGAATGTATCCATTCTAATTCATTCGTACGATTCATTCTAATTCATTCGTACGATCCATTCTAATTCATTCGTACAATCCATTCTACTTCATTTCTAATTCATTCGTATGAATTACAATGGATCATACGAATGAATTAGAATTGATCGTGCGAATGAATTAGAATGGATTGTACGAATGAATTAGAATGGATACATTCGTGCGAATGAAGTAGAATGGATCGTACGAATGAATTAGAATGGATCGTACGAATGAATTAGAATGAATCGTACGAATGAATTAGAATGGAAACATTCGAACGATCCATTCTAATTCATTCCTACGATCTATTCTAATTCATTCGCATGATTCATTCTAATTCATTCGTACAATCCATTCTAATCCATTCTAATTCATTCTAATTCATTCGTATGATCAATTCTAATACATTCGTACGATCCATTCTAATTCATTCCTACGATCTATTCTAATTCATTCGTACGATTTATTCTAATTCATTCCTACGATCTATTCTAATTCATTCGTTCGAATGTATTAGAATTGATCATATGAATGAATTAGAATGGATACATTCGAATGAATGAATTAGAATAGATCGTAGGAATGAATTAGAATGGATCATACGAATGAATTAGAATTGATCGTGCGAATGAATTAGAATGGATTGCACGAATGAATTAGAATGGATGCATTCGTGCGAATGAAGTAGAATGGATCGTACGAATGAATCAGAATGGATCATACGAATGAATTAGAATGAATCGTACGAATGAATTAGAATGGAAACATTCGTACGATCCATTCTAATTCATTCCTACGATCTATTCTAATTCATTCGCACGATTCATTCTAATTCATTCGTACAATCCATTCTAATCCATTCTAATTCATTCTAATTCATTCGTATGATCAATTCTAATACATTCGTACGATCCATTCTAATTCATTCCTACGATCTATTCTAATTCATTCGTACGATTCATTCTAATTCATTCCTACGATCTATTCTAATTCATTCGTTCGAATGTATTAGAATTGATCATACGAATGAATTAGAATGGATACATTCGAATGAATGAATTAGAAAAGATCGAAGGAATGAATTAGAATGAATCGTACGAATGAATTAGAATGGATACATTCGAACGAATGAATTAGAATAGATCGTAGGAATGAATTAGAATGGATCATACGAATGAATTAGAATGGAATGTATCCATTCTACTTCATTCGCTCCAATGTATCCATTCTAATTCATTCGTACAATCCACTCTAATTCATTCGCACGATCAATTCTAATTCATTCGTATGATCCATTCTAATTCATTCCTACGATCTATTCTAATTCATTCGTTCGAATGTATCCATTCTAATTCATTCGTATGATCTATTCTAATTCATTCGTACGATCCATTCTACTTCATTCGCACGAATGTATCCATTCTAATTCATTCGTACAATCCATTCTAATTCATTCGCACGATCAATTCTAATTCATTCGTATGATCCATTCTAATTCATTCCTACGATCTATTCTAATTCATTCGTTCGAATGTTTCCATTCTAATTCATTCGTACGATCCATTCTAATTCATTCCTACGATCTATTCTAATTCATTCGTTCGAATGTATCCATTCTAATTCATTCGTATGATCAATTCTAAA
Source organism: Chamaelirium japonicum (assembly GCA_947650365.1). Lineage (NCBI taxonomy): Eukaryota > Viridiplantae > Streptophyta > Magnoliopsida > Liliales > Melanthiaceae > Chamaelirium > Chamaelirium japonicum. The sequence continues at coordinate 215,352 of CANTAL010000154.1, forward strand.
TCATTCGTATGATCTATTCTAATTCATTCGCATGAATATATCCATTCTAATTCATTCGTACAATCCATTCTAATTCATTCGCACGATCAATTCTAATTCATTCGTATGATCCATTCTAATTCATTCCTACGATCTATTCTAATTCATTCGTTCGAATGTTTCCATTCTAATTCATTCGTATGATTAGAATGGATTGTACGAATGAATTAGAATGGATACATTCGAATGAATGAATTAGAATAGATCGTAGGAATGAATTAGAATGGATCATACGAATGAATTAGAATTGATCGTGCGAATGAATTAGAATGGATTGTACGAATGAATTAGAATGGATACATTTGTGCGAATGAAGTAGAATGGATCGTACGAATGAATTAGAATGGATCGTGCGAATGAATTAGAATAGATCGTACGAATGAATTAGAATTGATACATTCGTGCGAATGAATTAGAATTGATCGTGCGAATGAATTAGAATTGATCGTGCGAATGAATTAGAATGGATTGTACGAATGAATTAGAATGGATCGTATGAATGAATTAGAATGGATACATTCGTGCGAATGAAGTAGAATGGATCGTACGAATGAATTAGAATGGATCATACGAATGAATTAGAATTGATCGTGTGAATGAATTAGAATGGATTGTACGAAGGAATTAGAATGGATACATTCGTGCGAATGAAGTAGAATGGATCGTACGTGCAATCCATTCTAATTCATTCGCACGATCAATTCTAATTCATTCGTATGATCCATTCTAATTCATTCCTATGATCTATTCTAATTCATTCGTTCGAATGTATCCATTCTAATTCATTCGTACGATTCATTCTAATTCATTCGTACGATCCATTCTAATTCATTCGTACGATCCATTCTACTTCGCGCACGAATGTATCCATTCTAATTCATTCGTACGATCCATTTTACTTCATTCGCACGAATGTATCTATTCTAATTCATTCGTACGAATGTATCCATTCTAATTCATTCGTACGATCCATTCTAATTCATTCGTACGATCCATTCTAATTCATTCGTACGATCCATTCTAATTCATTCGTACGATCCATTCTAATTCATTCGTATGATCCATTCTAATTCATTCCTACGATCTATTCTAATTCATTCGTTCGAAGGTATCCATTCTAATTCATTCGTACGATTCATTCTAATTCATTCGTACGATCCATTCTAATTCATTCGTACGATCCATTCTAATTCATTCACATGAATGTATCCATTCTAATTCATTCGTACAATCTATTCTAATTCATTCGCACGATCCATTCTAATTCATTCGTATGATCCATTCTAATTCATTCGTACAATCTATTCTAATTCATTCGCACGATCAATTCTACTTCATTCGCACGATCAATTCTAATTCATTCCTACGATTTATTCTAATTCATTCGTTCGAATGTATCCATTCTAATTCATTCGTACGGTCCATTCTGATTCATTCTACTTCATTCGCACGAATGTATCCATTCTAATTCATTCATACAATCCATTCTAATTCATTCGCACGATCAATTCTAATTCATTCGTATGAATGAGTTAGAATGGATCGTACGAATGAATTAGAAAGGATTGTACGAATGAATTAGAATGGATCTATTCGTGCGAATGAAGTAGAATGGATACATTCCATTCTAATTCATTCGTACAATCTGTTCGGGGGATTTTTCGCTGGTCCGTGCGGGCTGCCTGCAAGACAAAGAAAAGAGAACGTGAGAACGGCTGGCTCCCTTAGGAGCGCAGACCCTCCGACGCTCAAGTCAGTCACAGTGGCACAACGGCGAGCTGTAATGGACCAAAGAGGAAGGAAAAGGGATTTCGAACCTGTACTATGGAGCCTTGGGGTGAGCATTTATAGCAATCGGCGGCCTACCGTGGCCCGACACGTGGAGATTCTTCCGGCGCCTTCTAGACCCCCCACGTTCTGGCTCGCGTGGGTCTGACAGTCCTTGGTACTCGCGCCCTGACATTTTGTCGTCAGGCCTGCCAGGCGGTTTGAGTGGGGGAGGGAATCTTTCTTGTCGTGGCCAGGTGGCCATTCTGGAATGTTCAAGTCTGGGAGGTCTCGAACTGATTCGAGCGAGCTTCCGTGGACCACGTTTGTCCACGTAGCTTCCGTGGGGTTTTGACACCTGGCATCCTCTCATACATTGTGGGCGACCTCCGACGGGGAGCTAAGGTGAGCTCGCCCTCTATTGCTCCGCCTTCTCTTCCACATCTATCAAGAGTCGGACCTCGCGGGAGCAACCTCCTCGATAAACTGGGGAATTCTGGCGAGCTTGGGCGAGCTCCTGAGCGAGCTAGGGGCGAGCTCCTGCGCGAGCTAGGGGCGTTCGCGATGCCGGTGTCTTCGTTATGCATGACGGTCTAACTCCCGCTATCACTGCCAGCGAGTTCTCGCGCGGGCTTGGCGAACTCCGGGGCGAGCTCCTGAGCGAGCTTAGGCGAGCTCCTGGGTGAGCTTGGCGAGCTACGGGGCGAGCTCCTGAGCGAGCTTCTGGGTGATCTCGGGCGAGCTCCATCGAGCTCAGGTGAGCTCCTGAGCGAGCTTCTGGGCGATCTCAGGCGAGCTCCATCGAGCTCAGGCGAGCTCTTAAGAGTGCTCTTGGCCTGGGCCCTTTCAGCCTAATGTGGATCTCGCTCCCTGTCAAGGTGATTTGGTGAGCACGGGGGAGCGAACTCCTGCGAGCTGCACTCAGATACAAGGTGTCCATCCAGCTCCCTGTGGGGCGAGCTCCTGAGGGGTTGGGAGAGGCGAGCTGCACTCAGATACAAGGTGTCCATCCAGCTCCCTGGGGGGGGGGCGAGCTCCTGAGGGGCTGGGAGAGGCGAGCTTTTTGGACGGGCTCCCTCGAGAACTCTTATCTCAGATGCGTTTGCAATGCTACCCAAGATATGTGGTTTCTGTCTACCCCCAACATTACCCCCTCCTGAGGGAGTGATCGAGGAAACTCGACGCTTGCTCAGGAGTCTTAGCGAACTCCTATCCCCGGCAATGTGCCTGATATCAATGTCTGCCGTAACAGTTTTCTTGCGGGGCGGAGATAGTAGCGATGGCGGCCTGCGCCGAGAGCTTTGACTGCCAGTATTTCACAAACGCTGGGCGGGCCACGAGCATCAGCCATGAGCGATCTCCTGCGATGCGAGCTCCTCACCTGCGGTCAGGGTCAGCTTCGGGCAAGCTTGGGCGCCCGCCGTGGGTGGTCTGCATCGAGAGTTTTGACTCTCAGTACTTTTCAAAAACGCTGGGCGGGCCACGAGCGTCAGCCACGAGCGATCTCCTTCCGGTGCGAGCTTGTCACACGCGGCCAGGGTCTGCCTCGGGCGAGCTGCGGGCACCTGCCGCGAGCGATCTGCGTCGAGAGTTTTGACTCCCAGTATTTCACAAACGCTGGGCGGGCCACGAGCGTCAGCCACGAGCGATCTCCTTCCGGTGCGAGCTTGTCACACGCGGTCAGGGTCTGCTTCGGGCGAGCTTAGGGCGCCTGCCGCGGGCGATCTTGTGACTTGGGTATCGCACCGAATCTCCAACGGTCGCTTCACCTTAACTGCGGCGCGAGGCTCAACGCTGATACAGCGAATCTCATCATGAGACCCCGATCGGCGCGAGACGCGTGTCTCCTCCTCATTTGTCCCTTTCTCTGTCAATAAAGGACAGTGCTGGCGCCGGTGCAGCTTTTTCCACGCGTGGTCCACGTGGCGCTCGACGATTTGAGGGAAGCGAGCTGTCGCTTTGATCGCCGTCACGTCGCCTCGCCGAGCGCGCTTGGGCATTAACTGCGGATCGATTCACCTGTCTCTCGCTCGCCTTTAAATAGGGGACGAGGGGCAATTTTTACTGCTGCGTGAAAACAGCTCTCCCTTCTCCCTTTGCTTCTAGCGCTTTCAGCTCGCTTTAGCCCTTCTGCTCTCATGGCTTCCGCTGCTGACGTTGCTGCTGCTGTTGCTGCCGCTGCTGCTGCCGCCCAGGCCGCTGAGCCCGCCACCGAAAGGGCGGTGGTCTGGCTGCAAAACCCCGTCGGGGTGCCTGTCGGGGACAGTATCCGGGCGGCGATCGATCTCCCTCGGGAGATCCTCGTCACCGAGATGCCACTCTCGGGGAGGCCGCCCCAGGGCACAGTAGCTTCTGTCGGGCTGCTGTGGTCCGGGCTGCGGTTCCCCCTGAGTCATCTCGCCGGGGAGCTCCTGGAGTTGACGGGGCTTTGCCCCGCCCAACTCTCAGGAAACTCCTGGGGGATACTCTACGGGCTGTCCCAGCTGGAGACCGCTCTGAAGGCGAGGATCCCACTGAGCTACTTGCTCAAAAAGTGGCTCCTCAAGCCCTCACCGGTCTTCAGCACCGCGGGCTGCGGCTACTTCTACCTCACCGGGCGGCCTGGCGAGGTGCTCCCCTTCTCCACCATCGAGAGCAAGGACCGCCACTGGAAGGACTATCCTTTCGTGGCGGTCGGCGACTGGCGCGGGCGGCACAGCGGAGTCCCGGCTCACCCCGGGGTTCCCCCGACGGCGGTCTTCCGGGAGATCTCCTTCTACAAGGCGGGGAAGAAGAAGTGCATCGCTCCCGACCGGGAGCGATCTCTGGACGATGCGATCCTCCACTACCTCGGCGGGCGGACTCCGGAGAAGATCACCGCCCCCGACTTCGCCTTCCAGCTGAAGGAGGGGAAGACCGGCGCTATTCTGCTGAAGCAGAAGACCGTCCGGAAGAAGAAAGAGGAGGAGGTCGGCGCTATTCCGCCGATGCAGAACGCCCCTCCCTCCAAAGGGGCCAGCAAGGGGGCCGGGAGCTCGGGAGGCAACCCCCGTAAGAAGACGGTCCGGAGGCGGGCTTCGCCCATCCGCCTCAACGACCCCGATACCATGGAGATGCTTCACCAGGGCGAAGCTTCCGCTCCTCCGCAACCTCCTCGCCCGGACGCGGGCCCGGGTCAGCTTCTCGCCCCAACTCCAATTGTCCGCCGCAAGATCCAAATGGTTGAGCCCGACGACCCGAACATCGACCTCCCGCTTACCATGGCGGAAGTCGAATCCGGGATGGCTCAAATTCTAATGGGCTACTTCCCGGGCGATCTGACTGTCCCGCTTCGTGTAGCAGTGCTGACGCCGGAGATGGAGGCCCGCGGGAAGAAGAAGGCCAAACGCGCGGGGCCCGCGCCTTCTAACGTCCAGGCGGAGCAACGGCGGAAAGCGCTGGAGGAGGCGGGCTTGGACTCGGAGCCCAGCTGGACGGACTCTGCGGAGGAGGCAACAGGCTCCGAGGAAGAAGAGCCCGCCCCTCAAGCTCCTCGGGCGGAGCCTGTTGCTCCCGCCCAAGGGGAGAAGCCCGCGACTCCATCAGCTCCCGCACCAGGGCCGGGATCGAGCGGGCAGGAGCCTCCATCTCCCGCCGACGGGGCAGGGGTCCAGCAGGGCGAGTCCGACGCCGTCGCTGCGACCTCCTTGCCGGCCTCGGCTCCAACTTCCGCGGCCTCTACACCGGCGGCCGCTCCAGCTCCCGCCCCTCCGGCCTCGCCTCCTGCAGAAGGCCAGGAGGGAGCGGGCTCCCAGCAGGGCTTAGGGGACCTGGTCTACAGGTCCCCTAGCTTTGTAGACATTGGCTCCGACTCTGAGTCCTTCAGCTCGGAGCCAGAGGCCAAGGGGGCCACCGCGGTCCCTCCGAGCCCGCCAGGAGCCAGAGTTCGCCCGGGGGAGGTGATAGCCCCCACTCCTCCTGGCGTGCCCCCTCCTTCCGGAGCTCCCGGGGGTCCCAGCGCGGGCTCCTCTGCGGAGGAGGGGAGGGCGCCCCACTACGTGCGGCAGCTGCTGGGCCGCAACGTTTTCACGCGGGCTCCCTTCGCTTCCATAAGCGAACGCCTTGCCGAGGTACTCACCGCACCTGTCTCCTTATAAATCTTAGTCTAAATTTTTGCTAACTCTTTCACCTTCCTTATGCAGGCGGAGAAGCAGAGCCAGGCGCTGGCCGCGGAGGTCGCTGGGGCCGGGAAGGCACTGGCCGCCTTGTTCGATGATTCCCTTCGGGGGTCCGAGCGCAAGGTAGACGAGCACATCCACGAGCTTCAGCGAGCCAAGGGCTCCGAGGAGCTGAGGGTGGAGTCAGAGGCACTGCACCGCAGGGTCAAAACCCTGGCGTCAGGCCTCGCCATGGCCGAGGTAGCCAAAGGCCTGTCCGCTACTGCCCTCCTCAAGGCCAAGGCGGAGCGAGACGAAGCTGTGTCCGCCCGGGAGGTCGCACAGCGGGAGGCGGCTCAACTTCAAGGCGAGGTCGCTGCTCTGAAGATGGAGATTGCGGCCTTGAAGGAGACACACGCCAACGGCCTTCGGGCTCAGCAAGGCCGCCTCCAAGCCCAACTGGACGATCTCCTCAAGAAAGGCGCCCTGGCCGCTGTGGAGAAATACAAGACCGAAAGGTCGAAGAAGCGGCGCCGAGGGGACGACAGTGGGGCGGAGACAAGCAAGCCTTGAGCTTGCTGCCTTGTAACTACTTTTGTAATTTTTGCCAATCAATGAAATTTATCTTTCTGGGCCCGCATATGCGTTTCTTTCTTTCTATGTGCCTTTTATGAGTCCGCTTTGGGAGTTCGCAGCGACCTCGAGAGCGATACCCCGGGCGAGGCAGCTAATTCGATTCAACCCTTTTATTTTTAAGTATATGCAAACGAAAAACTCGGCATGCTCGTAAAAACTCGATAGTCTCTGAGCCCGGAAAACGTTGAAACGAACCAAAAGACTTCAAAAACTTCCCTACACTCAGAGACTGAAAACGATTTTTATTTTTAAAGGAAACTAATAAGTGCTAGCTGCCCCCTGCCCGGTTAATTTCTCTCGATGATCCTGTTTGGCGGGCTCGCCCTTTGAGGGGTTTGCTAACGCCAGGATGCTTCCGTTCATGGCAGGTGAACACGAAGGATCCTGGTTAGGTTTAGAGTCCACTAGGCAGCGGACTTCCCCGGGAAGCTCAAGGTCGCCCACCGGCTGCCTCTGAGGATCCCGGTCTTGCTTTAAGTCCACACAACGGCGGACTTCCCCGGGAAGCTCAAGGTCGCCCACTGGCTACCTTTGAGGATCCCGGTCTTGCTTTAAGTCCGCACGACGGAGGACTGCTCCGGGAAGCTCAAGGTCGCCCACTGGCTGCCTCTGAGGATCCCGGTCTTGCTTTAAGTCCGCACGACGGCGGACTGCTCCGGGAAGCTCAAGGTCGCCCACTGGCTGCCTCTGAGGATCCCGGTCTTGCTTTAAGTCCGCGCGACGGCGGACTACTTTGTAGATCAAGCGAGCTCTCGCTACGGCGAGCTTCCGAGTTGAATTCTTGGTTGAAAACCTCATCATTCATTCATAACTTCAGAAGATAACTTACAAAAATCCCCTTATGCGTAAAACTTGCGAAGGTGCAAAACATTCCAAGGTCGCTCTAACAGGTCGCCTTCAGCGGTCATCAATTGGTAAGCCCCCGAGCCTCGCGCTTCGCGTATTATGTAGGGGCCTTCCCAATTTCCTGCATTAGGCTCTTGGGTATTTGCGAACACCTTTCTCATCACCATGTCCCCGGCTTTGAATGCCCGATGGCGGACTCTTTTATCATAGGCGCGCTTCATCTCTTGTCGGTATCCGGCGAGGTGTAGATTGGCGCGCTCTCGTCTTTCTTCGAGTTGATCAAGGGAGTCGACTAGCAGTTTGTCGTTGTCGACCTCCGCCGACGCAAACCTTCTTTCAGTGGGCAGCTCGGCCTCTATGGGTAGCACGGCTTCGCAACCAAAAGTGAGACTGAAAGGGGATTCGTTAGTTGAGCGACGTGGAGTAGTGCGATAGGCCCACAAGACTCCATCGAGCTCCTGCTCCCACAATCCTTTTTTCCCTTCCAGCCTCTTCTTGAGGTTGTCCAAGATCACGCGATTCGTCGCTTCGGCCTGCCCGTTGCTTTGAGGGTACCTCGGGGATGAGAACCTTAGGTCGACCCCATATTCAACACAAAAGCTTCTGATCAAGCGATTGTCGAACTGGCGACCATTGTCGGTGATCAGCACTCGTGGCAGCCCAAAGCGGCAGAAGATATTCTTCCAAAGGAAGTCCTTGACTTGCTTCTCGCCTATCTTAGCTAGCGGGACCGCTTCCACCTATTTGGTGAAGTAGTCCGTAGCTACTAGGATGAATTTCTTTTGCCGGGCTGACACAGGGAAAGGTCCCACAATGTCCAACCCCCATTGCTGGAAAGGCCAGGGGCTCGCCAGAGGATGCAGTTCTTCTGCGGGCATATGGTTCGTGGTGGCGTGCTTCTGGCACTGGATGCACCTCTGGGCGACCTTCAAAGCGTCTTGCTCCAGAGTGGGCCACCAGTATCCTTGCCTTCGTACTTTCGCAGCAAGAGACCGCCCACCAGCGTGGTTTCCCAGCTCGCCAGAGTGAATGCACTTTAGAACTTCTTCGGTTTCCGGGCTCTCGACGCAACGGAGACTTGGCCCGCCAAAGGATCTTCGAAAAAGGCGATCCCAGCGAATGAGATAGCGCCCAGCGCATTTCTCCACTCGCCGGGCTTCCTCTCTATCCTCTGGCAGCTCGCCCTTCTGGAGAAAGCGAAAAATGGGGGCGGTCCACCCGCTGAGTGGTACGTTGGCGGAGACTTGGTTAACAGCGGGCTCCATCAGTTGGAGCCGAGACTGATTTTGGACTTCGATGAGAATCTGGCGAGCCTCTGATGTTCCCAGCAAATAGGCGGCATTTGCCAAAGCATCAGCTCGCCTATTATCGGCTCGCGGAATTTGCTCGAAGGAGATCTTTTCGAACTCCGCGGCCTTGTGCTTCACCAGATCCACGTAGCCCTCCATTCGTGCGTCCCTAGAGGCGTACTCCCTATTGACTTGGCAAACAATTAGCTGGGAATCGCTAAAGACCTTCAGGCGTTCGGCGCCTACCTCTTTGGCGAGTTCCAGGCCGGCCAGCAGCGCCTCATATTCCTCCTCATTATTGGTAGCGGCAAAATCCAGTCGGACTGACTTCTCCAGAAGTACCGACTGGGCGATCAGTGCGACCCCGATCCCAGCCCCCAAAGCGTTGGAGGATCCATCGACGAATAATTCCCAGCCTGCCTCCTCTGAACGCTTAGTTGGAGGATGCTCGCCTTGTTTGTCCAAGAACCTCGCCTTCCCAGGGTGTGCCTCAGTTGGCTCATCCTCCCGGTACTGGACCGGTTCTTCTATGGGGAAGTCCGCCAAGAAATCGGCGAGCGCCTGTCCTTTGACCGCAACTCGAGGGACATACTCCAAGCCATAGGCGGCGAGCTCGGCGGACCAACGGTAGAGCCTGCCGGCTACTGAGGGCCTGGAGAGCGCGCTCTTTAGAGGGTGCTCTGTGATGACCCTGACAGGGTGCGCCGAGAAGTAGGGGTGGAGCTTTCTCGCGGTAAGGACCAAGGCCAATGCGACCTTCTCGATTGGTCGATACCGGAGCTCGGCGGGAAGCATCGTGTGGCTTACAAAGTAGACAGGCCGCTCCACCTTTGCTTCTTCCACAACCAGGACCCCGCTCACCGCATTCTCAGTGACCGCAAGGTACACGCCGAGTTCGGCGCCCTCTTTGGGTGCCGCTAAGATCGGTGGGCTCGCCAGGTAGTCCTTGATCTTTTGGAAGGCGTGCTCGCACTTCTCATCCCAACAAATGCTTGCTCCTTTTCGTAGCAGCTCGAAAAGAGGTCGGCAGTTGTCTGAGGATTTGGAGATGAACCGATTGAGCGCGGCGATTCGCCCGCTCAGCCTCTGGACTTCCTGCCGGGTCCTCGGCGCGGGCATCTCGACAAGTGCTCGGATTTGCCCAGGGTCGGCCTCGATCCCCCTGTGGGTGACCAGGTACCCGAGGAATTTCCCCGACGTCACCCCGAATGCGCACTTCGCCGGGTTTAGCCTCATTTGGTACTTTCTCAGTACCTCGAAGGTTTCGCGGAGATCGGCAACATGCCCCTCCCTCTCCCGACTCTTCACCAGGAGGTCGTCTACATAAACTTCGACGTTTCTGCCGATCTGATCTTTGAACATCTGAGTGACTAGCCTTTGGTAGGTCGCTCCAGCGTTCTTAAGTCCGAACGGCATCACTCGATAGCAGTACAACTTCTGGTAGCCCGCTCCGGAGTAGAAGGCGGTCTTCTCCTGATCGTCGGCGTGGAGAGGTATCTGGTTATACCCAGAATATCCATCCATGAAGGACAGGGCCTGGAACCCGACAGCTGCGTCGACCAGTGCGCCTATTCTCGGAAGAGGAAATCCATCCTTCGGGCATGCCTTATTGAGGTCGGAGAAGTCGATGCACACCCTGACCGCTCCGCTCTTCTTTGGCACCGCCACGATATTGGAGATCCACTCGGGGAAGTGCGCCTCGCGGATGAAGCCGGCTCGCTCCAGCTTGTCTATCTCTGCCGCCACTGCAATGGACTTTGCAGCAGGTATGTGCCGAGCTTTCTGCTTGACCGGCGGGAACTCCTTCATGGTGTGCAGACGATGACAGGCGACCTCCGGGTCAATCCCTGGCATGTCCGCGAAGCTCCAGGCGAATACATCACGGTATTCCCTGAGCAAGTTGGTTATGGCCAGGACCTCGCCCTTGGTTAGCGAGGTCCCGAGGCTAACAACTCTTGGCCCTTCCTTGCCGCCAATGTCGACCTCTTGAAGTGGTTCGGCAATTGGAAAACTTCCTCTCTTGGGGGTTGTCGGGCGACCTCCCTCCTCCAACTTAAGGTCCACACCGCTCCCACCCGGGGGTGGAGTAGGGGACTTAAGCGAGGAGGCCTCCAGCGGGCTCCCCAATAGCTCGCTCGTAGCGGGCGGTAATTGCTAGGAGGGTGCGGGCCTCTTGGCCTCGGCGACCTCCATGTCCCTGAGGTGAAGGACATCCTGCTCGCATCGGGTAGCGGCTACCTGATCACCCCGAATTACTACGACCCCGCTCGCGGTTGGGAATTTGAGGGCCTGATGGTTGGGTGAAGCTACCGCATTCATTTGCCTTAGCCAAGGCCGCCCAAGGATGGCGTTAAATGCGGAACTTCCATCCACTACCGCGAAGCGGACTTGGCGAGCCTCCGGGCCAGCGGTCACCGTAAGGGTTATCTCCCCTGCCACTCTGGCGACCTCTCCGGTGAACCCACTGAGGGAGCTCGTCGAGGGAGACAGGTCGGCGAGTCTCAACCCCATTCGCAGGTAGGCCGACAGAAAAAGGATGTCCACGGCGCTCCCCGGATCAACCAGAGCTCGCCTCACCTCGATGTTAGCCATCATCAGACGTATGACGAGGGGGTCATTGTGGGGCGTAACGACCCCAGTCATGTCATCTTCCGAAAACCAGAGAAAATCGCGGGCTTCCACCCTTGGTGCTTGAAGTAAAGTAGGAGTTAGCGAGACGGAAAATACCTTTTGTGCCCGCTCCATCTCCCTGACTCGTCGGCGGGCTTCATTACTGGATCTCGGGCCGCACAGCCGCCCGCTAATGGTATGGCAGATCGCCGGTCCTTCCGCGGGAGGCGGAGGCAGGGCGGGCTCAGCGGGCCCCGGGCGATCTCCCTCCCGAGGGGCCCGTGTCGGTACTACCTCGAACCTCCTTGGAGGCGAAATAAACTGATTCAAGTGGCCCTGGGTGACCAAATCCTCGAGGTGGTTCTTGAGAGCCCGGCATCTGTTAGTGTGATGCCCAGGGCTTCGATGAAAGGCGCACCGCCGCGAGTTGTCGGTAGAGCCAGGCTCTCCGACCTGTAGGGGTGGCGGGTACTGAAAGAAAGGTTCATTCCGAATCTGATGGAAGATTTGTCCTGGCGAGTGGGTCAGCACGGTGAAATCCCGCTCCCCGGGTCCTGGAGGCAGGCGCCAGTTCGCCGGCCTTCCAGCGACAGCCGTGGGGGCTTCAGCGGGCTGTTCAGCAGGAACAGCGGGCGGTCCAGGCAAAGCCACCGCCAGGGGCACCTCCCTTCTCTCCACGGCCTTGACGACGAGCGGTCGCGGGGCCGGAGGAGGTCGCTGCTCGACTGCCTTTCCCTTTCGGTCTAGCACAGCGTCTTCGAGCTTGATGTGTTGCTGGACCAGGGCAAATAGTTCAACCATCGTGCGAGGGTCCTTGATCACTAGAGCGTCATGAAGCTTGCAACCCTCGGGGAGGGCGCTTCTGAAAGCGCTCACCACGGTACGATCTTGGCCCGCCGCGTCTTCCAGAGCGAGGTAGGCGCTCCGGAATCGCGTTGCGAAGCACCGGAGCGTCTCGCGAGCTCCCATGGTTAAAGTAAACAGAGACTCGATTCTCTTCGGGGGCTGCCTATTGCAGCGATACTGCTCCAGGAATAGCCTAGAGAGAGTTGGAAAGTCGGGGATCGTGCCGGGCGGCAACTTGTGGAACCAGTTCAATGCCGAGCCGGTCAAACTGCTCGGGAATGCTCGGCACAAGACGTGGTCTTGGTCCCGGAAAAACAGAAGCTTTCTGTAAGCCAAGAGATGGTCAACGGGATCCTGCGACCCGTCGAACAATACAAACTTCGGGGGGGTCCAGTGGTGCGGAAAACCCCCTTGGTGGACCTCGCTGGTGAAAGGCGAGCTACCTCCGTGGGCGGCAAGGTCTTCAAGTAAATCTACTGGCGCACTAGGTCGCCGCCAGCGCCCGGGGAGAACTCCCAGAGGCGGCTGCGCAGGTCCTAGGCGGTCTCGTACGCTCCCTTGTGGCGAGGTTGACCCCACCCCGCGGCGACCCTCGGGGGCAACCGCTCGGCGGGCTCCTTGCTGTCCACCCACGGATTCCTTCGGCGCGTCAGTTGGTCTGTGGGAGGCCGTTGCCTCTCGAGCTCCTGAAGATATTTCCACCGCGGGCTCTTTCCCTCGTCGCCGATGGCGTGGGTCGCGATCCCGCTCTAGAGATCTTGCCTCCGACCCCTCAGAATCGGCGCTCCGGCTCCGGCGGCAGGGAACGGTCGCGCGCGAGGTCGCCTGGTTGCTAGATCGCTGGGTGACTAGCTTCTGCAACCTTGTGAGCGGGGTTTCCGGCACCCCGCGTACAGCCGCACTCCCGACTGGGGGTTCCGGTTGTGAAACCTGCCGCACCGGAGCGACCGTGGGCGGTCGCGATGTTGACGCCGGTGGTCGCACCGGAGACGCCGTCTTCATCGGCCCAGATCGTCGGCTGGCCGCCGGAGCCTGACGCAATCGTGTCAGCTCCTCCATCATCGCCCGCTGGGTGGCCAACATCTCCAACAAGAGTTGGTCGCTGAGCGGGACCTGGGGCTGAGGGGTCTCGACCGGAGGCTCGCTGCGCGCAGATCTGGCACGAGTCCTCGGTCGCCTGCGTCCCCTTGTCGCCGGAGCCATCCTTGAGGTTACGAGAGCGAACTGCGCTCAACCGCGTGGTCGTGGGCGTTCTCGCAGGAACCAGTCGAAGATCCCACAGACGGCGCCAAATGTTCGGGGGATTTTTCGCTGGTCCGTGCGGGCTGCCTGCAAGACAAAGAAAAGAGAACGTGAGAACGGCTGGCTCCCTTAGGAGCGCAGACCCTCCGACGCTCAAGTCAGTCACAGTGGCACAACGGCGAGCTGTAATGGACCAAAGAGGAAGGAAAAGGGATTTCGAACCTGTACTATGGAGCCTGGGGGTGAGCATTTATAGCAATCGGCGGCCTACCGTGGCCCGACACGTGGAGATTCTTCCGGCGCCTTCTAGACCCCCCACGTTCTGGCTCGCGTGGGTCTGACAGTCCTTGGTACTCGCGCCCTGACATTCTGTCGTCAGGCCTACCAGGCGGTTTGAGTGGGGGAGGGAATCTTTCTTGTCGTGGCCAGGTGGCCATTCTGGAATGTTCAAGTCTGGGAGGTCTCGAACTGATTCGAGCGAGCTTCCGTGGACCACGTTTGTCCACGTAGCTTCCGTGGGGTTTTGACACCTGGCATCCTCTCATACATTGTGGGCGACCTCCGACGGGGAGCTAAGGTGAGCTCGCCCTCTATTGCTCCGCCTTCTCTTCCACATCTATCAAGAGTCGGACCTCGCGGGAGCAACCTCCTCGATAAACTGGGGAATTCTGGCGAGCTTGGGCGAGCTCCTGAGCGAGCTAGGGGCGAGCTCCTGCGCGAGCTAGGGGCGTTCGCGATGCCGGTGTCTTCGTTATGCATGACGGTCTAACTCCCGCTATCACTGCCAGCGAGTTCTCGCGCGGGCTTGGCGAACTCCGGGGCGAGCTCCTGAGCGAGCTTAGGCGAGCTCCTGGGTGAGCTTGGCGAGCTACGGGGCGAGCTCCTGAGCGAGCTTCTGGGCGATCTCGGGCGAGCTCCATCGAGCTCAGGCGAGCTCCTGAGCGAGCTTCTGGGCGATCTCAGGCGAGCTCCATCGAGCTCAGGCGAGCTCTTAAGAGTGCTCTTGGCCTGGGCCCTTTCAGCCTAATGTGGATCTCGCTCCCTGTCAAGGTGATTTGGTGAGCACGGGGGAGCGAACTCCTGCGAGCTGCACTCAGATACAAGGTGTCCATCCAGCTCCCTGTGGGGCGAGCTCCTGAGGGGTTGGGAGAGGCGAGCTGCACTCAGATACAAGGTGTCCATCCAGCTCCCTGGGGGGGGGCGAGCTCCTGAGGGGCTGGGAGAGGCGAGCTTTTTGGACGGGCTCCCTCGAGAACTCTTATCTCAGATGCGTTTGCAATGCTACCCAAGATATGTGGTTTCTGTCTACCCCCAACACAATCCATTCTAATTCATTCGTACAATCCATTCTAATTCATTCGCACGATCCATTCTAATTCATTCGTACGATCCATTCTAATTCATTCGTACGATCCATTCTACTTCATTCGCATGAATGTATCCATTCTAATTCATTCGTACGATCAATTCTAATTCATTCGTATGATCCATTCTAATTCATTCGTACAGTCCATTCTAATTCATTTGTATGATCCATTCTAATTCATTCGTACAATCCATTCTAATTAATTCGTACGATCCATTCTAATTCATTCGCACGAATGTATCCATTCTAATTCATTCGTACAATCCATTCTAATTCATTCGCACGATCAATTCTAATTCATTCGTATGATCCATTCTAATTCATTCCTACGATCTATTCTAATTCATTCGTTCGAATGTATCCATTCTAATTCATTCGTACGATTCATTCTAATTCATTCGTATGATTCATTCTAATTCATTCGTACGATCCATTCTACTTCATTCGCACGAATGTATCCATTCTAATTCATTCGTACAATCCATTCTAATTCATTCGCACGATCAATTCTAATTCATTTGTATGCTCCATTCTAATTCATTCCTACGATCTATTCTAATTTATTCGTTCGAATGTATCCATTCTAATTCATTCGTACGAATGAATTAGAATAGATCGTAGGAATGAATTAGAATGGATCATACAAATGAATTAGAATTGATCGTGCGAATGAATTAGAATGGATTGTACGAATGAATTAGAATGGATACATTCGTGCGAATGAAGTAGAATGGATCGTACAAATGAATTAGAATGGATCGTACGAATGAATTAGAATGAATCGTACGAATGAATTAGAATGGATACAATCGAACGAATGAATTAGAATAGATCGTAGGAATGAATTAGAATGGATCATACGAATGAAGTAGAATTGATCGTGCGAATGAATTAGAATGGATTGTACGAATGAATTAGAATGGATACATTCGCGAATGAAGTAGAATGGATCGTACGAATGAATTAGAATGGATCGTACGAATGAATTAGAATGGATCATACGAATGAATTAGAATTGATCGTGCGAATGAATTAGAATGGATTGGACGAATGAATTAGAATGGATACATTCGTGCGAATGATGTAGAATGGATCGTACGAATGAATCAGAATGGATCGTACGAACGAATGAATTAGAATTGATCGTGCGAATGAATTAGAATGGATTGTACGAATGAATTAGAATGGATACATTCGTGCGAATGAAGTAGAATGGATCGTACGAATGAATTAGAATGGATCGTACGAATGAATTAGAATGAATCGTACGAATGAATTAGAATGGATACATTCGAACGAATAAATTAGAATAGATCGTAGGAATGAATTAGAATGGATCATACGAATGAATTAGAATTGATCGTGCGAATGAATTAGATACGAATGTTTCCATTCTAATTCATTCGTACGATTCATTCTAATTCATTCGTACGATCCATTCTGATTCATTCGTATTATCCATTCTACTTCATTCGCACGAATGTATCCATTCTAATTCATTCGTACAATCCATTCTAATTCATTCGCACGATCAATTCTAATTCATTCGTATGATCCATTCTAATTCATTCCAACGATCTATTCTAATTCATTCGTTCGAATGTATACATTCTAATTCATTCGTACGATCCATTCTAATTCATTCGTACGATCCATTCTACTTCATTCACTCGAATGTATCCTTTCTAATTCATTCGTACTTAGAATTGATCGTGCGAATGAATTAGAATGGATTGTACGAACGAATTAGAATGGATACATTCGTGCGAATGAAGTAGAATGGATCGTACGAATGAATTAGAATGGATCGTACGAATGAATTAGAATGAATCGTACGAATGAATTAGAATGGGAATGGATCATACTAATGAATTAGAATTGATCGTGCGAATGAATTAGAATTGATTGTACGAAGGAATTAGAATGGATACATTCGTGCGAATGAAGTAGAATGGATCGTACGAATGAATTAGAATGGATCGTACGAATGAATTAGAATTGATCGTGTGAATGAATTAGAATGCATACATTCGAACGAATGAATTAGAATAGATCGTAGGAATGAATTAGAATGGATCATATGAATGAATTAGAATTGATCGTGCGAATGAATTAGAATGGATTGTACGAATGAATTAGAATGGATACATTCGTGCGAATGAAGTAGAATGGATACATTCGTGCGAATGAAGTAGAATGGATACATTCGTGCGAATGAAGTAGAATGGATCGTACGAATGAATTAGAATGGATCGTACGAATGAATTAGAATGAATCGTACGAATGAATTAGAATGGAAACATTCGAACGAATGAATTAGAATAGATCGTAGGAATGAATTAGAATGAATCGTACGAATGAATTAGAATGGATTGTACGAATGAATTAGAATGGATCCATTCGTGCGAATGAAGTAGAATGGATCCATTCGTGCGAATGAAGTAGAATGGATCGTACGAATAAATTAGAATGGATCGTACGAATGAATCAGAATGGATCGTACGAATGAATTAGAATGAATCGTACAAATGAATTAGAATGGAAACATTCGAACGAATGAATTAGAATAGATCGTAGGAATGAATTAGAATGGATCATACGAATGAATTAGAATTGATCGTGCGAATGAATTAGAATGGATTGTACGAATGAATTAGAATGGATACATTCGTGCGAATGAAGTAGAATGGATCGTACGAATGAATTAGAATGGATTGAATTAGAATGGATTGTACGAATGAATTAGAATGGATCATACAAATGAATTAGAATGGATTGTACGAATGAATTAGAGTGGATCATACGAATGAATTAGAATTGATCGTACGAATGAATTAGAATGGATACATTCATGCGAATGAAGTAGAATGGATCGTACGAATGAATTAGAATGGATCGTACGAATGAATTAGAATGGATCGTGCGAATGAATTAGAATGGATTGTGCGAATGAATTAGAATGGATACATTCGTGCGAATGAAGTAGAACGGATCGTACGAATGAATTAGATTGGATACATTCGTGCGAATGAAGTAGAATGGATCGTACGAATGAATTAGAATGGGTTGTACGAATGAATCAGAATGGATCGTACGAATGAATTAGAATGAATCGTACGAATGAATTAGAATGGAAACATTCGAACGAATGAATTAGAATAGATCGTAGGAATGAATTAGAATGGATCATACGAATGAATTAGAATTGATCGTGCGAATGAATTAGAATAGATTGTACGAATGAATTAGAATGGATACATTCGT
Organism: Chamaelirium japonicum; assembly: GCA_947650365.1. Lineage (NCBI taxonomy): Eukaryota > Viridiplantae > Streptophyta > Magnoliopsida > Liliales > Melanthiaceae > Chamaelirium > Chamaelirium japonicum. The sequence continues at coordinate 233,372 of CANTAL010000154.1, forward strand.
GCGAATGAAGTAGAATGGATCGTACGAATGAATTAGAATGGATCGTACGAATGAATTAGAATGGATACATTCGAACGAATGAATTAGAATAGATCGTAGGAATGAATTAGAATGGATCATCCGAATGAATAAGAATTGATCGTGCGAATGAATTAGAATGGATTGTATGAATGAATTAGAATGGATACATTTGAATGAATCGTACGAATGAATTAGAATGGATCGTACGAATGAATTAGAATGGATCGTACGAATGAATTAGAATGGATTGTACGAATGAATTAGAATGGATACATTCGTGCGAATGAATTAGAATGGATCGAACGAAAGAATTAGAATAGATCGTAGGAATGAATTAGAATGGATCATACGAATGAATTAGAATTGATCATGCGAATGAATTAGAATGGATTGCACGAATGAATTAGAATGGATACATTCGTGCGAATGAAGTAGAATGGATCATACGAATTAATTAGAATGGATCATACGAATGAATTAGAATGGAAACATTCGAACGAATGAATCAGAATGGATCGTAGGAATGAATTAGAATGGATCATACGAATGAATTAGAATGGATCATACGAATGAATTAGAATGGATCGAACGAATAAATTAGAATGGATCATACGAATGAATTAGAATTGATCGTGCGAATGAATTAGAATGAATTGTACGAATAAATTAGAATGGATACATTCGTGCGAATGAAGTAGAATGGATCGTACGAATGAATTAGAATGGATCGTGCGAATGAATTAGAATGGATACATTCGAACGAATGAATTAGAATAGATCGTAGGAATGAATTAGAATGGATCATACGAATGAATTAGAATTGATCGTGCGAATGAATTAGAATGGATTGTACGAATGAATTAGAATGGATACATTCGTGCGAATGAAGTAGAATGGATCGTACGAATGAATTAGAATGGATCGTACGAATGAATTAGAATGGATACATTCGAACGAATGAATTAGAATAGAACGTAGGAATGAATTAGAATGGATCATACGAATGAATTAGAATTGATCGTGCGAATGAATTAGAATGGATTGTACGAATGAGTTAAAATGGATACATTCGTGCGAATAAAGTAGAATGGATCGTACGAATGAATTAGAATGGATCGTACGAATGAATCAGAATGGATCGTACGAATGAATTAGAATGAATCGTACGAATGAATTAGAATGGAAATATTCGAACGAATGAATTAGAATAGATCTTAGGAATGAATTAGAATGGATTTATACGAATGAATTAGAATTGATCGTGCGAATGAATTAGAATGGATTGTACGAATGAATTAGAATAGATACATTCGTGCGAATGAAGTAGAATGGATCGTACGAATGAATTAGAATGGATCGTACGAACGAATGAATTAGAATAGGTCGTACAATCCATTCTAATTCATTCGCACGATTAATTCTAATTCATTCGTATGATCCATTCTAATTCATTCCTACGATCTATTCTAATTCATTCGTTTGAATGTATCCATTCTAATTCATTCGTACGATTCATTCTAATTCATTCGTACGATCCATTCTAATTCATTCGTACGATCCATTCTATTTCATTCGCACGAATGTATCCATTCTAATTCATTCGTACAATCCATTCTAATTCATTCGCACGATCAATTCTAATTCATTCATATGATCCATTCTAATTCATTCCTACGATCTATTCTAATTCATTCGTTCGAATGTATCCATTCTAATTCATTCGCACGATCCATTCTAATTCATTCGTACGATCTATTCTACTTCATTCGCACGAATGTATCCATTCTAATTCATTCGTACAATCCATTCTAATTCATTCACACGATCAATTCTAATTCATTCGTATGATCCATTCTAATTTATTCGTTCGATCCATTCTAATTCATTCGTACGATCCATTCTAATTCATTTGTATGATCCATTCTCATTCATTCCTACGATCCATTCTGATTCATTCGTTCGAATGTTTCCATTCTAATTCATTCGTATGATCCATTCTAATTCATTCCTACGATCTATTCTAATTCATTCGTATGATCCATTCTACTTCATTCGCACGAATGTATCCATTCTAATTCATTCGTGCAATCCATTCTAATTCATTTGCACGATCCATTCTAATTCATTCGAATGAATTAGAATTGATCGTGCGAATGAATTAGAATGGATTGGATCGTACGAATGAATTAGAATGGATCGTATAAATGAATTAGAATGGATCGTGCGAATGAATTAGAATGGATCGTACGATCCATTCTAATTCATTCGTATGATTCATTCTAATTCATTCGTACGATCCATTCTAATTCATTTGTACGATCCATTCTACTTCATTCGTATGATCCATTCTAATTCATTCGTACGATCCATTCTAATTCATTCGTACGATGCATTCTACTTCATTCGCAAGAATGTATCCATTCTAATTCATTCGTACAATCCATTCTAATTCATTTGTACAATCCATTCTAATTCATTCGCACGATCAATTCTAATTCATTCGTATGATCCATTCTAATTCATTCCTACAATCTATTCTAATTCATTCGTTCGAATGTTTCCTTTCTAATTCATTCGTACGATTCATTCTAATTCATTCGTACGATCCATTCTTACTCATCCGTACGATTCAATCTAATTTATTCGCACGATCCAATCATATTCATTCGTACGATCCATTCTAATTCATTCGTGCGATCCATTCTATTTCATTCATACGATCCATTCTTACTCATTCGTACGATCCATTCTAATTCATTCGTACGATCCATTCTAATTCATTCATACAATCCATTCTAATTCTTTTGCACGAATATATCCATTCTAATTCATTCGTACGATCCATTCTAATTCATTCGCACGATCCATTCTAATTCATTCATACGATCCATTCTAATTCATTCGCACGAATGTATTCATTCGGACAATCTATTCTAAATGGATACATTCGTGCGAATGAATTAGAATAGATCGTACGAATGAATTAGAATGAATCGTACGAATAAATTAGAATGGATCGTATAAATGAATTAGAATGGATCGTGCGAATGAATTAGAATGGATCGTATGACTGAATTAGAATGGATACATTCGTGCGAATGAATTAGAATGGATCATACGAATGAGTAAGAATGGATCATACAAATGAAATAGAATGGATCGTACGAATGAATTAGAATGGATCGTGCTAATGAATTAGAATGGATCGTACCATTCTAATTCATTCGTACAATCCATTCTAATTTATTCGCACGATCAATTCTAATTCATTCGTATGATCCATTCTAATTCATTCCTACGATCTATTCTAATTCATTCGTTCGAATGTATCCATTCTAATTCATTCGTACGATTCATTCTAATTCATTCGTACGATCCATTCTAATTCATTCGTACGATCCATTCTACTTCATTCGCATGAATGTATCCATTCTAATTCATTCGTACAATCCATTCTAATTCATTCGCACGATCAATTCTAATTCATTCGTATGATCCATTCTACTTCATTCCTACAATCTATTCTAATTTATTCGTTCGAATGTATCCATTCTAATTCATTCGTACGATTCATTCTAATTCATTCGTACGATCCATTCTAATTCATTCATACGATCCATTCTACTTCATTCGCACGAATGTATCCATTCTAATTCATTCGTACAATCCATTCTAATTCATTCGCACGATCAATTCTAATTCATTCGTATGATCCATTCTAATTCATTCCTACGATCTATTCTAATTCATTCGTTCGAATGTATCCATTCTAATTCATTCGTACGATTCATTCTAATTCATTCGTACGATCCATTCTAATTCATTCGTACGATCCATTCTACTTCATTCGCACGAATGTAGCCATTCTAATTCATTCGTACAATCCATTCTAATTCCTTCGCACGATCAATTCTAATTCATTCGTATGATCCATTCTAATTCATTCCTACGATCTATTCTAATTTATTCGTTCGAATGTATCCATTCTGATTCATTCGTACGATCCATTCTAATTCATTCGTACGATCCATTCTACTTCATTTGCACGAATGTATCCATTCTAATTCATTCGTACAATCCATTCTAATTTATTCGCACGATCAATTCTAATTCATTCGTATGATCCATTCTAATTCATTCCTACGATCTATTCTAATTCATTCGTTCGAATGTATCCATTCTAATTCATTCGTACGATCCATTCTAATTCATTAGCACGATCCATTCTAATTCATTCGTACGATCCATTCTATTTCATTCGTACGATCCATTCTTACTCATTCGTACGATCCATTCTACTTCATTCGCACGAATGTATCCATTCTAATTCATTCGTACAATCCATTCTAATTCATTCGTACGATCAATTCTAATTCATTCGTATGATCCATTCTAATTCATTCCTACGATCTATTCTAATTCATTCGTTCGAATGTATCCATTCTAATTTATTCGTACGATTCATTCTAATTCATTCGTACGATCCATTCTGATTCATTCGTATGATCCATTCTACTTCATTCGCACGAATGTATCCATTCTAATTCATTCGTACAATCCATTCTAATTCATTCGCACGATCAATTCTAATTCATTCGTATGATCCATTCTAATTCATTCCTACGATCTATTCTAATTCATTCGTTCGAATGTATCCATTCTAATTCATTCATACGATTCATTCTAATTCATTCGTACGATCCATTCTAATTCATTCGTACGATCCATTCTACTTCATTCGCACGAATGTATCCATTCTAATTCATTCGTACAATCCATTCTAATTCATTCGCACGATCAATTCTAATTCATTCGTATGATCCATTCTAATTCATTCCTACGATCTATTCTAATTCATTCATTCGAATGTATCCATTCTAATTCATTCGTACGATTCATTCTAATTCATTCGTACGATCCATTCTGATTCATTCGTACGATCCATTCTACTTCATTCGCACGAATGTATCCATTCTAATTCATTCGTACAATCCATTCTAATTCATTCGCACGATCAATTCTAATTCATTCGTATGATCCATTCTAATTCATTCCTACGATCTATTCTAATTCATTCGTTTGAATGTAACCATTCTAATTCATTCGTACGATTTATTCTAGTTCATTCGTACGATCCATTCTAATTCATTCGTACGATCCATTCTACTTCATTCGCACGAATGTATCCATTCTAATTCATTCGTACAATCCATTCTAATTCATTCGCACGATCAATTCTAATTCATTCGTATGATCCATTCTAATTCATTCCTACGATCTATTCTAATTCATTCGTTCGAATATATCCATTCTAATTCATTCGTACGATTCATTCTAATTCATTCGTACGATCCATTCTAATTCATTTGTACGATCCATTCTACTTCATTCGCACGAATGTATCCATTCTAATTCATTCGTACAATCCATTCTAATTCATTCGCACGATCAATTCTAATTCATTCGTATGATCCATTCTAATTCATTCCTACGATCTATTCTAATTCATTCGTTCGAATGTCTCCATTCTAATTCATTCGTACGATTCATTCTAATTTATTCGTACGATCCATTCTGATTCATTCGTACGATCCATTCTAATTCATTCGTACGATCCATTCTACTTCATTCGCACGAATGTATCCATTCTAATTCATTCGTACAATCCATTCTAATTCATTCGCACGATCAATTCTAATTCATTCGTATGATCCATTCTAATTCATTCCTACGATCTATTCTAATTCATTCGTTCAAATGTATCCATTCTAAATCATTCGTACGATTCATTCTAATTCATTCGTACGATCCATTCTACTTCATTCGCACGAATGTATCCATTCTAATTCATTCGTACAATCCATCCTAATTCATTCGCACGATCAATTCTAATTCATTCGTATGATCCATTCTAATTCATTCCTACGATCTATTCTACTTCATTAGCACGAATGTATCCATTCTAATTCATTCGTACAATCCATTCTAATTCATTCGCACGATCAATTCTAATTCATTCGTACGATCCATTCTAATTCATTCCTACGATCTATTCTAATTCATTCGTTCGAATGTATCCATTCTAATTCATTCGTACGATTCATTCTAATTAATTCGTACGATCCATTCTAATTCATTCGTACGATCCATTCTAATTTATTCGTCCGATCCATTCTAATTTATTCACATGAATGTATCCATTCTAATTCATTCGTACAATCTATTCTAATTCATTCGCACGATCCATTCTAATTCATTCGTATGATCCATTCTAATTCATTCGTACAATCCATTCTAATTTATTCGCACGATCAATTCTAATTCATTCCTACGATCTATTCTAATTCATTCGTTCGAATGTATCCATTCTAATTCATTCTAATTCATTCATACGATCCATTCTAATTCATTCGTACGATCCATTCTAATTCATTCGTATGATCCATTCTAATTAATTCGTGCGAATGAATTAGAATAGATTCGTGCGAATGAATTAGAATGGATACATTCGCACGAATGAATTAGAATAGATCGTAGGAATGAATTAGAATGGATTGTACGAATGAATTAGAATGGATACATTCGTGCGAATGAAGTAGAATGGATCGTACGAATGAATTAGAATAGATACATTCGTGCGAATGAAGTAGAATGGATCGTACGAATGAATTAGAATGGATCGTACGAATGAATTAGAATGAATCGTATGAATGAATTAGAATGGATCGTACGATGCAATCTAATTCATTCGTACGATCCATTCTAATTCATCCGTATGATCAATTCTCATTCATTCGCACGATCCATTCTAATTCATTCTCACGAATGTAACCTTTCTAATTCATTTGTATGAATCGTACGAATGAATTAGAATGGATACATTCATGCGAATGAAGTAGAATGGATCGTACGAATGAATTAGAATGGATACATTCGTGCGAATGAAGTAGAATGGATCGTACGAATGAATTAGAATGGATCGTACGAATGAATTAGAATGAATCGTACGAATGAATTAGAATGGAAACATTCGAACGAATGAATTAGAATAGATTGTAGGAATGAATTAGAATGAATCGTACGAATGAATTAGAATGGATTGTACGAATGAATTAGAATAGATCCATTCGTGCGAATGAAGTAGAATGGATCGTACGAATGAATTAGAATGGATCGTACGAATGAATCAGAATGGATCGTACGAATGAATTAGAATGGAAACATTCGAACGAATGAATTAGAATAGATCGTAGGAATGAATTAGAATGGATCATACGAATGAATTAGAATTGATCGTGCGAATGAATTAGAATGGATTGTACGAATGAATTAGAATGGATACATTCGTGCGAATGAAGTAGAATGGATCGTACGAATGAATTAGAATGGATACATTCGTGCGAATGAAGTAGAATGGATCGTACGAATGAATTAGAATGGATCGTACGAATGAATGAGAAGGAATCGTACGAATGAATTAGAATGGAAACATTCGAACGAATGAATTAGAATAGATCGTAGGAATGAATTAGAATGGATCATACGAATGAATTAGAATTGATCGTGCGAATGAATTAGAATGGATTGTACGAATGAATTAGAATGGATACATTCGTGCGAATGAAGTAGAATGGATCGTACGAATGAATTAGAATGGATCGTACGAATGAATTAGAATGGATACATTCGAACGAATGAATTAGAATAGATCATAGGAATGAATTAGAATGGATCATACGAATGAATTAGAATTGATCGTGCGAATGAATTAGAATGGATTGTACGAATGAATTAGAATGGATACATTCGAATGAATCGTACGAATGAATTAGAATGGATCGTACGAATGAATTAGAATGGATCGTACGAATGAATTAGAATGGATACATTCGTGCGAATGAAGTAGAATGGATCAAATGAATGAATTAGAATAGATCGTAGGAATGAATTAGAATGGATCATACGAATAAATTAGAATTGATCGTACGAATGAATTAGAATGGATTGCACGAATGAATTAGAATGGATACATTCGTGCCAATGAAGTAGAATGGATCATACGAATGAATTAGAATGGATCGTACGAATGAATTAGAATGAATCGTACGAATGAATTAGAATGGATACATTCGAACGAATAAATTAGAATAGATCGTAGGAATGAATTAGAATGGATCATACGAATCAATTAAAATTGATCGTGGGAATGAATTAGAATGGATTGTACAAATGAATTAGAATGGATACATTCATGCGAATGAAGTAGAATGGATCGTACAAATGAATTAGAATGGATCGTACGAATGAATTAGAATTGATCGTGCGAATGAATTAGAATGGATTGTACGAATGAATTAGAACGGATACATTCGAATGAATCGTACGAATGAATTAGAATGGATCGTACGAATGAATTAGAATGGATCGTACGAATGAATTAGAATGGATACATTCGTCCGAATGAAGTAGAATGGATCGAACGAATGAATTAGAATAGATCGTAGGAATGAATTAGAATGGATCATACGAATGAATTAGAATTGATCGTGCGAATGAATTAGAATGGATTGCACGAATGAATTAGAATGGATACATTCGTGCGAATGAAGTAGAATGGATCATACGAATGAATTAGAATGGATCGTACGAATGAGTTAGAATGAATCGTATGAATGAATTAGAATGGATACATTCGAACGAATAAATTAGAATAGATCGTAGGAATGAATTAGAATGGATCATACGAATGAATTAGAATTAATCGTGCGAAAGAATTAGAATGGATTGTACGAATGAATTAGAATGGATACATTCATGCGAATGAAGTAGAATGGATCGTACGAATGAATTAGAATGGATCGTACGAATGAATTAGAAATGATCGTGCGAATGAATTAGAATGGATTGCACGAATGAATTAGAATGGATACATTCGTGCGAATGAAGTAGAATGGATCGTACGAATGAATTAGAATGGATCGTACGAATGAATTAGAATGAATCGTACGAATGAATTAGAATAGATACATTCGAACGAATGAATTAGAATAGATCGTAGGAATGAATTAGAGTGGATCAGACGAATGAATTAGAATTGATCGTGCGAATGAATTAGAATGGATTGTACGAATAAATTAGAATGGATACATTCGTGCGAATGAAGTAGAATGGATCGTACGAATGAATTAGAATGGATACATTCGTGCGAATGAAGTAGAATGGATCGTACGAATGAATTAGAATGGATCGTACAAATGAATTAGAATGAATCATACGAATGAATTAGAATGAATACATTCGAACGAATGAATTAGAATAGATCGTAGGAATGAATTAGAATGGATCATACGAATGAATTAGAATTGATCGTGCGAATGAATTAGAATGGATTGTACGAATGAATTAGAATGGATACATTCGTGCGAATGAATTAGAATGGATCCATTCTAATTCATTCATACGAATGAATTAGAATGAATCGTACGAATGAATTAGAATAGATCGTAGGAATGAATTAGAATGGATCATACGAATAAATTAGAATTGATCGTGCGAATGAATTAGAATGGATTGTACGAATGATTTAGAATGGATACATTCGTGCGAATGAAGTAGAATGGATCATACGAATGAATTAGAATGAATCGTACGAATGAATTAGAATGAATCGTACGAATGAATTAGAATGGATACATTCGAACGAATGAATTAGAATAGGTCGTAGGAATGAATTAGAATGGATCATACGAATGAATTAGAATTGATCGTGCGAATGAATTAGAATGGATTGTACGAATGAATTAGAATGGATACATTCGTGCGAATGAAGTAGAATGGATACATTCCATTTTAATTCATTCGTACAATCCATTCTAATTCATTCGTACAATCCATTCTAATTCATTCGCACGATCCATTCTAATTCATTCGCACGATCCATTCTAATTCATTCGTACGATCCATTCTAATTCATTCTAATTCATTCGTACGATCAATTCGTGCGATCAATTAGAATGGATCGTTCTATTCATTCGTACGAATGAATTAGAATGGATACATTCGTGCGAATGAAGTAGAATGGATCGTACGAATGAATTAGAATGGATCGTACGAATGAATTAGAATGAATCGTACGAATGAATTAGAATGGAAACATTCGAACGAATGAATTAGAATAGATCGTAGGAATGAATTAGAATGAATCGTACGAATGAATTAGAATGGATTGTACGAATGAATTAGAATGGATCAATTCGTGCGAATGAAGTAGAATGGATCGTACGAATGAATTAGAATGGATCGTACGAATGAATCAGAATGGATCGTACGAATGAATTAGAATGAATCGTACGAATGAATTAGAATGGAAACATTCGAATGAATGAATTAGAATAGATCGTAGGAATGAATTAGAATGGATCATACGAATGAATTAGAATTGATCGTGCGAATGAATTAGAATGGATTGTACGAATGAATTAGAATGGATACATTCGTGCGAATGAAGTAGAATGGATCATACGAATGAATTAGAATGGATACATTCGTGCGAATGAAGTAGAATGGATCGTACGAATGAATTAGAATGGATCGTACGAATAAATTAGAATGAATCGTACGAATGAATTAGAATGGAAACATTCGAACGAATGAATTAGAATAGATCGTAGGAATGAATTAGAATGGATCATACGAATGAATTAGAATTGATCGTGCGAATGAATTAGAATGGATTGTACGAATGAATTAGAATGGATACATTCGTGCGAATGAAGTAGAATGGATCGTACGAATGAATTAGAATGGATCGTACGAATGAATTAGAATGGATACATTCAAACGAATGAATTAGAATAGATCGTAGGAATGAATTAGAATGGATCATACGAATGAATTAGAATTGATCGTGCGAATGAATTAGAATGGATTGTACGAATAAATTAGAATGGATACATTCGAATGAATCGTACGAATGAATGGATCGTACGAATGAATTAGAATGGATCGTACGAATGAATTAGAATGGATTGTACGAATGAATTAGAATGGATACATTCGTGCGAATGAAGTAGAATGGATCGAACGAATGAATTAGAATAGATCGTAGGAATGAATTAGAATGGATCATACGAATGAATTAGAATTGATCGTGCGAATGAATTAGAATGGATTGCACGAATGAATTAGAATGGATACATTCGTGCGAATGAAGTAGAATGGATCATACGAATGAATTAGAATGGATCGTACGAATGAATTAGAATGAATCGTACGAATGAATTAGAATGGATACATTCGAAAGAATAAATTAGAATAGATCGTAGGAATGAATTAGAATGGATCATACGAATGAATTAGAATTGATCGTGCGAATGAATTAGAATGGATTGTACGAATGAATTAGAATGGATACATTCATGCGAATGAAGTAGAATGGATCGTACGAATGAATTAGAATGGATCGTACGAATGAATTAGAAATGATCGTGCGAATGAATTAGAATGGATTGCACGAATGAATTAGAATGGATACATTCGTGCGAATGAAGTAGAATGGATCGTACGAATAAATTAGAATGGATCGTACGAATGAATTAGAATGAATCGTACGAATGAATTAGAATGGATACATTCGAACGAATGAATTAGAATAGATCGTAGGAATGAATTAGAAAGGATCATACGAATGAATTAGAATTGATCGTGCGAATGAATTAGAATGGATCATACGAATGAATTAGAATAGATACATTCGTGCGAATGAAGTAGAATGGATCGTACGAATGGATTAGAATAGATCGTACGAATGAATTAGGAATTATATCCATTCTAATTCATTCGTCCGATTCATTCTAATTCATTCGTACGATCCATTCTAATTCAATCGTACGATCCATTCTACTTCATTCGCACGAATGTATCCATTCTAATTCATTCGTACAATCCATTCTAATTCATTCGTACGATCCATTCTATATCATTCGTATGATCCATTCTAATTCATTCCTACGATCTATTCTAATTAATTCGTTCGAATGTTTCCATTCTAATTCATTCGTACGATTCATTCTAATTCATTCGTACGATCCATTCTAATTCATTCGTACGATCCATTCTACATCATTCGTACGAATGAATTAGAATGGATACATTCGTGCGAATGAATTAGAATGGATTGTACGAATGAATTGATCGTGTAAATGAATAGATCGTACGAATGGATTGTACGAATGAATTAGAATGGATCGTACGAATGAATCAGAATGGATCGTACGAATGAATTAGAATGAATCGCACGAATGAATTAGAAGGGATACATTCGTGCGAATGAAGTAGAATGGATCGTACGAATAAATTAGAATGGATCGTACGAATGAATTAGAATGAATCGTACGAATGAATTAGAATGGAAACATTCGAACGAATGAATTAGAATAGATCGTAGGAATGAATTAGAATGGATACATTCGTGCGAATGAAGTAGAATGGATCGTACGAATGAATTAGAATGGATCGTACGAACGAATGAATTAGAATTAATTGTGCGAATGAATTAGAATGGATTGTACGAATGAATTAGAATGGATACATTCGTGCGAATGAAGTAGAATGCATCGTACGAATGAATTAGAATGGATCGTACGAATGAATTAGAATGAATCGTACGAATGAATTAGAATGGATACATTCGAACGAATAAATTAGAATAGATCGTAGGAATGAATTAGAATGGATCATACGAATGAATTAGAATTGATCGTGTGAATGAATTAGAATGGATTGTACGAATGAATTAGAATGGATACATTCGTGCGAATGAAGTAGAATGGATCGTACGAATGAATTAGAATGGATACACGAGCGAATGAAGTAGAATGGATCGTACGAATGAATTAGAATGGATCGTACGAATGAATTAGAATGAATCGTACGAATGAATTAGAATGGATACATTCGAACGAATGAATTAGAATAGATCGTAGGAATGAATTAGAATGGATCATACGAATGAATTAGAATTGATCGTACAAATGAATTAGAATGGATTGTACGAATGGATTGTGCGAATGAATTAGAACGATCCATTCGTACGAATGAATTAGAATGGATACATTCGAACGAATGAATTAGAATAGATCATAGGAATGAATTAGAATGAATCATACGAATGAATTAGAATGGATCGTACAATCCATTCTAATTCATTCGTACAATCCATTCTACTTCATTCGCACGAATGTATCCATTCTAATTCATTCGTACAATCCATTCTAATTCATTCGCACGATCAATTCTAATTCATTCGTATGATCCATTCTAATTCATTCCTACGATCTATTCTAATTCATTCGTTCGAATGTATCCATTCTAATTCATTCGTACGATTCAATCTAATTCATTCGTACGATCCATTCTAATTCACTCGTACGATCCATTCTACTTCATTCGCACGAATGTATACATTCTAATTCATTCGTACGATCCATTCTACTTCATTCGCACGAATGTATCCATTCTAATTCATTCGTACAATCCATTCTAATTCATTCGCACGATCAATTCTAATTCATTCGTATGATCCATTCTAATTCATTCCTACGATCTATTCTAATTTATTCGTTTGAATGTATCCATTCTAATTCATTCGTACGATTCATTCTAATTCATTCGTACGATCCATTCTAATTCATTCGTACGATCCATTCTACTTCATTCGCACGAATGTATCCATTCCAATTCATTCGTACAATCCATTCTAATTCATTCGCACGATCAATTCTAATTCATTCGTTCGTACGATCCGTTCTAATTCATTCGTACGATCCATTCTACTTCATTCGCACGAATGTATCTATTCTAATTCATTCCTACGATCTATTCTAATTCATTCATTCGAATGTTTCCATTCTAATTCATTCGTACGATTCATTCTAATTCATTCGTACGATCCATTCTACTTCATTCGCACGAATGTATCCATTCTAATTCATTCGTACGATCCATTCTACTTCATTCACATGAATGTATCCATTCTAATTCATTCGTACAATCCATTCTAATTCATTCGCACGATCAATTCTAATTCATTCGTATGATCCATTCTAATTCATTCCTATGATCTATTCTAATTTATTCGTTCGAATGTATCCATTCTAATTCATTCGTACGATTCATTCTAATTCATTCGTACGATCCATTCTAATTCATTCGTACGATCCATTCTACTTCATTCGCACGAATGTATCCATTCTAATTCATTCGTACAATCCATTCAAATTCATTCACACGATCAATTCTAATTCATTCGTTCGTACGATCCATTCTACATCATTCGCACGAATGTATCCATTCTAATTCATTCGTACAATCCATTCTAATTCATTCGCACGATCAATTCTAATTCATTCGTATGATCCATTCTAATACATTCCTACGATCTATTCTAATTCATTCGTTCGAATGTATCCATTCTAATTCATTCATAAGATTCATTCTAATTCATTCGTACGATCCATTCTAATTCATTCGTACGATCCATTTTACTTCATTCGCTCGAATGTATCCATTCTAATTCATTCGTGCAATCCATTCTAATTCATTCGCACGATCAATTCTAATTCATTCGTATGATCCATTCTAATTCATTCCTACGATCTATTCTAATTCATTCGTTCGAATGTATCCATTCTAATTCATTCGTACGATTCATTCTAATTCATTCGTACGATCCATTCTAATTCATTCGTACGATCCATTCTACTTCATTCGCACGAATGTATCCAATCTAATTCATTCGTACAATCCATTCTAATTCATTCGCACGATCAATTCTAATTCATTCGTATGATCCATTCTAATTCATTCCTACGATCTATTCTAATTCATTCGTTCGAATGTATCCATTCTAATTCATTCGTACGATTCATTCTAATTCATTCGTACGATTCATTCTAATTCATTCGTATGATCCATTCTACTTCATTCGCACGAATGTATCCATTCTAAATCATTCGTACAATCCATTCTAATTCATTCGCACGATCAATTCTAATTTATTCGTATGATCCATTCTAATTCATTCCTACGATCTATTCTTATTCATTCGTACGATTCATTCTAATTCATTCGTATGAATGAATTAGAATGGGTCCATTCTAATTCATTCGCACGAATGTATCCATTCTAATTCATTCGTACAATCCATTCTAATTCATTCGCACGATCAATTCTAATTTATTCGTATGATCCATTCTAATTCATTCCTACGATCTATTCTAATTCATTCGTTCGAATGTATTCATTCTAATTCATTCGTACGATTCATTCTAATTCATTTGTACGATCCATTCTAATTCATTCGTACGATCCATTCTACTTCATTCGCACGAATGTATCCATTCTAATTCATTCGTACGATCCATTCTACTTCATTCGCACGAATGTATCCATTCTAATTCATTCGTACAATCCATTCTAATTCATTCGTACGATTCATTCTAATTCATTCCTACGATCTATTCTAATTCATTCGCTCGAATGTATCCATTCTAATTCATTCGTATGATCCATTCTAATTCATTCGTACAATCCATTCTAATTCATTTGTATGATCCATTCTAATTCATTCGTACAATCCATTCTAATTCAATCCATTCTAATTCATTCGCATGGATACATTCGAACGAATGAATTAGAATAGATCGTAGGAATGAATTAGAATGGATCATACGAATGAATTAGAAATGATCGTGCGAATGAATTAGAATGGATTGTACGAATGAATTAGAATGGATACATTCGTGCAAATGAAGTAGAATGGATCGTACGAATGAATTAGAATGGATCGTACGAATGAATTAAAATGGATCGTGCGAATGAATTAGAATGGATTGTACGAATGAATTAGAATGGATACATTCTAACGATCCATTCTAATTCATTCGTACGATCCATTCTACTTCATTCGCACGAATGTATCCATTCTAATTCATTCGTGCAATCCATTCAAATTCATTCGCACTATCCAGATCTATTCTAATTCATTCGCACGAATATATCCATTCTAATTCATTCGCACGATCAATTCTAATTCATTCGTATGATCCATTCTAATTCATTCCAACGATCTATTCTAATTCATTCGTTCGATTGTATCCATTCTAATTCATTCGTACGATTCATTCTAATTCATTCGTACGATCCATTCTGATTCATTCATACGATCTATTCTAATTCATTCCTACGATCTATTCTAATTCATTCGTTCGAATGTTTCCATTCTAATTCATTCGTACGATCCATTCTAATTTATTCGTACGATCCATTCTGATTCATTCATACGATCCATTCTAATTCATTCGTACGATCCATTCTACTTCATTCGCACGAATGTATCTATTCTAATTCATTCGTACAATCCATTCTAATTCATTCGCACTATCAATTCTAATTCATTCGTATGATCCATTCTAATTCATTCCTACGATCTATTCTAATTCATTCGTTCGAATGTATTCATTCTAATTCATTCGTACGGTTCATTCTAATTCATTCGTACGATCCATTCTAATTCATTCGTACGATCCATTCTACTTCATTCGCACGTATGTATCCATTCTAATTCATTCGTACTATCCATTCTAATTCATTCGCACGATCAATTCTAATTCATTCGTATGATCCATTCTAATTCATTCCTACGATCTATTCTAATTCATTCGTTCGAATGTTTCCATTCTAATTCATTCGTACGATCCATTCTAATTCATTCGTACGATCCATTCTACTTCATTCGCACGAATGTATCCATTCTAATTCATTCGTACGATCCATTCTACTTCATTCGCACGAATGTATCCATTCTAATTCATTCGTACAATCCATTCTAATTCATTCGTACGATTCATTCTAATTCATTCCTACGATCTATTCTAATTCATTCGTTCGAATGTTTCCATTCTAATTCATTCGTACGATTCATTCTAATTCATTCGTACGATCTATTCTAATTCATTCGTACGATCCATTCTACTTCATTCGCACGAATGTATCCATTCTAATTCATTCGTACGATCCATTCTACTTCATTCGCACGAATGTATCCATTCTAATTCATTCGTACAATCCATTCTAATTCATTCGCACGATCAATTCTAATTCATTCGTATGATCCATTCTAATTCATTCCTACGATCTATTCTAATTCATTCGTTCGAATGTATCCATTCTAATTCATTCGCATGATCAATTCTAATTCATTCGTACGATCCATTCTAATTCATTCGTACGATCCATTCTACTTCATTCGCACGAATGTATCCATTCTAATTCCTTCGTATAATCCATTCTAATTCATTCGCGAATGGATACATTCCATTCTAATTCATTCGTACAATCCATTCTAATTCATTCGTACAATCCGTTCTAATTCATTCGCACGATCCATTCTAATTCATTCGTACGATCCATTCTAATTCATTCGTATGATCCATTCTAATTCATTCCTACGATCTATTCTAATTCATTCGTACGAATGTATCCATTCTAATTCATTCGTACGATTCATTCTAATTCATTCCTACGATCTATTCTAATTCATTCGTTCGAATATATCCATTCTAATTCATTCGTATGATCCATTCTAATTCATTCGTACAATCCATTCTAATTCATTTGTATGATCTATTCTAATTCATTCGTACAATCCATTCTAATTCAATCCATTCTAAGTCATTCGCATGGATACATTCGAACGAATGAATTAGAATAGATCGTAGGAATGAATTAGAATGGATCATACGAATGAATTAGAATTGATCGTGCGAATGAATTAGAATGGATTGTACGAATGAATTAGAATGGATCGTACGAATGAATTAGAATGGATCGTACGAATGAATTTGAATCGATCATACGAATGAATTAGAATTGATCGTGCGAATGAAGTAGAATGGATCGTTAGAATAGATCGTACGAATAAATTAGAATGAATCGTACGAATGAATTAGAATGGATCGTACGAATGAATTAGAATGGATTGTACGAATGAATTAGAATGGATACATTCGTGCGAATGAAGTAGAATGGATCGTACGAATGAATTAGAATGGATACATTCGAACGAACGAATTAGAATAGATCGTAGGAATGAATTCGAATGGATCATATGAATGAATTAGAATTGATCGCGCAAATGAATTAGAATGGATTGTACGAATGAATTAGAATGGATACATTCGTGCGAATGAAGTAGAATGGATCGTACGAATGAATTAGAATGGATCGTACGAATGAATCAGAATGGATCGTACGAATGAATTAGAATGAATCGTACGAATGAATTAGAATGGAAACATTCGAACGAATGAATTAGAATAGATCGTAGGAATGAATTAGAATGGATCATACGAATGAATTAGAATTGATCGTGCGAATAAATTAGAATGGATTGTACGAATGAATTAGAATGGATACATTCGTGCGAATGAAGTAGAATGGATCAGCAAATGAAGTGCGAATGAAGTAGAATTGATCGTGCGAATGAATTAGAATTAGATCGTACGAACGAATTAGAATGGATCAGCAAATTCGGAAACTTATAAGGGCATCAAATGTGTTATTTAAATTAACGGTTCAAATAGACGGTTCAGAAACGTTTGATTCAATCGGCGCCCTTAGAAGTTTCAGATTTTGTTAATTTTTTGTGAGGATGATCAAATTGCCATAATGATCATACGAATAAATTAGAATGGATCGTACGAATGAATTAGAATGAATCGTACGAATGAATTAGAATGGATACATTCGAACGAATAAATTAGAATAGATCGTAGGAATGAATTAGAATGGATCATACAAATGAATTAGAATTGATCGTGCGAATGAATTAGAATGGATTGTACGAATGAATTAGAATGGATACATTCGTGCGAATGAAGTAAGAATGAATTAGAATGAATCGTACGAATGAATTAGAATGGATCGTACGAATGAATTAGAATGGATACATTCATGCGAATGAATTAGAATGAATCGTACGAATGAATTAGAATGGATACATTCGAACGAATGAATTAGAATAGATCGTAGGAATAAATTAGAATGGATCATACGAATGAATTAGAATTGATCGTGCGAATGAATTAGAATGGATTGCACGAATGAATTAGAATAGATACATTCGAGCGAATGAAGTAGAATGGATCGTACGAATGAATTAGAATAGATCGTACGAATGACTTAGAATGAATCGTACGAATGAATTAGAATGGATACATTCGAACGAATGAATTAGAATAGATCGTAGGAATGAATTAGAATGGATCATACGAATGAATTAGAATTGATCGTGCGAATGAATTAGAATGGATTGTACGAATGAATTAGAATGGATACATTCGTGCGAATGAAGTAGAACGGATTGTAGGAATGAATTAGAATGGATCGTACGAATGAATAACCATGGATCGTACGAATGGATTAGAATGGATCGTACGAATGAATTAGAATGGATCATACAAATGAATTCGAATGGATAGTGCGAATGAATTTGAATAGATCGTGCAAATGAATTAGAAAGGTTAAATTTGTGAGAATGAATTAGAATGGATCGTGCGAATGAATTAGAATGGATCGTACGAATGAATTAAAATGGATACATTCGTGCGAATGATGCAGAATGGATCGTACGAATGAATTAGAATGGATCATACGAATGAATTAGAATGAATCGTAGGAATAAATTAGAATAGATTGTATGAATGAATTAGAACGGATACATTCGTGCGAATGAAGTAGAATGGATCGTACGAATGAATTAGAATGGATCGTACGAATGAGTTAGAATGAATCGTACGAATGAATTAGAATGGATACATTTGAACGAATGAATTAGAATGGATTGTAGGAATGAATTAGAATGGATCATACGAATGAATTAGAATTGATCGTGCGAATGAATTAGAATGGATTATACGAATGAATTAGAACGGATACATTCGTGCGAATGAAGTAGAATGGATCGTACGAATGAATTAGAATGGATCGTACGAATGAATTAGAATGGATCGTACGAATGAATTAGAATGGATCGTGCGAATGAATTAGAATGGAAACATTCGAACGAATGAATTAGAATAGATCGTAGGAATGAATTAGAATGGATCATACGAATGAATTAGAATTGATCGTGCGAATGAATTAGAATGGATAATACGAATGAATTAGAATGGATCGTGCGAATGAATTAGAATGGATTGTACGAATGAATTAGAATGGATACATTCGTGCGAATGAAGTAGAATGGATCGTACGATTGTACGAATGAATTTGAATGGATACATTCGTGCGAATGAAGTAGAATGCATCGTACGAATGAATTAGAATGGATCGTACGAATGAATTAGAATGAATCGTACGAATGAATTAGAATGGATACATTCGAACGAATAAATTAGAATAGATCGTAGGAATGAATTAGAATGGATCATACGAATGAATTAGAATTGATCGTGCGAATGAATTAGAATGGATTGTACGAATGAATTAGAATGGATACATTCGTGTGAATGAATTAGAATGGATTGTACGAATGAATTAGAATGAATCGTACTAATGAATTAGAATGAATCGTACAAATGAATTAGAATAGATCGTAGGAATGAATTAGAATGGATCATACGAATGAATTAGAATTGATCGTGCGAATGAATTAGAATAGATTGTACGAATGAATTAGAATGGATACATTCGTGCGAATAAAGTAGAATGGATCGTACGAATGAATTAGAATGGATCGTACTAATGAATTAGAATGAATCGTACGAATGAATTAGAATGGATCGTACGAATGAATTAGAATGGATCGTACGAATGAATTAGAATGGATCGTACGAATGAATTAGAATGAATCATACGAATGAATTAGAATGGATCGTACGAATGAATTAGAATGGATACATTCATGCGAATGAATTAGAATTGATCGTGCGAATGAATTAGAATGGATCGTACGAATGAATTGGAATGAATCGTACGAATGAATTAGAATGGATACATTTGAACGAATGAATTAGAATAGATCGTAGGAATGAATTAGAATGGATCATACGAATGAATGAGAATTGATCGTGCGAATGAACTAGAATGGATTGTACGATCCATTCTAATTCATTCGTACGATCCATTCTGATTCATTCGTACGATCCATTCTAATTCATTCGTACGATCCATTCTACTTCATTCGCACGAATGTATCGATTCTAATTCATTCGTACAATCCATTCTAATTCATTCCTACGATCTATTCTAATTCATTCGTTCGAATGTATCCATTCTAATTCATTCGCACGAATCTATTCTAATTCATTCCTACAATCCATTCTAATTCATTCGTACAATCCATTCTAATTCATTCGCACGATCCATTCTAATTCATTCGTACGATCCATTCTAATTCATTCGTACGATCCATTCTAATTCATTCGTATGATCCATTCTAATTCATTCGCACTATCAATTCTAATTCATTCGTATGATCCATTCTAATTCATTCCGACGATCTATTCTAATTCATTCGTTCGAATGTATCCATTCTAATTCATTCGTACGATTCATTCTAATTCATACGTACGATCCATTCTAGTACATTCGTACGATCCATTCTACTTCATTCGCACGAATGTATCCATTCTAATTCATTCGTACAATCCATTCTAATTCATTCGCACGATCAATTCTAATTCGTTCGTATGATCCATTCTAATTCATTCCTACGATCTATTCTAATTCATTCGTTCGAATGTATCCATTCTAATTCATTCGTACAATCCATTCTAATCGTACGAATGAATTAGAATGGAAACATTTGAACGAATGAATTAGAATAGATCGTAGGAATGAATTAGAATGGATCATACGAATGAATTAGAATTGATCGTGCGAATGAATTAGAATGGATTGTAAGAATGAATTAGAATGGATACATTCGTGCGAATGAAGTAGAATGGATCGTACGAATGAATTAGAATGGATCGTACGAATGAATTAGAATGAATCGTACGAATGAATTAGAATGGATACATTTGAACGAATAAAATAGAATGGATCATACGAATGAATTAGAATTGATCGTGCGAATGAATTAGAATGGATTGTACAAATGAATTAGAATGGATACAATCGTGCGAATGAAGTAGAATGAATCAGAATGGATCGTACGAATGAATTAGAATGAATTAGAATAGATACATTCGAACGAATGAATTAGAATAGATTGTAGGAATGAATTAGAATTGATCGTGCGAATGAATTAGAATGGATTGTACGAAGGAATTAGAATGGATCATACGAATGAATTAGAATGGATCGTGCGAATGAATTAGAATAGATTGTACGAATGAATTAGAATGGATACATTCATGTGAATGAATTAGAATGGATCGGCCGAATAAATTAGAATGGATCGTACGAATGAATTAGAATGGATCGTACGAATGAATTAGAATGAATCGTACGAATGAATTAGAATGGATACATTCGAACGAATGAATTAGAATAGATCGTAGGAATGAATTAGAATGGATCGTACGAATGAATTAGAATTGATCGTGCGAATGAATTAGAATGGATTGTACGAATGATTTAGAATGGATACATTCGTGCGAATGAAGTAGAATAGATCATAGGAATGAATTAGAATGGATCATACGAATGAATTAGAATTGATCGTGCGAATGAATTAGAATGGATTGTACGAATGAATTAGAATGGATACATTCGTGCGAATGAAGTAGAATGGATCGTATGAATGAATTAGAATGGATCGTACGAATGAATTAGAATGGATACATTCGAACGAATGAATTAGAATAGATCGTAGGAATGAATTAGAATAGATCATACGAATGAATTAGAATTGATCGTGCGAATAAATTAGAATGGATTGTACGAATGAATTAGAATGGATACATTCGTGCGAATGAAGTAGAATGGATCGTACGAATGAATTAGAATGGATCGTACGAATGAATCAGAATGGATCGTACGAATGAATTAGAATGAATCGTACGAATGAATTAGAATGGAAACATTCGAACGAATGAATTAGAATAGATAGTAGGAATGAATTAGAATGGATCATACGAATGAATTAGAATTGATCGTGCAAATGAATTAGAATGGATTGTACGAATGAATTAGAATGGATACATTCGTGCGAATGAAGTAGAATGGATCGTACGAATGAATTAGAATGGATCGTACGAATGAATTAGAATGAATCGTACGAATGAATTAGAATGGATACATTCGAACGAATGAATTAGAATAGATCGTAGGAATGAATTAGAATGGATCGTACGAATGAATTAGAATTGATCGTGCGAATTAATTAGAATGGATTGTACGAATGAATTAGAATTAATACATTCGTGCGAATGAAGTAGAATCGATCGTACGAATAAATTAGAATGGATCGTACGAATGAATTAGAATGAATCGTACGAATGAATTAGAATGGATACATTCGAATGAATGGATTAGAATAGATCGTAGGAATGAATTAGAATGGATCATACGAATGAATTAGAATTGATCGTGCGAATGAATTAGAATGGATTGTACGAATGAATTATAATGGATACATTCGTGCGAATGAAGTAGAATGGATCATACGAATGAATCAGAATGGATCGTACAAATGAATTAGAATGAATCGTACAAATGAATTAGAATGGATACATTCGAACGAATGAATTCGAATAGATCGTAGGAATGAATTAGAATGGATCATACGAATGAATTAGAATTGATCGTGCGAATGAATTAGAATGGATTGTACGAATGAATTAGAATGGATACATTCGTGCGAAAGAAGTTGAATGGATCGTACGAATGAATTAGAATGGATCGTACGAATGAATTAGAATGAATCGTATGAATGAATTAGAATGGATACATTCGAACGAATGAATTAGAATAGATCGTAGGAATGAATTAGAATGGATCATACGAATGAATTAGAATTGATCGTGCGAATGAATTAGAATGGATTGTATGAATGAATTAGAATGGATACATTCGTGCGAATGAAGTAGAATGGATCGTACGAATGAATCAGAATGGATCGTACGAATGAATTAGAATGAATCGTACGAATAAATTAGAATGGATACATTCGAACGAATGAATTAGAATTGATCGTAGGAATGAATTAGAATGGATCATACGAATGAATTAGAATTGATCGTACGAATGAATTAGAATGGATTGTACGAATGAATTAGAATGGATACATTCGTGCGAATGAAGTAGAATGGATCGTACGAATGAGTAAGAATGGATCGTACGAATGAAATAGAATGGATCGTACGAATGAATTAGAATGGATCGTGCTAATGAATTAGAATGGATCGTACGAATGAATTAGAATGGATACATTCGAACGAATGAATTAGAATAGATCGTAGGTATGAATTAGAATGGATCATACGAATGAATTAGAATTGATCGTGCGAATGAATTAGAATGGATTGTACGAATGAATTAGAATGGATACATTCGTGCAAATGAAGTAGAATGGATCGTACGAATGAATTAGAATGGATCGTACGAATGAATCAGAATGGATACATTCGAACGAATAAATTAGAATAGATCGTAGGAATGAATTAGAATGGTTCATACGAATGAATTAGAATTGATCGTGCGAATGAATTATAATGGATTGTACAAATGAATTAGAATGGATACATTCGTGCGAATGAAGTAGAATGGATCGTACGAATGAATTAGAATGGATAGTACGAATGAATTAGAATGGAGACATTCGAACGAATGAATTAGAATAGATCGTAGGAATGAATTAGAATGGAACATACGAATGAATTAGAATTGATCGTGAATGGATCGTACGAATGAATTAGAATGAATCGTACAAATGAATTAGAATGGAAACATTCGAACAAATGAATTAGAATAGATCGTAGGAATGAATTAGAATGGATTATACGAATGAATTAGAATTGATCGTGCGAATGAATTAGAATGGATTGCACGAATGAATTAGAATGGATACATTCGTGCGAATGAAGTAGAATGGATCGTACGAAAGAATTAGAATGGATCGTACGAATGAATTAGAATGAATCGTACGAATGAATTAGAATGGATACATTCGAACGAATGAATTAGAATAGATCGTAGGAATGAATTAGAATGGATCATACGAATGAATTAGAATTGATCGTGCGAATGAATTAGAATGGATTGTACGAATGAATTAGAATGGATACATTCGTGCGAATGAAGTAGAATGGATCGTACAAATGAATTAGAATGGATCGTACGAATGAATCAGAATGGATCCTACGAATGAATTAGAATGGATCGTATAAATGAATTAGAATGGATCATGCGAATGAATTAGAATGGATCGTATGACTGAATTAGATTGGATACATTCGTGCGAATGAATTAGAATGGATCGTACGAATGAGTAAGAATGGATCATACAAATGAAATAGAATGGATCGTACGAATGAATTAGAATGGATCGTGCTAATGAATTAGAATGGATCGTACGAATAAATTAGAATAGATTGTCCGAATGAATACATTCGTGCGAATGAATTAGAATGGATCGTATGAATGAATTAGAATGGATCATATGAATGAATTCGAATGGATCGTACGAATGAATTACAATGGATACATTCGTCCGAATGAATTAGAATGGATCATACGAAGGAATTAGGGTGGATCGTACGAATGCATTAGAATGGATATATTCGTGCGAATGAATTAGAATGGTCTGTACGAATGAATTAGAATAGATACATTCGTGGGAATGAAGTAGAATGGATCGTACGAATGAATTAGAATGGATCGTACGAATGAATTGGAATGAATCGTACGAATGAATTAGAATGGATACATTCGAACGAATGAATTAGAATAGTTCGTAGGAATGAATTAGAATGGATCATACGAATGAATTAGAATTGATCGTGCGAATGAATTAGAATGGATTGTACGAATGAATTAGAATGGATATATTTGTACGAATGAAGTAGAATGGATCGTACGAATGAATTAGAATGGATCGTACGAATGAATTAGAATGAATCGTACGAATGAATTAGAATGGATACATTCGAACGAATGAATTAGAATAGATCGTAGGAATGAATTAGAATGGATCATACGAATGAATTAGAATTGATCGTGCGAATGAATTAGAATGGATTGTACGAATAAATTAGAATAGATCGTAGGAATGAATTAGAATGGATCATACGAATGAATTAGAATTGATCGTGCGAATGAATTAGAATGGATTGTACGAATGAATTAGAATAGATACATTCGTGAGAATGAAGTAGAATGGATCGTACGAATGAATTAGAATGGATCGTACGAATGAATTAGAATGAATCATACGAATGAATTAGAATGGATACATTCGAACGAATGAATTAGAATAGATCGTAGGAATGAATTAGAATGGATCATACGAATGAATTAGAATGGATCATACGAATGAATTAAAATTGATCGTGCGAATGAATTAGAATGGATTGTACGAATGAATTAGAATGGATACATTCATGCGAATGAAGTAGAATAGATCGTACGAATGAATTAGAATGGATCGTACGAATGAATTAGAATGAATCGTACGAATGAATTAGAATGGATACATTCGAACGAATGAATTACAATAGATCGTAGGAATAAATTAGAATGGATCATACGAATGAATTAGAATTGATCGTGCGAATGAATTAGAATGGATTGTACGAATGAATTAGAATGGATACATTCGTGCGAATGAAGTAGAATGGATCGTACGAATGAATTAGAATGGATCGTACGAATGAATTAGAATGGATCGTACGAATGAATTAGAATGGATACATTCGTGCGAATGAAGTAGAATGGATCGTACGAATGAATTAGAATGGATCGTACGAATGAATTAGAATGAATCGTATGAATGAATTAGAATGGATACATTCATGCGAATGAAGTAGAATAGATCGTACGAATGAATCAGAATGGATCGTACGAATGAATTAGAATGAATCGTACGAATGAATTAGAATGGAAACATTCGAACGAATGAATTAGAATAGATCGTAGGAATGAATTAGAATGGATCATACGAATGAATTAGAATTGATCGTACGAATGAATTAGAATGGATTGTACGAATGAATTAGAATGGATACATTCGTGCGAATGAAGTAGAATGGATCGTACGAATGAATTAGAATGGATCGTACGAATGAATTAGAATGAATCATACGAATGAATTAGAATGGATACATTTGAACGAATGAATTAGAATAGATCATAGGAATGAATTAGAATGGATCATACGAATGAATTAGAATTGATCGTGCGAATGAATTAGAATGGATTGCACGAATGAATTAGAATGGATTGTACGAATGAATTAGAATGGATACATTCGTGCGAATGAATTAGAATGGATCATACGAATGAATTAGAATTGATCGTGCGAATGAATTAGAATGGATTGTACGAATGAATTAGAATGGATACATTCGTGCGAATGAAGTAGAATGGATCGTACGAATGAATTAGAATGGATCGTACGAATGAATTAGAATAGATACATTCGAACGAATGAATTAGAATAGATCGTAGGAATGAATTAGAATGGATCATATGAATGAATTAGAATTGATCGTGCGAATGAATTAGAATGGATTGTACGAATGAATTAGAATGGATACATTCGTGCGAATGAAGTAGAATGGATCGTACGAATGAATTAGAATGGATCGTATGAATGAATTAGAATGGATACATTCGAACGAATGAATTAGAATAGATCGTAGGAATGAATTAGAATGGATCATACGAATGAATTAGAATTGATCGTGCGAATGAATTAGAATGGATTGTACGAATGAATTAGAATGGATACATTCGTGCGAATGAAGTAGAATGGATCGTACGAATGAATCAGAATGGATCGTACGAATGAATTAGAATGAATCGTACGAATGAATTAGAATGGAAACATTCGAACGAATAAATTAGAATAGATCGTAGGAATGAATTAGAATGGATCATACGAATGAATTAGAATTGATCGTGCGAATGAATTAGAATGGATTGTACGAATGAATTAGAATGGATACATTCGTGCGAATGAAGTAGAATGGATCGTACGAATGAATTAAATAAAGTAGAATGGATCATACGAATGAATTAGAATAGATCGTAGGAATGAATTAGAATGGATCATACGAATGAATTAGAATGGAAACATTCGAACGAATGAATTAGAATGGATCGTAGGAATGAATTAGAATGGATCATACGAATGAATTAGAATGGATCGTACGAATGAATTAGAATGGATCGAACGAATAAATTAGAATGGATCATACGAATGAATTAGAATTGATCGTAGGAATGAATTAGAATGGATTGTACGAATGAATTAGATTGGATACATTCGTGCGAATGAAGTAGAATGGATCATACGAATGAATTAGAATAGATCGTACGAATGAATTAGAATGAATCATACGAATGAATTAGAATGGCTAGAATGGATCGTACGAATGAATTAGAATTGATCGTAGGAATGAATTAGAATGGATCATACGAATGAATTAGAATTGATCGTACGAATGAATTAGAATGGATATATTCAAGCGAATGAAGTAGAATGGATCGTACGAATGAATTAGAATGGATCGTACGAATGAATTAGAATAGATCGTACGAATGAATTAGAATGGATCATACGAATGAATAAGAATTGATCGTGCGAATGAATTAGAATGGACTGTACGAATGAATTAGAATGGATACATTCGTGCGAATGAAGTAGAATGGATCGTGCGAATGAATTAGAATGGATCGTACGAATGAATTAGAATGAATCGTACGAATGAATTAGAATGGATACATTCGAACGAATAAATTAGAATAGATCGTAGGAATGAATTAGAATGGATCATACGAATGAATTAGAATTGATCGTGCGAATGAATTAGAATGAATTAGAATGGATCGTACAATCAATTCTAATTCATTCGTATGATCCATTCTAATTCATTCCTACGATCTATTCTAATTCATTCGTTCGAATGTTTCCATTCTAATTCATTCGTACGATTAGAATGGATTGTACGAATGAATTAGAATGGATACATTCGAACGAATGAATTAGAATAGATAGTAGGAATGAATTAGAATGGATCATACGAATGAATTAGAATTGATCGTGCGAATGAATTAGAATGGATTGTACGAATGAATTAGAATGGATACATTCGTGCGAATGAAGTAGAATGGATCGTACGAATGAATTAGAATGGATCGAGCGAATGAATTAGAATAGATCGTACGAATGAATTAGAATTGATACATTTGTGCGAATGAATTAGAATTGATCGTGCGAATGAATTAGAATTAGAATGGATACATTCGTGCGAATGAAGTAGAATGGATCGTACGAATGAATTAGAATGGATACATTCGTGCGAATGAAGTAGAATGCATCGTACGAATGAATTAGAATGGATCGTACGAATGAATTAGAATGAATCGTATGAATGAATTAGAATGGATACATTCGAACGAATGAATTAGAATAGATCGTTGGAATGAATTAGAATGGATCGTATGAATGAATTAGAATGGATCGTACGAATGAATTAGAATGAATCGTACGAATGAATTAGAATGGATACATTCGAACGAATGAATTAGAATAGATCGTAGGAATGAATTAGAAAGGATCATACGAATGAATTAGAAATGATCGTGCGAATGAATTAGAATGGATTGAATTAGAATGGATCGTACGAATGAATTAGAATGAATCGTACGAATGAATTAGAATGGATAAATTCGAACGAATAAATTAGAATAGATCGTAGGAATGAATTAGAATGGATCATACGAATGAATTAGAATTGATCGTGCGAATGAATTAGAATGGATTGTACGAATGAATTTGAATGGATACATTCGTGCGAATGAAGTAGAATGGATCGTACGAATGAATTAGAATGGATACATTCGTGCGAATGAAGTAGAATCGATCGTACGAATGAATTAGAATGGATCGTACGAATGAATTAGAATGAATCGTACGAATGAATTAGAATGGATACATTCGAACGAATGAATTAGAATAGGTCGTAGGAATGAATTAGAATGGATCATACGAATGAATTAGAATTGATCATACGAATGAATTAGAATAGATACATTCGAACGAATGAATTAGAATAGATCGTAGGAATGAATTAGAATGAATCGTACGAATTAATTAGAATCGATACATTCGAAGGAATGAATTAGAATAGATCGTAGGAATGAATTAGAATGGATCATACGAATGAATTAGAATAGATTGTACGAATGAATTAGAATGGATACATTCGTGCGAATGAAGTAGAATGGATCGTACGAATGAATTAGAATAGATCGTACGAATGAATTAGAATGGATACATTCGAACGAATGAATTAGAATAGATCGTAGGAATCAATTAGAATGGATCATACAAATGAATTAGAATTGATCGTGCAAATGAATTAGAATGGATTGTACGAATGAATTAGAATGGATACATTCGAGCGAATGAAGTAGAATGGATACATTCCATTCTAATTCATTCGTACGATCCATTCTAATTCATTCCTACGATCTATTCTAATTCATTCGTTCGAATGTATCCATTCTAATTCATTCGTACGATTTATTCTAATTCATTCCTACGATCTATTCTAATTCATTCGTTCGAATGTATCCATTCTAATTCATTCGTATGATCAATTCTAATACATTCGAACGAATGAATTAGAATAGATCGTAGGAATGAATTAGAATGGATCATACGAATGAATTAGAATTGATCGTGCGAATGAATTAGAATGGATTGTACGAATGAATTAGAATGGATACATTCGTGCAAATGAAGTAGAATGGATACATTCCATTCTAATTCATTCGTACAATCCATTCTAATTCATTCGTACAATCCATTCTAATTCATTCACGCGATCCATTCTAATTCATTCGTATGATCCATTCTAATTCATTCGTATGATCCATTCTAATTCATTCCTACGATCTATTCTAATTCATTCGTTCGAATGTATCCATTCTAATTCATTCGTACGATTCATTCTAATTCATTCCTACGATCTATTCTAATTCATTCGTTCGAATGTATCCATTCTAATTCATTCGTCTGATCCATTCTAATTCATTCGTACAATCCATTCTAATTCATTTTTATGATCCATTCTAATTCATTCGTACAATCCATTCTAATTCAATCCATTCTAATTCATTCGCATGGATACATTCGAACGAATGAATTAGAATAGATCGTAGGAATGAATTAGAATGGATCATACGAATGAATTAGAATTGATCGTGCGAATGAATTAGAATGGATTGAACGAATGAATTAGAATAGATCGTAGGAATGAATTAGAATGGATCATACGAATGAATTAGAATTGATCAAGCGAATGAATTAGAATGGATTGTACGAATGAATTAGAATGGATACATTCGTGCGAATGAAGTAGAATGGATCGTATGAATGAATTAGAATGAATCATACGAATGAATTAGAATGAATCGTACGAATGAATTAGAATGGATATATTCGAACGAATGAATTAGAATAGATCGTAGGAATGAATTAGAATGGATCATACGAATGAATTAGAATTGATCGTGCGAATGAAATAGAATGGATTGTACGAATTAATTAGAATGGATACATTCGTGCGAATGAAGTCGAATGGATCGTACGAATGAATTAGAATGGTTCGTACGAATGAATTAGAATTAATCGTACGAATGAATTAGAATGGATACATTCGAACGAATAAATTAGAATAGATCGTAGAAATGAATTAGAATGGATCATACGAATGAATTAGAATTGATCGTGCAAATGAATTAGAATGGATTGTACGAATGAATTAGAAAGGATACATTCGTGCGAATGAAGTAGAATGGATCGTACGAATGAATTAGAATGGATACATTCGTGCGAATGAAGTAGAATGGATCGTACGAATGAATTAGAATGGATCGTACGAATGAATTAGAATGAATCGTACGAATGAATTAGAATGGAAACATTCGAACGAATGAATTAGAATAGATTCGTATGAATGAATTAGAATGGATACATTCGTGCGAATGAAGTAGAATGGATCGTACGAATGAATTAGAATGGATCGTACGAACGAATGAATTAGAATTGATCGTGTGAATGAATTAGAATAGATTGTACGAATGAATTAGAATGGATACATTCGTGCGAATGAAGTAGAATGGATCGTATGAATGAATTAGAATGGATCATACGAATGAATTAGAATGAATCGTACGAATGAATTAGAATGGATACATTCGAACGAATAAATTATAATAGATCGTAGGAATGAATTAGAATGGATCATACGAATGAATTAGAATTGATCGTGCGAATGAATTAGAATGGATTGTACGAATGAATTAGAATGGATACATTCGTGCGAATGAAG
The DNA here is from genome assembly GCA_947650365.1 of Chamaelirium japonicum. Taxonomy (NCBI): domain Eukaryota; kingdom Viridiplantae; phylum Streptophyta; class Magnoliopsida; order Liliales; family Melanthiaceae; genus Chamaelirium; species Chamaelirium japonicum. The sequence continues at coordinate 265,960 of CANTAL010000154.1, forward strand.
TAGAATGGATCGTACGAATGAATTAGAATGGATACATTCGTGCGAATGAAGTAGAATGGATCGTACGAATGATTTAGAATGGATCGTATGAATGAATTAGAATGAATCGTACGAATGAATTAGAATGGATACATTCAAACGAATGAATTAGAATAGATCGTAGGAATGAATTAGAATGGATCATACGAATGAATTAGAAATGATCGTGCGAATGAATTAGAATGGATTGTATGAATGAATTAGAATGGATACATTCGTGCGAATGAAGTAGAATGGATCGTACGAATGAATTAGAATGGATCGTACAAATGAATTAGAATGGAAACATTCGAACGAATGAATTAGAATAGATCGTAGGAATGAATTAGAATGGATCATACGAATGAATTAGAATTGATCGTGCGAATGAATTAGAATGGATTGTATGAATGAATTAGAATGGATACATTCGTGCGAATGAAGTAGAATGGATCGTACGAATGATCCATTCTAATTCATTCATACGTTAATTCGTATAAATTCATTCATACAATCCATTAGAATGAATTCGTTCGAATGGATTAGAATGGATCATACGATTCATTCGTATGAATTAGAATGGATCTATTCTAATTCATTCGTACGATCCTAATTAGAATGAATTAATTAGTACGAATAGATCTATTCATTTGTACGAATGAATTAGAATGATCATTAGTACGAATGAATTAATACATTCGTACGATCTATTCTAATTCATTCTAATTCATTAGAATGAATCGTACGAATGGATCAATTCTAATTCATTAGCACGAATGAATCACACGAATAGAAATACGTACTGATCAATTCATTAGTACAATCCATTCGTAATCCATCCGTACGAATGAATTTGAATTCTAATTCATTCTACTACATTCTAATGGATCTATTCTAATTCAATCCATTCTAATTCATTCGTACGATCCATTCTACTTCATTCGCACGAATGTATCCATTCTAATTCATTCGTACAATCCATTCTAATTCATTCGCACGATCAATTCTAATTCATTCGTATGATCCATTCTAATTTATTCCTACGATCTATTCTAATTCATTCGTTCGAATGTATCCATTCTAATTCATTCGTACGATTCATTCTAATTCATTCGTATGATTCATTCTAATTCATTCGTATGATCCATTCTACTTCATTCGCACGAATGTATCCATTCTAATTCATTCGTACAATCCATTCTAATTTATTCGCACGATCATTTCTAATTCATTCGTATGATCCATTCTAATTCATTCCTACGATCTATTCTAATTCATTCGTCTGATCCATTCTAATTCATTCCTACGATCTATTCTAATTCATTCGTTCGAATGTATCCATTCTAATTCATTCGTACGATTCATTCTAATTCATTCGTACGATCCATTCTAATTCATTCTTACGATCCATTCTAATTCATTCACACGATTAATTCTAATTCATTCGTATGATCCATTCTAATTCATTCCTACGATCTATTCTAATTCATTCGTATGATCCATTCTAATTCATTCCTACGATCTATTCTAATTCATTCGTTCGAATGTATCCATTCTAATTCATTCGTACGATTCATTCTAACTCATTCGTACGATCCATTCTAATTCATTCGTACGATCCATTCTACTTCATTCGCACGAATGTATCCATTCTAATTCATTCGCACGAATGGATTCTAATTCATTATAATTCATACGATCTATTCTGATTCATTCGCACGATCAATTCTAATTCATTCGTATGATTCATTCTAATTTATTCGCACGAATGGATCCATTCTAATTCATTCCTACGATCTATTCTAATTCATTCGTTCGAATGTATCCATTCGAATTCATTCGTACGATTCATTCTAATTTATTCGTACGATCCATTCTAATTCATTCGTACGATCCATTCTACTTCATTCTAATTCGTTCATTTGTACGATTCATATGTTTCCATTCTAATCCATTCTAATACTAATCCATTCGTATGATCCATTCTACTTCATTCGCACGAATGAATCGTACGATCGATTCATTAGAATTGATCCATTCGTTCTAATTCATTCTAATCCATTCGTACAAATATTCCAATTCATTATAATACATTCGTACGATCCATTCATACGAACGAATAAGAATGAATTCTAATAGATTCTAATGAATGGATCTATTCGTACGATACATTCCATTCTAATTCATTCGTACAATCCATTCTAATTCATTCGTACAATCCATTCTAATTCATTCGCACGATCCATTCTAATTCATTCGTACGATCCATTCTAATTCATTCGTACGTTCCATTCTAATTCATTAGCACGATCCATTCTAATTCATTCGTACGATCCATTCTATTTCATTCGTACGATCCATTCTTACTCATTCGTACGATCCATTCTAATTCATTCGCATGAATGTATCCATTCTAATTCATTCGTACGATCCATTCTAATTCATTCGTACGATTCATTCTAATTTATTCGTACGATCCATTCTAATTCATTCGCACGAATGTATCCATTCTAATTCATTCGTACAATCCATTCTAATTCATTCGCACGATTATTTCTAATTCATTCGTATAATCTATTCTAATTCATTCCTACGATCTATTCTAATTCATTCGTTTGAATGTATCCAATGAATTAGAATGGATCATACGAATGAATTAGAATTGATCGTGCGAATGAATCAGAATGAATTAGAATGGAAACATTCGTGCGAATGAAGTAGAATGGATCAGAATGGATCGTACGAACGAATGAATTAGAATGGATTGTACGATCCATTCTAATACGATTCATTCTAATTCGTACGATCCATTATTACGATCCATTCTAATTTATTCGTATGATCCATTCTAATTTAATTCATTCGTACGATCTATTCTAATGGATCCATTCTGAATGGATCGTACGAATGAATTAGAATAGAATAGATCGTAGGAATGAATTAGAATGGATCGTACGATTCAATTCGCACGAATGAATTAGAATGGATACATTCGTACGATCCATTCTAATTCTAATTCATTAATAGGATCGTTAGAATGGATATATTCGTACGATCAATTCTAATAGAATGGATTAGAATTCTAATTCATTCTAATTCATTCGTACGATCATTCGTATGAATTAGAATGAATTAGAATGGATTCTAATGAATTAGAATAGATCGTACGAATGGATTCTAATTCATTCTAATTCATTCATTCTAATTCATTCGTTCCTACAATCTATTCTAATTCATTCGTTCGAATGTATGCATTCTAATTCATTCGTACGATTCATTCCAATTCATTCGTACGATCCATTCTAATTCATTCATACGATCCATTCTACTTCATTCGCACGAATGTATCCATTCTAATTCATTCGTACAGACCATTCTAATTCATTCGCACGAATATATCCATTCTAATGCATTCGTACGATCCACCCTAATTCCTTCGTATGATCCTCTCTAATTTATTTGGACGAATGTATCCATTGTAATTCATTCGTACGATCCATTCTAATTCATTCATACGATCCATTCTAATTCATTCATACGATCCATTCTAATTCATTTGCACGAATGTATTCATTCGGACAATCTATTCTAATTTATTAGTACGATCCATTCTAATTCATTAGCACGATCCATTCTAATTCATTCGTACGATCCATTCTATTTTATTTGTATGATCCATTCTTACTCATTCGTACGATCCATTCTAATTCATTCGCACGAATGTATCCATTCTAATTCAGTCATACGATCCATTCTAATTCATTCGCACGATCCATTCTAATTCACTTATACGATCCATTCTAATTCATTCGTACGATCCATTCTGAATCATTCGTACGATCCATTCTAATTCATTCGTACGATCCATTCTACTTCATTCGCACGAATGTATCCATTCTAATTCATTCGTACAATCCATTCTAATTCATTCGCACGATCAATTCTAATTCATTCGTATGATCCATTCTAATTCATTCCTACGATCTATTCTAATTCATTCGTTCGAATGTATCCATTCTAATTCATTCGTACGATTCATTCTAATTCATTCGTATGATCCATTCTAATTCATTCGTACGATCCATTCTACTTCATTCGCACGAATGTATCCATTCTAATTCATTCGTACAATCCATTCTAATTCATTCGCACGATCAATTCTAATTCATTCGTACGATCCATTCTAATTCATTCGTACGATCCATTCTACTTCATTCGCACGAATGTATCCATTCTAATTCATTCGTACAATCCATTCTAATTCATTCGCACGATCAATTCTAATTCATTCGTATGATCCATTCTACTTTATTCGTATGATCCATTCTAATTCATTCGTACAATCCATTCTAATTCATTCGCACGATCAATTCTAATTCATTCGTATGATCCATTCTAATTCATTCCTACGATCTATTCTAATTCATTCGTTCGAATGTATCCATTCTAATTCATTCGTACGATTCATTGATCCATTCCAATTCATTCGTACGATCCATTCTACTTCATTCGCACGAATGTATCCATTCTAATTCATTCGTACAATCCATTCTAATTCATTCGCACGATCAATTCTAATTCATTCGTATGATCCATTCTAATTCATTCCTACGATCTATTCTAATTCATTCGTTCGAATGTATCCATTCTAATTCATTCGTACGATCCATTCTAATTCATTCGTACGATCCATTCTACTTCATTCGCACGAACCGTCTATTTGAACCGTTAATTTAAATAACACATTTGACGCCCTTATAAGTTTCCGAATTTGCTGATCCATTCTAATTCATTCGTACGATCCATTCTAATTCATTCGCACAAATGTATCCATTCTAATTCATTCGCTCGAATATATCCATTTTAATTCATTCGTACGATCCATTCTGATTCATTCGCACGATCATTTCTAATTCATTCGTATGATCCATTCTAATTTATTCCTACGATCTATTCTAATTCATTCATTCGAATGTATCCATTCTAATTCATTCGTACGATTCATTCTAATTCATTCGTACGATCCATTCTAATTCATTCGTACGATCTATTCTCATTCATTCATTCGAATGTATCCATTCTAATTCATTCGTATGATCAATTCTAATTCATTCGTATGATCCATTCTAATTCATTCCTACGATCTATTCTAATTCATTCGTTCGAATGTATCCATTCATACGAATGAAGTAGAATGGATCGTACGAATGAATTAGAATGGATCGTACGAATGAATTAGAAATGATCGTGCGAATGAATTAGAATGGATTGCACGAATGAATTAGAATGGATACATTCGTGCGAATGAAGTAGAATGGATCGTACGAATGAATTAGAATGGATCGTACGAATGAATTAGAATGAATCGTACGAATGAATTAGAATGGATACAGTCGAACGAATGAATTAGAATGGATCGTACGAATGAATTAGAATGGAAACATTCGAACGAATAAATTAGAATAGATCGTAGGAATGAATTAGAATGGATCGTACGAATGAATTAGAATGGATCGTACGAATGAATTAGAATGGATACATTCGAACGAATGAATTAGAATAGATCGTACGAATGAATTAGAATGGATCGTACGAATGAATTAGAATGAATCGTACGAATGAATTATAATGGATACATTCGAACGAATGAATTAGAATAGATCGTACGAATAAATTAGAATGGATCGTACGAATGAATTAGAATGAATCGTACGAATGAATTAGAATGGATACATTCGAACGAATGAATTAGAATAGATCGTAGGAATAAATTAGAATGGATCATACAAATGAATTAGAATTGATCGTGCGAATGAATCAGAATGGATCGTACGAATGAATTAAAATGGATATATTCGAGCGAATAAATTAGAATGGATCGTACGAATGAATTAGAATGGATCGTACGAATGAATTAGAATGAATCGTACGAATGAATTAGAATGGGAATGGATCATACGAATGAATTAGAATTGATCGTGCGAATGAATTAGAATGGATTGTACGAATGAATTAGAATGGATACATTCGTGCGAATGAAGTAGAATGGATCGTACGAATGAATTAGAATGGATCGTACGAATGAATTAGAATGAATCGTACGAATGAATTAGAATGGATACATTCGAACGAATGAATTTGAATAGATCGTAGGAATGACTTAGAATGGATCATACGAATGAATTAGAATTGATCGTGCGAATGAATTAGAATGGATTGTACGAATGAATTACAATGGATACATTCGTGCGAATGAAGTAGAATGAATCGTACAAATGAATTAGAATGGATCGTACGAATGATTAGAATGAATCGTATGAATGAATTAGAATGGATACATTTGAACGAATGAATTAGAATAGATCATAGGAATAAATTAGAATGGATCATACGAATGAATTAGAATTGATCGTGCGAATGAATTAGAATGGATTGTACGAATGAATTAGAATGGATACATTCGTGCGAATGAAGTAGAATGGATCGTACGAATGAGTCAGAATGGATCGTACGAATGAATTAGAATGAATCATACGAATGAATTATAATGGATACATTCGAACGAATAAATTAGAATAGATCGTAGGAATGAATTAGAATGGATCATACGAATGAATTAGAATTGATCGTGCGAATGAATTAGAATGGATTGTATGAATGAATTAGAATGGATACATTCGTGCGAATGAAGTAGAATAGATCGTACGAATGAATTAGAATGGATCATACGAAGGAATTAGAATGAATCATACGAATGAATTAGAATGGATACATTCGTACGATTCATTCTAATTCATACGAATGGATCTATTCTATAATCATTCTAATTCATTCGTACAATCCTAATTCTAATTGATCGTACGAATGAATTAGAATGAATTCGTACGATCTAATTAGGAATGATCCATACTAATTCATTCGTACAATCCATTCTAATCCATTCTAATTCATTCGTACGATTCATTATAATTCATTCGTAGAATTGATCGTACGAATTAATTAGAATGGATTCATTCGTACGATCCATTCTAATGAATGAATTAGTACAATCCATTCTAATTAGAATGAATTAGAATGGATCGTACGAATGAATTAGAATAAATCGTACGAATGAATTAGAATGGATCGTAGGAATGAATCGTGCGAATGAACGAATGAATTAGAATAGATCGTACGAATGAATTAGAATGGATCGTACGAATGAATTAGAATGAATCGTACGAATGAATTAGAATGGAAACATTCGTGCGAATGAAGTAGAATGGATCGTACGAATGAATTAGAATGGATCGTACGAACGAATGAATTAGAATAGATCGTATAAATGTATTAGGATGGATTCTATGTTTCCATTCTAATTCATTCTATCAATTCTATTCATACGTATAAATGGATTCGAATTCATTAGTACGATCCATTCTAATTCGTTCGTACGAATGGATTCATTTGAATTAGAAAGGATTCATAGTACTAATTCGTATGATTCATTCGTACGATCAATTCTAATTCATTCGTATGATCCATTCTAATTCATTCCTACGATCTATTCTAATTCATTCGTTCGAATGTATCTATTCTAATTCATTCGTACGATTCATTGATCCATTCTAATTCATTCGTACGATCCATTCTACTTCATTCGCACGAATGTATCCATTCTAATTCATTCGTACAATCCATTCTAATTTATTCGCACGATCAATTCTAATTCATTCGTATGATCCATTCTAATTCATTCCTACGATCTATTCTAATTCATTCGTTCGAATGTATCCATTCTAATTCATTCGTACAATCCATTCTAATTCATTTGTACGATCCATTCTACTTCATTAGCACGAACCATCTATTTGAACCATTAATTAAAATAACACATTTGACGCCCTTATAAGTTTTCGAATTTGCTGATCCATTCTAATTCATTCGTAAGATCCATTCTAATTCATTCGCACAAATGTATCCATTCTAATTCATTCGCTCGAATATATCCATTTTAATTCATTCGTACGATCCATTCTGATTCATTCGCACGATCAATTCTAATTCATTCGTATGATCCATTCTAATTCATTCCTACGATCCATTCTAATTCATTCGTATGATCCATTCTAATTCATTCGTACGATCCATTCTAATTCATAGGAATGAATCGTGCAAATGAATTAGAATGGATCGTACGAATGGATCGTATGATCCAATCGTACGAATGAATTGATCAATTAGAATTCATTCCTATTAGAATGAATTAGAATGGATCATACGAACGAATGAATTAGAATAGATCGTAGGAATGAATTAGAATGGATCATACGAATGAATTAGAATTTATCGTGCGAATGAATTAGAATGGATTGTACGAATGAATTAGAATGGATATATTCGTGCGAATGAAGTAGAATGGATACATTCCATTCTAATTCATTCGTACAATCCATTCTAATTCATTCGTACAATCCATTCTAATTCATTCGCACGATCCATTCTAATTCATTCGTACGATCCATTCTAATTCATTAGCACGATCCATTCTAATTCATTCATATGATCCATTCTATTTCATTCGTACGATCCATTCTTACTCATTCGTACGATCCATTCTAATTCATTCGCATGAATGTATCCATTCTAATTCATTCGTACGATCCATTATAATTCATTCGTACGATTCATTCTAATTCATTCGTACGATCCATTCTAATTCATTCGCACGAAAGTATCCATTCTAATTCATTCGTACAATCCATTCTAATTCATTCGCACGATCATTTCTAATTCATTCGTATGATCCATTCTAATTTATTCCTACGATCTATTCTAATTCATTCGTTCGAATGTATCCATTCTAATTCATTCGTACGATCCATTCTAATTCACTCGTATGATCCATTCTAATTCATTCCTACGATCTATTCTAATTCATTCGTTCGAATGTATCCATTCTAATTCGTTCGTACGATTCATTCTAATTCATTCGCACGATCAATTCTAATTCATTCGTATGATCCATTCTAATTCATTCCTACGATCTATTCTAATTCATTCGTACGATTCATTCTACTTCATTCGCACGAATGTATCCATTCTAATTCATTCGTACGATTCATTCTACTTCATTCGCACGAATGTATCCATTCTAATTCATTCGTACAATCCATTCTAATTCATTCGCACGATCAAATCTAATTCATTCGTATGATCTATTCTAATTCATTCGTACGATCCATTCTATTTCATTCGCATGAATGTATCCATTCTAATTCATTCGTACAATCCATTCTAATTCATTCGTACGATTCATTCTAATTCATTCGTACGATCCATTCTAATTCATTCGTACGATCCATTCTAATTCATTCGTACGATCCATTCTAATTCATTCGTGCAATTCATTCTAATTCATTCGAACGAATGAATTAGAATAGATAGTAGGAATGAATTAGAATGGATCATATGAATGAATTAGAATTGATCGTGCGAATGAATTAGAATGGATTGTACGAATGAATTAGAATGGATACATTCGTGCGAATGAAGTAGAATGGATCGTAAGAATGAAGTAGAATTTGTACGAATGAATTAGAATGGATACATTCGTGCGAATGAAGTAGAATGGATCGTACGAATGAATTAGAATGGATCATACGAATGAATTAGAATGGATCATACGAATGAAGTAGAATGGATCGTACGAATGAATTAGAATGGATCGTACGAATGAATTAGAATAAATCGTACGAATGAATTAGAATGGATACATTCGAACGAATGAATTAGAATAGATCGTAGGAATGAATTAGAATGGATCATACGAATGAATTAGAATTGATCGTGCGAATGAATTAGAATGGATTGTACGAATGAATTAGAATGGATACATTCGTGCGAATGAAGTAGAATGGATCGTACGAATGAATTAGAATGGATACATTCGTGCGAATGAAGTAGAATGGATCGTACGAATGAATTAGAATGGATCGTACGAATGAATTAGAATGAATCGTACGAATAAATTAGAATGGATACATTCGAACGAATGAATTTGAATAGATCGTAGGAATGAATTAGAATGGATCATACGAATGAATTGGAATAGATCGTAGGAATGAATTAGAATGGATCATACGAATGAATTAGAAATGATCGTGCGAATGAATTAGAATGGATTGTACGAATGAATTAGAATGGATACATTCGTGCGAATAAAGTAGAATGGATCGTACGAATGAATTAGAATGGATCATACGAATGAATTAGAATGGATCGTACGAATGAATTAGAATGGAAACATTCAAACGAATGAATTAGAATAGATCGTAGGAATGAATTAGAATGGATCATACGAATGAATTAGAATTGATCGTGCGAATGAATTAGAATTGATCGTGCGAATGAATTAGAATGGATTGTACGAATGAATTAGAATGGATACATTCATGCGAATGAAGTAGAATGGATCGTACGAATGATCCATTCTAATTCATTCGTACGTTAATTCGTATGAATTCATTCGTACAATCCATTAGTATGAATTCGTTCGAATGGATTAGAATGGATTGTACGATTCATTCGTATGAATTAGAATGGATCCATTCTAATTCATTCGTACGATCCTAATTAGAATGAATTAATTAGTACGAATAGATCTATTCATTTGTACGAATGAATTAGAATGATCATTTGTAAGAATGAATTAATACAATCGTACGATCTATTCTAATTCATTCTAATACATTAGAATGAATCGTACAAATGGATCAATTCTAATTCATTAGCACGAATGAATCGCACGAATAGAAATACGTACTGATCAATTCATTAGTACAATCCATTCGTAATCCATCTGTACGAATGAATTTGAATTCTAATCCATTCTACTACATTCTAATGGATCTATTCTAATTCAATCCATTCTAATTCATTCGTACGAATCCATTCTAATTCATTCGCACGATCAATTCTAATTCATTCGTATGATCCATTCAAATTCATTCCTACGATCTATTCTAATTCATTCGTTCGAATGTATCCATTCTAATTCATTCGTACGATTCATTCTAATTCATTCGTACGATCCATTCTAATTCATTCGTACGATCCATTCTACTTCATTCGCACGAATGTATCCATTCTAATTCATTCGTACAATCCATTCTAATTCATTCGCACGATCAATTCTAATTCATTCGTATGATCCATTCTAATTCATTCCTACGATCTATTCTAATTCATTCGTTCGAATGTATCCATTCTAATTCATTCGTACGATTCATTCTAATTCATTCGTACGATTCATTCTAATTCATTCGTACGATCCATTCCACTTCATTCGCACGAATGTATCCATTCTAATTCATTCGTACAATCCATTCTAATTCATTCGCACGATCAATTCTAATTCATTCGTATGATCCATTCTAATTCATTCCTACAATCTATTCTAATTCATTTGTACGATTCATTCTAATTTATTCGTACGAATGAATTAGAATGGATACATTTGTGCGATCCATTCTACTTCATTCTAATTCATTCGTACGATCCATTCTAACGATCCATTCTAATTCAGTCGCACGATCTATTCTAATTCATTCGAATGGATCGTAATAATGGATCGTGCGAATGAATTAGAATGGATTGTACGAATGAATTAGAATGGATACATTCGCGAATGAAGTAGAATGGATCGTACGAATGAATTAGAATGGATCATATGAATGAATTAGAATGGATCATACGAATGAATTAGAATTGATCGTGCGAATGAATTAGAATGGATTGTACGATTGAATTAGAATGGATACATTCGTGCGAATGATGTAGAATGGATCGTACGAATGAATCAGAATGGATCGTACGAACGAATGAATTAGAATTGATCGTGCGAAAGAATTAGAATGGATTGTACGAATGAATTAGAATGGATACATTCGTGCGAATGAAGTAGAATGGTTCGTACGAATGAATTAGAATGGATCGTACGAATGAATTAGAATGAATCGTACGAATGAATTAGAATGGATACATTCGAACGAATAAATTAGAATAGATCATAGGAATGAATTAGAATGGATCATACTAATGAATTAGAATTGATCGTGCGAATGAATTAGATACGAATGTTTCCATTCTAATTCATTCGTACGATTCATTCTAATTCATTCGTACGATCCATTCTGATTCATTCGTACGATCCATTCTACTTCATTCGCACGAATCTATCCATTCTAATTCATTCGTACAATCCATTCTAATTTATTCGCACGATCAATTCTAATTCATTCGTATGATCCATTCTAATTCATTCCTACGATCTATTCTAATTCTAATTCATTCGCACGAATGAAGTAGAATGGATCGTTAGAATGAATTGTACGAATGAATTAGAATGGATTCATTCGTACGATCCATTCATGCGAATATAGTAGAATGGATCGTACGAATGAATTAGAATAGATCGTACGAATGAATTAGAATGGATCGTACGAATGAATTAGAATGAATCGTACGAATGAATTAGAATGGATACATTCGAACGAATAAATTAGAATAGATCGTAGGAATGAATTAGAATGGATCATACGAATGAATTAGAATGGATTATACGATTTATTCTAATTCATTCGTTCGTACGATCCATTCTAATTCATTCGTACAATTCATTCTAATTCATTCGCACGATCAATTCTAATTCATTCGTACGATCCATTCTAATTCATTCGTACGATCCATTCTACTTCATTCGCACGAATGTATCCATTCTAATTCATTCGTACAATCCATTCTAATTCATTCGCACGATCAATTCTAATTCATTCGTATGATCCATTCTACTTTATTCGTATGATCCATTCTAATTCATTCGTACAATCCATTCTAATTCATTCGCACGATCAATTCTAATTCATTCGTATGATCCATTCTAATTCATTCCTACGATCTATTCTAATTCATTCGTTCGAATGTATCCATTATAATTCATTCGTACGATTCATTGATCCATTCCAATTCATTCGTACGATCCATTCTAATTCATTCGCACGAATGTATCCATTCTAATTCATTCGTACAATCCATTCTAATTCATTCGCACGATCAATTCTAATTCATTCGTATGATCCATTCTAATTCATTCCTACGATCTATTCCAATTCATTCGTTCGAATGTATCCATTCTAATTCATTCGTACGATCCATTCTAATTCATTCGTACGATCCATTCTACTTCATTCGCACGAACCGTCTATTTGAACCGTTAATTTAAATAACACATTTGACGCCCTTATAAGTTTCCGAATTTGCTGATCCATTCTAATTCATTCGTACGATCCATTCTAATTCATTCGCACAAATGTATCCATTCTAATTCATTCGCTCGAATATATCCATTTTAATTCATTCGTACGATCCATTCTGATTCATTCGCACGATCATTTCTAATTCATTCGTATGATCCATTCTAATTTATTCCTACGATCTATTCTAATTCATTCATTCGAATGTATCCATTCTAATTCATTTGTACGATTCATTCTAATTCATTCGTACGATCTATTCTCATTCATTCATTCGAATGTATCCATTCTAATTCATTCGTATGATCAATTCTAATTCATTCGTATGATCCATTCTAATTCATTCCTACGATCTATTCTAATTCATTCGTTCGAATGTATCCATTCATACGAATGAAGTAGAATGGATCGTACGAATGAATTAGAATGGATCGTACGAATGAATTAGAAATGATCGTGCGAATGAATTAGAATGGATTGCACGAATGAATTAGAATGGATACATTCGTGCGAATGAAGTAGAATGGATCGTACGAATGAATTAGAATGGATCGTACGAATGAATTAGAATGAATCGTACGAATGAATTAGAATGGATACAGTCGAACGAATGAATTAGAATGGATCGTACGAATGAATTAGAATGGAAACATTCGAACGAATGAATTAGAATAGATCGTAGGAATGAATTAGAATGGATCGTACGAATGAATTAGAATGGATCGTACGAATGAATTAGAATGGATCGTACGAATGAATTAGAATGGATACATTCGAACGAATGAATTAGAATAGATCGTACGAATGAATTAGAATGGATCGTACGAATGAATTAGAATGAATCGTACGAATGAATTAGAATGGATACATTCGAACGAATGAATTAGAATAGATCGTACGAATAAATTAGAATGGATCGTACGAATGAATTAGAATGAATCGTATGAATGAATTAGAATGGATACATTCGAACAAATGAATTAGAATAGATCGTAGGAATAAATTAGAATGGATCATACGAATGAATTAGAATTGATCGTGCAAATGAATCAGAATGGATCGTACGAATGAATTAAAATGGATATATTCGAGCGAATAAATTAGAATGGATCGTACGAATGAATTAGAATGGATCGTACGAATGAATTAGAATGAATAGTACGAATGAATTAGAATGGGAATGGATCATACGAATGAATTAGAATTGATCGTGCGAATGAATTAGAATGGATTGTACGAATGAATTAGAATGGATACATTCGTGCGAATGAAGTAGAATGGATCGTACGAATGAATTAGAATGGATCGTACGAATGAATTAGAATGAATCGTACGAATGAATTAGAATGGATACATTCGAACGAATGAATTAGAATAGATCGTAGGAATGACTTAGAATGGATCATACGAATGAATTAGAATTGATCGTGCGAATGAATTAGAATGGATTGTACGAATGAATTAGAATGGATACATTCGTGCGAATGAAGTAGAATGAATCGTACGAATGAATTAGAATGGATCGTACGAATGAATTAGAATGAATCGTATGAATGAATTAGAATGGATACATTTGAACGAATGAATTAGAATAGATCGTAGGAATAAATTAGAATGGATCATACGAATGAATTAGAATTGATCGTGCAAATGAATTAGAATGGATTGTACGAATGAATTAGAATGGATACATTCGTGCGAATGAAGTAGAATGGATCGTACGAATGAGTCAGAATGGATCGTACGAATGAATTAGAATGAATCATACGAATGAATTATAATGGATACATTCGAACGAATGAATTAGAATAGATCGTAGGAATGAATTAGAATGGATCATACGAATGAATTAGAATTGATCGTGCGAATGAATTAGAATGGATTGTATTAATGAATTAGAATGGATACATTCGTGCGAATGAAGTAGAATGGATCGTACGAATGAATTGGAATGGATCATACGAATGAATTAGAATGAATCATACGAATGAATTAGAATGGATACATTCGTACGATTCATTCTAATTCATACGAATGGATCTATTCTATGATCATTCTAATTCATTCGTACAATCCTAATTCTAATTGATCGTATGAATGAATTAGAATGAATTCGTACGATCTAATTAGGAATGATCCATACTAATTCATTCGTACAATCCATTCTAATCCATTCTAATTCATTCGTACGATTCATTATAATTCATTCGTAGAATGGATCGTACGAATTAATTAGAATGGATTCATTCGTACGATCCATTCTAATGAATGAATTAGTACAATCCATTCTAATTAGAATGAATTAGAATGGATCGTACGAATGAATTAGAATGAATCGTACGAATGAATTAGAATGGATCGTAGGAATGAATCGTGCGAATGAACGAATGAATTAGAATAGATCGTACGAATGAATTAGAATGGATCGTATGAATGAATTAGAATGGATCGTACGAATGAATTAGAATGAATCGTACGAATGAATTAGAATGGATACATTCGTGCGAATGAAGTAGAATGGATCGTACGAATGAATTAGAATGGATCATACGAACGAATGAATTAGAATAGATCGTATAAATGTATTAGGATGGATTCTATGTTTCCATTCTAATTCATCCTATCAATTCTATTCATACGTATAAATGGATTCGAATTCATTAGTACGATCCATTCTAATTCGTTCGTACGATCCATTCTAATTCATTCGTACGAATGGATTCATTTGAATTAGAAAGGATTCATAGTACTAATTCGTATGATTCATTCGCACGATCAATTCTAATTCATTCGTATGATCCATTCTAATTCATTCCTACGATCTATTCTAATTCATTCGTTCGAATGTATCTATTCTAATTCATTCGTACGATTCATTGATCCATTCTAATTCATTCGTACGATCCATTCTACTTCATTCGCACGAATGTATCCATTCTAATTCATTCGTACAATCCATTCTAATTTATTCGCACGATCAATTCTAATTCATTCGTATGATCCATTCTAATTCATTCCTACGATCTATTCTAATTGTTTCATTCGAATGTATCCATTCTAATTCATTCGTACAATCCATTCTAATTCATTCGTACGATCCATTCTACTTCATTAGCACGAACCGTCTATTTGAACCGTTAACTAAAATAACACATTTGATGCCCTTATAAGTTTTCGAATTTGCTGATCCATTCTAATTCATTCGTACGATCCATTCTAATTCATTTGCACAAATGTATCCATTCTAATTCATTCGCTCGAATATATCCATTTTAATTCATTCGTACGATCCATTCTGATTCATTCGCACGATCAATTCTAATTCATTCGTATGATCCATTCTAATTCATTCCTACGATCCATTCTAATTCATTCGTACGATTCATTCTAATTCATTCGTACGATCCATTCCAATTCATAGGAATGAATCGTGCAAATGAATTAGAATGGATCGTACGAATGGATCGTATGATCCAATCGTACGAATGAATTGATCAATTAGAATTCATTCCTATTAGAATGAATTAGAATGGATCATACGAACGAATGAATTAGAATAGATCGTAGGAATGAATTAGAATGGATCATACGAATGAATTAGAATTTATCGTGCGAATGAACTAGAATGGATTGTACGAATGAATTAGAATGGATACATTCGTGCGAATGAAGTAGAATGGATATATTCCATTCTAATTCATTCGTACAATCCATTCTAATTCATTCGTACAATCCATTCTAATTCATTCGCACGATCCATTCTAATTCATTCGTACGATCCATTCTAATTCATTAGCACGATCCATTCTAATTCATTCATATGATCCATTCTATTTCATTCGTACGATCCATTCTTACTCATTCGTACGATCCATTCTAATTCATTCGCATGAATGTATCCATTCTAATTCATTCGTACGATCCATTATAATTCATTCGTACGATTCATTCTAATTCATTCGTACGATCCATTCTAATTCATTCGCACGAATGTATCCATTCTAATTCATTCGTACAATCCATTCTAATTCATTCGCACGATCATTTCTAATTCATTCGTATGATCCATTCTAATTTATTCCTACGATCTATTCTAATTCATTCGTTCGAATGTATCCATTCTAATTCATTCGTACGATCCATTCTAATTCACTCGTATGATCCATTCTAATTCATTCCTACGATCTATTCTAATTCATTCGTTCGAATGTATCCATTCTAATTCGTTCGTACGATTCATTCTAATTCATTCGCACGATCAATTCTAATTCATTCGTATGATCCATTCTAATTCATTCCTACGATCTATTCTAATTCATTCGTACGATTCATTCTACTTCATTCGCACGAATGTATCCATTCTAATTCATTTGTACGATTCATTCTACTTCATTCGCACGAATGTATCCATTCTAATTCATTCGTACAATCCATTCTAATTCATTCGCACGATCAAATCTAATTCATTCGTATGATCTATTCTAATTCATTCGTACGATCCATTCTATTTCATTCGCATGAATGTATCCATTCTAATTCATTCGTACAATCCATTCTAATTCATTCGTACGATTCATTCTAATTCATTCGTACGATCCATTCTAATTCATTCGTACGATCCATTCTAATTCATTCGTGCAATCCATTCTAATTCATTCGAACGAATGAATTAGAATAGATCGTAGGAATGAATTAGAATGGATCATACGAATGAATTAGAATTGATCGTGCGAATGAATTAGAATGGATTGTACGAATGAATTAGAATGGATACATTCGTGCGAATGAAGTAGAATGGATCGTAAGAATGAAGTAGAATTTGTACGAATGAATTAGAATGGATACATTCGTGCGAATGAAGTAGAATGGATCGTACGAATGAATTAGAATGGATCGTACGAATGAATTAGAATGGATCATACGAATGAAGTAGAATGGATCGTACGAATGAATTAGAATGGATCGTACGAATGAATTAGAATGGATACATTCGAACGAATGAATTAGAATAGATAGTAGGAATGAATTAGAATGGATCATACGAATGAATTAGAATTGATCGTGCGAATGAATTAGAATGGATTGTACGAATGAATTAGAATGGATACATTCGTGCGAATGAAGTAGAATGGATCGTACGAATGAATTAGAATGGATACATTCGTGCGAATGAAGTAGAATGGATCGTACGAATGAATTAGAATGGATCGTACGAATGAATTAGAATGAATCGTACGAATAAATTAGAATGGATACATTCGAACGAATGAATTAGAATAGATCGTAGGAATGAATTAGAATGGATCATACGAATGAATTAGAATAGATCGTAGGAATGAATTAGAATGGATCATACGAATGAATTAGAAATGATCGTGCGAATGAATTAGAATGGATTGTACGAATGAATTAGAATGGATACATTCGTGCGAATGAAGTAGAATGTATCGTACGAATGAATTAGAATGGATCATACGAATGAATTAGAATGGATCGTACGAATGAATTAGAATGGAAACATTCGAACGAATGAATTAGAATAGATCGTAGGAATGAATTAGAATGGATCATACGAATGAATTAGAATTGATCGTGCGAATGAATTAGAATTGATCGTGCGAATGAATTAGAATGGATTGTACGAATGAATTAGAATGGATACATTCGTGCGAATGAAGTAGAATGGATCGTACGAATGATCCATTCTAATTCATTCGTACGTTAATTCGTATGAATTCATTCGTACAATCCATTAGTATGAATTCGTTCGAATGGATTAGAATGGATTGTACGATTCATTCGTATGAATTAGAATGGATCCATTCTAATTCATTCGTACGATCCTAATTAGAATGAATTAATTAGTACGAATAGATCTATTCATTTGTACGAATGAATTAGAATGATCATTTGTAAGAATGAATTAATACAATCGTACGATCTATTCTAATTCATTCTAATTCATTAGAATGAATCGTACAAATGGATCAATTCTAATTCATTAGCACGAATGAATCGCACGAATAGAAATACGTACTGATCAATTCATTAGTACAATCCATTCGTAATCCATCTGTACGAATGAATTTGAATTCTAATTCATTCTACTACATTCTAATGGATCTATTCTAATTCAATCCATTCTAATTCATTCGTACGAATCCATTCTAATTCATTCGCACGATCAATTCTAATTCATTCGTATGATCCATTCTAATTCATTCCTACGATCTATTCTAATTCATTCGTTCGAATGTATCCATTCTAATTCATTCGTACGATTCATTCTAATTCATTCGTACGATCCATTCTAATTCATTCGTACGATCCATTCTACTTCATTCGCACGAATGTATCCATTCTAATTCATTCGTACAATCCATTCTAATTCATTCGCACGATCAATTCTAATTCATTCGTATGATCCATTCTAATTCATTCCTACGATCTATTCTAATTCATTCGTTCGAATGTATCCATTCTAATTCATTCGTACGATTCATTCTAATTCATTCGTACGATTCATTCTAATTCATTCGTACGATCCATTCCACTTCATTCGCACGAATGTATCCATTCTAATTCATTCGTACAATCCATTCTAATTCATTCGCACGATCAATTCTAATTCATTCGTATGATCCATTCTAATTCATTCCAACGATCTATTCTAATTCATTTGTACGATTCATTCTAATTCATTCGTACGAATGAATTAGAATGGATACATTTGTGCGATCCATTCTACTTCATTCTAATTCATTCGTACGATCCATTCTAACGATCCATTCTAATTCAGTCGCACGATCTATTCTAATTCATTCGAATGGATCGTAATAATGGATCGTGCGAATGAATTAGAATGGATTGTACGAATGAATTAGAATGGATACATTCGCGAATGAAGTAGAATGGATCGTACGAATGAATTAGAATGGATCATATGAATGAATTAGAATGGATCATACGAATGAATTAGAATTGATCGTGCGAATGAATTAGAATGGATTGTACGAATGAATTAGAATGGATACATTCGTTCGAATGATGTAGAATGGATCGTACGAATGAATCAGAATGGATCGTACGAACGAATGAATTAGAATTGATCGTGTGAAAGAATTAGAATGGATTGTACGAATGAATTAGAATGGATACATTCGTGCGAATGAAGTAGAATGGTTCGTACGAATGAATTAGAATGGATCGTACGAATGAATTAGAATGAATCGTACGAATGAATTAGAATGGATACATTCGAACGAATAAATTAGAATAGATCATAGGAATGAATTAGAATGGATCATACGAATGAATTAGAATTGATCGTGCGAATGAATTAGATACGAATGTTTCCATTCTAATTCATTCGTACGATTCATTCTAATTCATTCGTACGATCCATTCTGATTCATTCGTACGATCCATTCTACTTCATTCGCACGAATGTATCCATTCTAATTCATTCGTACAATCCATTCTAATTTATTCGCACGATCAATTCTAATTCATTCGTATGATCCATTCTAATTTATTCCTACGATCTATTCTAATTCTAATTCATTCGCACGAATGAAGTAGAATGGATCGTTAGAATGAATTGTACGAATGAATTAGAATGGATTCATTCGTACGATCCATTCATGCGAATGAAGTAGAATGGATCGTACGAATGAATTAGAATAGATCGTACGAATGAATTAGAATGGATCGTACGAATGAATTAGAATGAATCGTACGAATGAATTAGAATGGATACATTCGAACGAATGAATTAGAATAGATCGTAGGAATGAATTAGAATGGATCATACGAATGAATTAGAATGGATTGTACGATTTATTCTAATTCATTCGTTCATACGATCCATTCTAATTCATTCGTACGATCCATTCTACTTCATTCGCACGAATGTATCCATTCTAATTCATTCGTACGATTCATTCTAATTCATTCGTACGATCCATTCTAATTCATTCGTACGATCCATTCTACTTCATTCGTTCGAATGTATCCATTCTAATTCATTCGCACGATCAATTCTAATTCATTCGTATGATCCATTCTAATTCATTCCTACGATCTATTCTAATTCATTCGTTCGAATGTATCCATTCTAATTCATTCGTACGATTCATTCTAATTCATTCGTACGATCCATTCTAATTCATTCGTACGATCTATTCTAATTCATTCGTTCAAATGTATCCATTCTAATTCATTCGCACGATCAATTCTAATTCATTCGTATGATCCATTCTAATTCATTTCTACGATCTATTCTAATTCATTCGTTCGAATGTATCCATTCTAATTCATTCGTACGATTCATTCTAATTCATTCGTACGATCCATTCTAATTCATTCGTACGATCTATTCCAATTCATTCGTTCGAATGTATCCATTCTAATTCATTCGTACGATCAATTCTAATTCATTCGTATGATCCATTCTAATTCATTCCTACGATTTATTCTAATTCATTCGTTCGAATGTATCCATTCGTACGAATGAATTAGAATGGATCGTACGAATGAATTAGAATGGATCGTACGAATGAATTAGAAATTATCGTGCGAATGAATTAGAATGGATTGCACGAATGAATTAGAATGGATACATTCGTGCGAATGAAGTAGAATGTATC
The DNA here is from genome assembly GCA_947650365.1 of Chamaelirium japonicum. Taxonomy (NCBI): domain Eukaryota; kingdom Viridiplantae; phylum Streptophyta; class Magnoliopsida; order Liliales; family Melanthiaceae; genus Chamaelirium; species Chamaelirium japonicum. The sequence continues at coordinate 287,918 of CANTAL010000154.1, forward strand.
GTACGAATGAATTAGAATGGATCGTACGAATGAATTAGAATGAATCGTACGAATGAATTAGTATGGATACATTCAAACGAATGAATTAGAATTGATCGTGCGAATGAATTAGAATGGATTGTATGAATGAATTAGAATGGATACATTCGTGCGAATGAAGAATGAATCGTACGAATGAATTAGAATGGATACATTCGAACGAATAAATTAGAATGGATCGTACGAATGAATTTGAATAGATCATACAAATGAATTAGAAAGGTTACATTCGTGAGAATGAATTAGAATGGATCGTGCGAATGAATGAGAATTGATCATACGGATGAATTAGAATGGATCGTACGAATGAATTAGATTTCATCGTACGATCCATTCTAATTCATTCGCACGATCCATTCTAATTCATTAGTACGATCCATTCTAATTCATTCGCACGAATGTATCCATACAAATTCATTCGTACGAATGTATCCATTCTAATTTATTCGTACAATCCATTCTAATTCATTCGTACGATCCATTCTAATCCATTCGTACGATCCATGGTAATTTATTCGTACGATCCATTCTAATTCATTCCTACGATCCATTCTACTTCATTCGCACGAATGTATCCATTCTAATTCATTCGTACAATCCATTCTAATTCATTCGTACGATCCATTCTAATTCATTCGTACAATCCATTCTAATTCATTCGTACGATCCATTCTAATTCATTCTAATTCATTCCTACGATCTATTCTAATTCATTCGTACGAATGTATCCATTCGAATGAATTAGAATTGATCATGCGAATGAAATAGAATGGATCGTACGAATGAATTAGAATAGAATGGATATATTCGTGCGAATGAATTAGAATGGATCGTACGAATGAGTAAGAATGGATCGTACGAATGAATTAGAATGGATCGTACGAATGAATTGAAATGAATCGTACGAATGAATTAGAATGGATACATTTGAACGAATGAATTAGAATGGATTGTACGAATGAATTAGAATGGATACATTCGCGCGAATGAAGTAGAATGGATCGTACGAATGAATTAGAATGGATCGTACGAATGAATTGAATGAATTAGAATAGATCGTAGGAATGAATTATAATGGATCATACGAATGAATTAGAATGGATCGTACGAATGAATTAGAATGGATCGTACGAATGAATTAGAATGAATCGTATTAGAATGGATCGTACGAATGAATTAGAATGAATCGTACGAATGAATTAGAATGGAAACATTCGAACGAATGAATTAGAATAGATCGTAGGAATGAATTATAATGGATCATACGAATGAATTAGAATTGATCGTGCGAATGAATTAGAATGGATTGTACGAATGAATTAGAATGGATAGAATGAATTAGAATGGATTGTACGAATGAATTAGAATGGATACATTCATGCGAATGAAGTAGAATGGATCGTACGAATGAATTAGAATGGATCGTACGAATGAATTAGAATGAATCGTACGAATGAATTAGAATGGATACATTCGAACGAATGAATTAGAATAGATCGTAGGAATGAATTAGAATGGATCATACGAATGAATTAGAATTGATCGTGCGAATGAATTAGAATGGATTGTACGAATGAATTAGAATGGATACATTCGTGCGAATGAAGTAGAATGGATCGTACAAATGAATTAGAATGGATTGTACGAATGAATTAGAATGAATCGTACGAATGAATTAGAATGGATACATTCGAACGAATGAATTAGAATAGATCGTAGGAATGAATTAGAATGGATCATACGAATGAATTAGAATTGATCGTGCGAATGAATTAGAATGGATTGTACGAATGAATTAGAATGGATACATTCGTGCGAATGAAGTAGAATGTATCGTACGAATGAATTAGAATGGATCGTACGAATGAATTAGAATGAATCATAAGAATGAATTAGAATGGATACATTGGAACAAATGAATTAGAATAGATCGTAGGAATGAATTAGAATGGATCATACGAATGAATTAGAATTGATCGTGCGAAAGAATTAGAATGGATTGCACGAATGAATTAGAATGGATACATTCGAGCGAATGAAGTAGAATGGATCGTACGAATGAATTAGAATGGATCATACGAATGAATTAGAATGAATCGTACGAATGAATTAGAATGGATACATTCGAACGAATGAATTAGAATAGATCGTAGGAATGAATTAGAATGGATCATACGAATGAATTAGAATTGATCGTGCGAATGAATTAGAATGGATTGTACGAATGAATTAGAATGGTTACATTCGTGAGAATGAAGTAGAATGGATCGTACGAATGAATTAGAATGGATCGTACGAATGAATTAGAATAGATACATTCGACAGAATGAATTAGAATAGATCGTACGAATGAATTAGAATGGATACATTCGAATGAATGAATTAGAATAGATCGTAGGAATGAATTAGAATGGATCATACGAATGAATTAGAATGGATCATACGAATGAATTAGAATTGATCTTGCGAATGAATTAGAATGGATTGTACGATCTATTCTAATTCATTCATTCGTACGATCCATTCTAATTCATTCGTACGATCCATTCTACTTCATTCGCACGAATGTATCCATTCTAATTCATTCGTACGATTCATTCTAATTCATTCGTACGATCCATTCTAATTCATTCGTACGATCCATTCTACTTCATTCGTTCGAATGTATTCATTCTAATTCATTCGTATGATTCATTCTAATGAATTAGAATTAGAATGGATTCGTACGAATGAATAGATCGTACGAATGGATCGTACGAATGAATTGATCAATTCTAATGCGAATGAATTCGTACGATTGGATTAGAATGGATTGTACGAATGAATTAGAATGGATCGTACGAATGAATTAGAATGAATCGTACGATCTATTCTGAATGGATCGTACGATTGGATTAGAATGGATCATACGAATGAATTAGAATGGATCGTACGAATGAATTAGAATGGATCATACGAATGAATTAGAATTGATCGTGCGAATGAATTAGAATGGATTGTATGAATGAATTAGAATGGATACATTCGTGCGAATGAAGTAGAATGGATCATAGGAATGAATCAGAATGGATCGTACGAATGAATCATATGAATGAATTATAATGGATCATTTCTAATTCATTCGTATGATCCATTCTAATTCATTCCTACTATCTATTCTAATTCATTCGTTCGAATGTATCCATTCTAATTCATTCGTATGATTCATTCTAATTCATTCGTACGATCCATTCTAATTCATTCGTATGATCCATTTTACTTCATTCGTATGATCCATTCTAATTCATTCGTACGATCCATTCTAATTCATTCGTACGATCCATTCTACTTCATTCGCACGAATATATCCATTCTAATTCATTCGTACAATCCATTCTAATTCATTCGTACGATCAATTCTTATTCATTCATATGATCCATTCTAATTCATTCCTATGATCTATTCTAATTCATTCGTTCGAATGTATCCATTCTAATTTATTTGTACGATTCATTCTAATTAATTCGTACGATCCATTCTGATTTATTCGTACGATCCATTCTACTTCATTCGCACGAATGTATCCATTCTAATTCATACGTACAATCCATTCTAATTCATTCGCACGATCAATTCTAATTCATTCGTATGATCCATTCTAATTCATTCCTACGATCTATTCTAATTCATTCGTTCGAATGTATCCATTCTAATTCATTCGTACGATTCATTCTAATTCATTCATACGATCCATTCTAATTCATTCGTACGATCCAATCTACTTCATTCGCATGAATGTATCCATTCTAATTTATTCGTACAATCCATTCTAATTCATTCGCAAGATCAATTCTAATTCATTCATATGATCCATTCTAATTCATTCCTACGATCTATTCTAATTCATTCGTTCGAATGTATCCATTCTAATTCATTCGTACGATTCATTCTAATTCATTCGTACGATCCATTCTGATTCATTCGTACGATCCATTCTACTTCATTCGCACGAATGTATCCATTCTAATTCATTCGTACAATCCATTCTAATTTATTCGCACGATCAATTCTAATTCATTCGTATGATCCTTTCTAATTCATTCCTACGATCTATTCTAATTCATTCGTTCGAATGTATCCATTCTAATTCATTCGTACGATTCATTCTAATTCATTCGTACGATGCATTCTAATTCATTCGTACGATCCATTCTACTTCATTCGCACGAATGTATCCATTGTAATTCATTCGTACAATCCATTCTAATTCATTCGCACGATCAATTCTAATTCATTCGTATGATCCATTCTAATTCATTCCTACGATCTATTCTAATTCATTCGTTCGAATGTATCCATTCTAATTCATTCGTACGATTCATTCTAATTCATTCGTACGATCCATTCTAATTCATTCGTATGATCCATTCTACTTGATTCGCACGAATGTATCCATTCTAATTCATTCGTACAATCCATTCTAATTCATTCGCACGATCAATTCTAATTCATTCGTATGATCCATTCTAATTCATTCCTACGATCTATTCTAATTCATTCGTTCGAATGTTTCCATTCTAATTCATTCGTACGATTCATTCTAATTCATTCATACGATCCATTCTGATTCATTCGTACGATCCATTCTAATTCATTCGTACGATCCATTCTACTTCATTCGCACGAATGTATCCATTCTAATTCATTCGTACAATCCATTCTAATTAGAATCCATTCTAATTCATTCGTTTGATCCATTCTAATTCATTCCTATGATCTATTCTAATTCATTCGTTCGAATGTATCCATTCTACTTCATTCGCACGAATGTATCCATTCTAATTCATTCGAATGAATTAGAATTGATCGTGCGAATGAATTAGAATGGATACATTCGTGCGAATGAAGTAGAATAGATCATACGAATGAATTAGAATGGATCGTACGAATGAATTAGAATTGATCGTGCGAATGAATTAGAATGGATTGTACGAATGAATTAGAATGAGGAATTAATTAGAATGGATCATACGAATGAATTAGAATTGATCGTGCGAATGAATTAGAATGGATTGCACGAATGAATTAGAATGGATACATTCGAGCGAATGAAGTAGAATGGATCGTACAAATGAATTAGAATGGATCGTACGAATGAATTAGAATGAATCGTACGAATGAATTAGAATGGATCGTACGAATGAATCAGAATAGATCGTACGAATAAATTAGAATGAATCGTATGAATGAATTAGAATGGAAACATTCGAACGAATGAATTAGAATAGATCGTAGGAATGAATTAGAATGGAACGTACGAATGAATTAGAATGGATCGTACGAATGAATTAGAATAAATCGTACGAATGAATTAGAATGGATACATTCGAACGAATGAATTAGAATAGATCATAGGAATGAATTAGAATGGATCATACGAATAAATTAGAATTGATCGTGCGAATGAATTAGAATGGATACATTCGTGCGAATGAATTAGAATAGATCTGAATAGTGCGAATGAATTTGAATGGATTGCACGAATGAATTAGAATGGATACATTCGTGCAAATGAAGTAGAATGGATCGTACGAATGAATTAGAATGGATCGTACGAATGAATCAGAATGGATCGTACGAATGAATTAGAATGGATCGTACGAATGAATTAGAATGAATCGTACGAATGAATTAGAATGGATACATTCGAACGAATGAATTAGAATAGATCCTAGGAATGAATTAGAATGGATCATACGAATGAATTAGAATTGATCGTGCGAATGAATTAGAATGGATTGCACGTACGATCCATTCTACTTCATTCGCACGAATATATCCATTCTAATTCCTTCATACAATCCATTCTAATTCATTCGCACGATCAACTCTAATTCATTCGTATGATCCATTCTAATTCATTCGTACGATCCATTCTACTTCATTCGTACGAATGTATCCATTCTAATTCATTCGTACGATCCATTCTAATTCATTCGTACGATCCATTCTAATTCATTCGTACGATGCATTCTAATTCATTCGCACGATCAATTCTAATTCATTCGCACGAATGTATCAATTCTAATTCATTCATACGATCTATTCTAATTCATTCGCACGATCCATTCTAATTCATTCGTACGATCCATTCTACTTCATTCGCACGAATGTATCCATTCTAATTCATTCGTACAATCCATTCTAATTCATTCGCACGTTCAATTCTAATTCATTCGTATGATCCATTCTAGTTCATTCCTACGATCTATTATAATTCATTCGTTCGAATGTATCCATTCTAATTCATTCGTACAATCCATTCTAATCGTACGAATGAATTAGAATGGAAACATTCGAACGAATGAATTAGAATAGATCGTAGGAATGAATTAGAATGGATCATACGAATGAATTATAATTGATCGTGCGAATGAATTAGAATGGATTGTACGAATGAATTAGAATGGATACATTCGTGCGAATGAATTAGAATGGATCATACCAATGAATTAGAATTGATCATACGAATGAATTAGAATGGATGCATTCGAACGAATGAATTAGAATAGATCGTAGGAATGAATTAGAATGAATCGTACGAATGAATTAGAATGGATACATTCGAACGAATGAATTAGAATAGATCGTAGGAAGGAATTAGAATGGATCATACGAATGAATTAGAATGGATTGTACGAATGAATTAGAATGGATACATTCGTGCAAATGAAGTAGAATGGATCATACGAATGAATTAGAATAGATCGTACGAATGAATTAGAATGGATACATTCGAACGAATGAATTAGAATAGATCGTAGGAATGAATTAGAATGGATCATACGAATGAATTAGAATTGATCGTGCGAATGAATTAGAATGGATTGTACGAATGAATTAGAATGGATACATTCGAGCGAATGAAGTAGAATGGATACATTCCATTCTAATTCATTCGTACGATCCATTCTAATTCATTCCTACGATCTATTCTAATTCATTCGTTCGAATGTATCCATTCTAATTCATTCGTACGATTCATTCTAATTCATTCCTACGATCTATTCTAATTCATTCGTTCGAATGTATCCATTCTAATTCATTCGTATGATCAATTCTAATACATTCGAACGAATGAATTAGAATAGATCGTAGGAATGAATTAGAATGGATCATACGAATGAATTAGAATTGATCGTGCGAATGAATTAGAATGGATTGTACGAATGAATTAGAATGGAAACATTCGTGCGAATGAAGTAGAATGGATACATTCCATTCTAATTCATTCGTACAATCCATTCTAATTCATTCGTACAATCCATTCTAATTCATTCGCAGGATCCATTCTAGTTCATTCGTGCAATCCATTCTAATTCATTCGCACGATCCATTCTACTTCATTTGGACGAATGTATCCATTCTAATTCATTCGTATAATCCATTCTAATTCATTCGCACGATCAATTCTAATTCATTCGTATGATCCATTCTAATTCATTCCTACGATCTATTCTAATTCATTCAATTCATTCGTACGATCCATTCTAATTCATTCGTACGATCCATTCTACTTCATTCGCACGAATGTATCCATTCTAATTCATTCGTACGGTCCATTCTAATTCATTCGTACGATCAATTCTAATTCATTCGTATGATCCATTCTAATTCATTCGTACGATCCATTCTAATTCATTCGTACGATCCATTCTAATTCATTCGTATGATCCATTCTAATTCATTCGTACGATCCATTCTAATTTATTCGCACGAATGTATCCATTCTAATTCATTCGTACAATCCATTCTAATTCATTCGCACGATCAATTCTAATTCATTCGTATGATCCAATTCTAATTCATTCGTATGATCCATTCTAATTCATTGGATACGTTCGAACGAATGAATTAGAATAGATCGTAGGAATGAATTAGAATGGATCATACGAATGAATTAGAATGGATACATTCGAACGAATAAATTAGAATAGATCGTAGAAATGAATTAGAATGGATCGTACGAATGAATTAGAATGGATACATTCGAACTAATGAATTAGAATAGATCGTAGGAATGAATTAGAATGGATACATTCGTGCGAATAAAGTAGAATGGATCGTACGAATGAATTAGAATGGATCGTATGAATGAATTAGAATGGATCATACGAATGAATTAGAATTGATCGTGCGAATGAATTAGAATGGATTGTACGAATGAATTAGAATGGATACATTCTAATTCATTCGTACGATCCATTCTAATTCATTCGCACAATCTATTCTAAGTCATTCGTACGATCCATTCTAATTCATTACCACGATCCATTCTTATTCATTCGTACGATCCATTCTATTTCATTCGTACGATCCATTCTTACTCATTCGTACGATCCAATCTAATTCATTCACATGAATGTATCCATTCTAATTCATTCGTACAATCCATTCTAATTCATTCGTACGATCCATTCTAATTCATTCGTACAATCCATTCTAATTCATTCATACGATCCATTCTAATTCATTCGCACGATCAATTCTAGTTCATTCGTATGATCCATTCTAATTCATTCCTACGATCTATTCTAATTCATTCGTTCGAATGTATCCATTCTAATTCATTCGTATGATTCATTCTAATTCATTCGTATGATCCATTCTAATTCATTCGTACGATCCATTCTACTTCATTCTCACGAATGTATCCATTCTAATTCATTCGTACAATCCATTCTAATTCATTCGCACGATCAATTCTAATTCATTCATATGATCCATTCTAATTCATTCCTACGATCTATTCTAATTCATTCGTTCGAATGTTTCCATCATTCTAATTCATTCGTACGATCCATTCTAATTCATTCGTACGATCCATTCTACTTCATTCGCACGAATGTATCCATTCTAATTCATCCGTACGATCCATTCTACTTCATTCGCACGAATGTATCCATTCTAATTCATTCGTACAATCCATTCAAATTCATTCGCACGATCCATTCTAATTCATTCGTACGATCCATTCTACTTCATTCGCACGAATGTATCCATTCTAATTCATTCGTGCAATCCATTCTAATTCATTCGCACGATCAATTCTAATTCATTCGTATGATCCATTCTAATTCATTCCTACGATCTATTCTAATTCATTCGTTCGATCCATTCTACTTCATTCGCACGAATGTATCCATTCTAATTCATTCGTACGATCCATTCTAATTCATTCGTACGATCCATTCTAATTCATTCGTACGATTCATTCGAATGTATCCATTCTAATTCATTCGTACGATCCATTCTACTTCATTCGCACGAATGGATCCATTCTAATTCATTCGTACAATCCATTCTAATTCATTCGTACGATTCATTCTAATTCATTCCTACGATCTATTCTAATTCATTCGTTCGAATGTTTCCATTCTAATTCATTCGTACGATTCATTCTAATTCATTTGTACGATCCATTCTAATTCATTCGTACGATCCATTCTACTCCATTCGTATAATCCATTCTAATTCATTCCTACGATCTATTCTAATTCATTCGTTCGAATGTATCCATTCTAATTCATTCGTATGATCAATTCTAATACATTCGAACGAATGAATTAGAATAGATCGTAGGAATGAATTAGAATGGATCATACGAATGAATTAGAATTGATCGTGCGAATGAATTAGAATGGATTGTACGAATGAATTAGAATAGATACATTCGTGCGAATGAAGTAGAATGGATCGTACGAATGAATTAGAATAGATCGTACGAATGAATTAGAATGGATACATTCGAACGAATGAATTAGAATAGATCGTAGGAATGAATTAGAATGGATCATACGAATGAATTAGAATTGATCGTGCGAATGAATTAGAATGGATTGTATGAATGAATTAGAATGGATACATTCGAGCGAATGAAGTAGAATGGATACATTCCATTCTAATTCATTCATACGATCCATTCTAATTCATTCCTACGATCTATTCTAATTCATTCGTTAATTCATTCGTTCGAATGTATCCATTCTAATTCATTCTAATTCATTCGTACGATCCATTCTGATTCATTCTACTTCATTCGCACGAATGTATCCATTCTAATTCATTCGTACGATCCATTCTAGGATCATAAGAATTGATCTATTCTAATTCGCACGAATGTATCCATTCTAATTCATTCGTACAATCCATTCTAATTCATTCGAATGAATGGATTGAACGAATGGATCCATTCTAATTCAATTAGAATGGATCATACGTATGAATTCATAGGATACATTCATTCATCAATCAATTCATTAGAATTAGAATGAATCAATTCATACGTAGAATGGATTAGGATTCTAATTAGAATGGATTCATTCTAATCCATTCGTATGATCGTATGATCATTCATTCGTACTAATGAATAGATCATTCTAATTCGTACGATCCATTCTATTCTATTTTAATTAGAATGGATTCTAATTAAAATGTATCCATTCTAATTCATTCGTACGATCCATTCTAATTCATTCGCATGATCAATACGAATGATCCATTCTAATGAATTAGATCGTACGAACGAATGAATCATACGAATTCATTCGCACGATCAATTCTAATTCATTCGTTCATTCGTAGAATGGATCGTACGAAGAATCATACGAATGAATTAGAATGGATCATTCGTTCGTACGATCCATTCTAATTCTAATTCATTCTAATTCATTCGTAACGATCAATTCTAATTCTAATTCTAATTCATTCTAATGAATTCGCACGATCCATTCGTTCGTACGATCGTATTCATTCGTTCGAATGTATCCATTCTAATTCATACGAATGGATTGTACGAATGAATTAGAATGAATTAGAATAGATCATTTCTAATTAGAATGGATCGTACGAATGAATTAGAATGGATCGTACGAATGAATTAAAATGAATCGTACGAATGAATTAGAATGGATCGTACGATGCAATATAATTCATTCGTACGATCCATTCTAATTCATCCGTATGATCAATTCTCATTCATTCGCACGATCCATTCTAATTCATTCTCACGAATGTAACCTTTCTAATTCATTTATATGAATCGTACGAATGAATTAGAACGGATACATTCGTGCGAATGAAGTAGAATGGATCATATGAATGAATTAGAATGGATACATTCGTGCGAATGAAGTAGAATGGATCGTACGAATGAATTAGAATGGATCGTACGAATGAATTAGAATAAATCGTACGAATGAATTAGAATGGAAACATTCGAACGAATGAATTAGAATAGATCGTAGGAATGAATTAGAATGAATCGTACGAATGAATTAGAATGGATTGTACGAATGAATTAGAATGGATCCATTCGTGCGAATGAAGTAGAATGGATCGTACGAATGAATTAGAATGGATCGTACGAATGAATCAGAATGGATCGTACGAATGAATTAGAATGAATCGTACGAATGAATTAGAATGGAAACATTCGAACGAATGAATTAGAATAGATCGTAGGAATGAATTAGAATGGATCATACGAATGAATTAGAATTGATCGTGCGAATGAATTAGAATGGATTGTACGAATGAATTAGAATGGATACATTCGTGCGAATGAAGTAGAATGGATCGTACGAATGAATTAGAATGGATACATTCGTACGAATGAAGTAGAATGGATCGTACGAATGAATTAGAATGGATCGTACGAATGAATTAGAATGGAAACATTCGAACGAATGAATTAGAATAGATCGTAGGAATGAATTAGAATGGATCATACGAATGAATTAGAATTGATCGTGCAAATGAATTAGAATGGATTGTACGAATGAATTAGAATGGATACATTCGTGCGAATAAAGTAGAATGGATCGTACGAATGAATTAGAATGGATCGTACGAATGAATTAGAATGGATACATTCGAACGAATGAATTAGAATATATCGTAGGAATGAATTAGAATGGATCATACGAATGAATTAGAATTGATCGTGCGAATGAATTAGAATGGATTGTACGAATGAATTAGAATGGATATATTCGATTGAATCGTACGAATGAATTAGAATGGATCGTACGAATGAATTAGAATGGATCGTACGAATGAATTAGAATGGATACATTCATGCGAATGAAGTAGAATGGATCGAACGAATGAATTAGAATAGATCGTAGGAATGAATTAGAATGGGTCATACGAATGAATTAGAATTGATCGTGCGAATGAATTAGAATGGATTGCACGAATAAATTAGAATGGATACATTCGTGCGAATGAAGTAGAATGGATCATACGAATGAATTAGAATGGATCGTACGAATGAATTAGAATGAATCGTACGAATGAATTAGAATGGATACATTCGAACGAATAAATTAGAATAGATCGTAGGAATGAATTATAATGGATCATACGAATGAATTAGAATGGATTGTACGAATGAATTAGAATGGATACATTCGTGCGAATGAAGTAGAATGGATCGTATGAATAAATTAGAATAGATCGTACGAATGAATTAGAATGGATACATTCGAACGAATGAATTAGAATAGATCGTAGGAATGAATTAGAATGGATCATACGAATGAATTAGAATTGATCGTGCGAATGAATTAGAATGGATTGTACGAATGAATTAGAATGGATACATTCGAGCGAATGAAGTAGAATGAATACATTCTATTCTAATTCATTCGTACGATCCATTCTAATTCATTCCTACGATCTATTCTAATTCATTCGTTCGAATGTATCCATTCTAATTCATTCGTACGATTCATTCTAATTCATTCCTACGATCTATTCTAATTCATTCGTTCGAATGTATCCATTCTAATTCATTCGTATGATCAATTCTAATACATTCGAACGAATGAATTAGAATAGATCATAGGAATGAATTAGAATGAATCGTACGAATGAATTAGAATAGATCGTAGGAATGAATTAGAATGGATCGTACGAATGTATTAGAATTGATCATACTAATGAATTAGAATGAATTAGAATGGATTAGAATGGATTGTACGAATGAATTAGAATGAATCGTGCGAATGAATTAGAATAGATCGTAGGAATGAATTAGAATGGATCGTATGAATATTTCCATTCTAATTCATTCGTACGATTCATTCTAATTCATTCGTACGATCCATTCTGATTCATTCGTACGATCCATTCTACTTCATTCGCACGAACGTATCCATTCTAATTCATTCGTGCAATCCATTCTAATTCATTCGCATGATCAATTCTAATTCATTCGTATGATCCATTCTAATTCATTCCTACGATCTATTCTAATTCATTCGTTCGAATGTATCCATTCAAATTCATTCGTACGATTCATTCTAATTCATTCGTACGATCCATTCTAATTCATTCGTACGATCCATTCTACTTCATTCGCACGAATGTATCATTCTAATTCATTCTAATTCATTCGTACGATCCATTCTACTTCATTCGCACGAATGTATCCATTCTAATTCATTCTAATTCATTCGTACGATCTATTCTAATTCATTCGTACGATCCATTCTACTTCATTCGCACGAATGTATCCATTCTAATTCATTCGTACAATCCATTCTAATTCATTCGCACGATCAATTCTAATTCATTCGTATGATCCAGTTTAATTCATTCCTACGATCTATTCTAATTCATTCGTTCGAATGTTTCCATTCTAATTCATTCGTACGGTTCATTCTAATTCATTCGTACGATCCATTCTGATTCATTCGTACGATCCATTCTAATTTATTCGTACGATCCATTCTACTACATTCGCACGAATGTATCCATTCTAATTCATTCGTACAATCCATTCTAATTCATTCGCACGATCAATTCTAATTCATTCGTATGATCCATTCTAATTCATTCCTACGATCTATTCTAATTTATTCGTTCGAATGTATCCATTCTAATTCATTCGTACGATCCATTCTAATTCATTCGTACGATCAATTCTAATTCATTCGTATGTATCCATTCTAATTCATTCGTATGATCCATTCTAATTCATTCGTTCGAATGTATCCATTCTAATTCATTCGTACAATCCATTCTAATTCATTCATGCGAATGAAGTAGAATGGAAACATTCGAACGAATGAATTAGAATAGATCATTCTAATGAATTAGAATGGATCGTACGAATAAATTAGAATAGATTGTCCGAATGAATACATTCGTGCGAATGAATTAGAATGGATCGTATGAATGAATTAGAATGGATCGTATGAATGAATTCGAATGGATCGTACGAATGAATTACAATGGATACATTCGTCCGAATGAATTAGAATGGATCATACGAAGGAATTAGGGTGGATCGTACGAATGCATTAGAATGGATATATTCGTGCGAATGAATTAGAATGGATTGTATGAATGAATTAGAATGGATCGTATGAATGAATTAGAATGGATCGTATGAATGAATTAGAATGAATCGTACGAATGAATTAGAATGGATACATTCGAACGAATGAATTAGAATAAATCGTAGGAATGAATTAGAATGGATCATACGAATGAATTAGAATTGATCGTGCGAATGAATTAGAATGGATTGCACGAATGAATTAGAATGGATACATTCGTGCGAATGAAGTAGAATGGATCGTACGAATGAATTAGAATGGATCGTACGAATTAATTAGAATGAATCGTACGAATGAATTAGAATGGATACATTCGAACGAATAAATTAGAATAAATCGTACGAATGAATTAGAATGGATCATACGAATGAATTAGAATTGATCGTGCGAATGAATTAGAATGGATTGTACGAATGAATTAGAATGGATACATTCGTGCGAATGAAGTAGAATGGATCGTACGAATGAATTAGAATGAATCGTACGAATAAATTAGAATGGATTGTACGAATGAATTAGAATGGATACATTCGAACGAATGAATTAGAATAGATCGTAAGAATGAATTAGAATGGATCATACGAATGAATTAGAATTGATCGTGCGAATGAATTAGAATGGATTGTACGAATGAATTAGAATGGATACATTCGTGCGAATGAAGTAGAATGGATAGTACGAATGAATTAGAATGGATTGTACGAATGAATTAGAATGGATCATACAAATGAATTAGAATGGATTATACGAATGAATTAGAATGGATTATACGAATGAATTAGAATTGATCGTACGAATGAATTAGAATGGATACATTCATGCGAATGAAGTAGAATGGATCGTACGAATGATTTAGAATGGATCGTACGAATGAATTAGAATGGATCGTGCGAATGAATTAGAATGGATTGTACGAATGAATTAGAATGGATTGTACGAATGAATTAGAATGGAATGTATCCATTCTACTTCATTCGCACGAATGTATCCATTCTAATTCATTCGTACAATCCATTCTAATTCATTCGTACGATCCATTCTAATTCATTCATACGAATGAATTAGAAATGATCGTGCGAATGAATTAGAATGGATTGTACGAATAAATTAGAATGGATCGTAATTATAAATTAGAATTGATCGCACGAATGAATTAGAATGAATACATTCGTGCGAATGAATAGAATGGATCGTACGAATGAATTAGAATTGATCGTACGAATGAATTAGAATGGATCGTACGAATGAATTAGAATGGATCGTACGAATGAATCAGAATGGATCGTACAAATGAATTAGAATGAATCGTACGAATGAATTAGAATGGAAACATTCGAACGAATGAATTAGAATAGATCGTAGGAATGAATTAGAATGGATCATACGAATGAATTAGAATTGATCGTGCGAATGAATTAGAATGGATTGTACGAATGAATTAGAATGGATACATTCGTGCGAATGAAGTAGAATGGATCGTACGAATGAATTAGAATGGATCGTACGAATGAATTAGAATGATTAGATCATAGGAATGAATTAGAATGGATCATACGAATGAATTAGAATTGATCGTGCGAATGAATTAGAATGGATTGCACGAATGAATCAGAATGGATTGTACGAATGAATTAGAATGGATACATTCGTGCGAATGAAGTAGAATGGATCGTACGAATGAATTAGAATGGATCGTACGAATGAATTAGAATGAATCGTACGAATGAATTAGAATGGATACATTCGAACGAATAAATTAGAATAGATCGTAGGAATGAATTAGAATGGATCATACGAATGAATTAGAATTGATCGTGCGAATGAATTAGAATGGATTGTACGAATGAATTAGAATGGATACATTCGTGCGAATGAAGTAGAATGGATTGTACGAATGAATTAGAATGGATCGT
This sequence comes from Chamaelirium japonicum, assembly GCA_947650365.1. Taxonomy (NCBI): domain Eukaryota; kingdom Viridiplantae; phylum Streptophyta; class Magnoliopsida; order Liliales; family Melanthiaceae; genus Chamaelirium; species Chamaelirium japonicum. The sequence goes on from CANTAL010000154.1 coordinate 304,258, forward strand.
ACGAATGAATTAGAATGGATCGTACGAATGAATTAGAATAGATCGTACGAATGAATTAGAATGGATCGTACGAATGAATTAGAATGAATCGTACGAATGAATTAGAATGGATCGTACGAATGAATTTGAATGGATACATTTGTGCAAATGAAGTAGAATGGATCGTACGAATGAATTAGAATGGATCGTACGAATGAATCAGAATGGATCGTACGAATGAATTAGAATGAATCGTGCGAATGAATTAGAATGGAAACATTCGAACGAATGAATTAGAATAGATCGTAGGAATGAATTAGAATGGATCATACGAATGAATTAGAATTGATCGTGCGAATGAATTAGAATGGATTGTACGAATGAATTAGAATGGATACATTCGTGCGAATGAAGTAGAATGGATCATACGAATTAATTAGAATGGATCGTACGAATGAATTAGAATGAATCGTACGAATGAATTAGAATGGATACATTCGAACGAATGAATTAGAATAGATCATAGGAATGAATTAGAATAGATCATACGAATGAATTAGAATTGATCGTGCGAATGAATTAGAATGGATTGCACGAATGAATTAGAATGGATTGTACTAATGAATTAGAATGGATACATTCTAGAATGAATTAGAATAGATCGTAGGAATGTATTAGAATAGATCGTAGGAATGAATTAGAATGGATCATACGAATGAATTAGAATGAATCGTACGAATGAATTAGAATGGATACATTCGAACGAATAAATTAGAATAGATCGTAGGAATGAATTAGAATGGATCATACGAATGAATTAGAATTGATCGTGCGAATGAATTAGAATGGATTGTACGAATGAATTAGAATGGATACATTCGTGCGAATGAAGTAGAATGGATCGTACGAATGAATTAGAATGGATACATTCGTGCGAATGAAGTAGAATGGATCGTACGAATGAATTAGAATGGATCGTACGAATGAATTAGAATGAATCGTACGAATGAATTAGAATGGAAACATTCGAACGAATGAATTAGAATAGATCGTAGGAATGAATTAGAATGGATACATTCGTGCGAATGAAGTAAAATGGATCGTACGAATGAATTAGAATGGATCGTACGAACGAATGAATTAGAATTGATCGTGCGAATGAATTAGAATGGATTGTACGAATGAGTTAGAATGGATACATTCGTGCGAATGAAGTAGAATGGATCGTACGAATGAATTAGAATGGATCGTACGAATGAATTAGAATGAATCGTATGAATGAATTAGAATGGATACATTCGAACGAATAAATTAGAATAGATCGTAAGAATGAATTAGAATGGATCATACGAATGAATTAGAATTGATCGTGCGAATGAATTAGAATGGATTGTACGAATGAATTAGAATGGATACATTCGTGCAAATGAAGTAGAATTGATCGTACGAATGAATTAGAATGAATACATTCGTGCGAATGAAGTAGAATGGATCATACGAATGAATTAGAATGGATCGTACGAATGAATTAGAATGAATCGTACGAATGAATTAGAATGGATACATTCGAACGAATGAATTAGAATAGATCGTAGGAATGAATTAGAATGGATCATACGAATGAATTAGAATTGATCGTGCGAATGAATTAGAATGGATTGTACGAATGAATTAGAATGGATACATTCATGCGAATGAAGTAGAATGGATCGTACGAATGAATTAGAATGGATTGTACGATCCATTCTAATTCATTCCTATGATTCATTCTAATTCATTCCTACGATCTATTCTAATTCATTCGTTCGAATGTATCCATTCTAATTCATTCGCACGATCAATTCTAATTCATTCGTATGATCCATTCTAATTCATTCCTACAATCTATTCTAATTTATTCGTTCGAATGTATCAATTCTAATTCATTCGTACGATTCATTCTAATTCATTCGTACGATACATTCTAATTCATTCGTACGATCCATTCTACTTCATTCGCACGAATGTATCCATTCTAATTCATTCGTACAATCCATTCTAATTCATTCGCACGATCAATTCTAATTCATTCGTATGATCCATTCTAATTCATTCCTACGATCTATTCTAATTCATTCGTTCGAATATTTCCATTCTAATTCATTCGTACGATTCATTCTAATTCATTCGTACGATCCATTCTGATTCATTCGTACGATCCATTCTAATTCATTCGTACGATCCATTCTACTTCATTCGCACGAATGTATCCATTCTAATTCATTCGTACAATCCATTCTAATTCATTCGCACGATCAATTCTAATTCATTCGTATAATCCATTCTAATTCATTCCTACGATCTATTCTAATTCATTCGTTCGAATGTATCCATTCTAATTCATTCGTACGATCCATTCTAATTCATTCGTACGATCTATTCTACTTCATTCACACGAATGTATCCATTCTAATTCATTCGTACAATCCATTCTAATTCATTCGCACGATCAATTCTAATTCATTCGTATGATCCATTCTAATTCATTCCTACGATCTATTCTAATTCATTTGTTCGAATGTATCCATTCTAATTCATTCGCACGATCCATTCTAATTTATTCGTACGATCCATTCTACTTCATTCGCACGAATGTATCCATTCTAATTCATTCGTACAATCCATTCTAATTCATTCGCACGATCAATTCTAATTCATTCGTATGATCCATTCTAATTTATTCGTTCGATCCATTCTAATTCATTCGTATGATCCATTCTAATTCATTCGTATGATCTATTCTATTTCATTCCTACGATCCATTCTGAATCATTCGTTCGAATGCTTCCATTCTAATTCATTCGTATGATCCATTCTAATTTATTCCTACGATCTATTCTAATTCATTCGTATGATCCATTCTACTTCATTCGCACGAATGTATCCATTCTAATTTATTCGTGCAATCCATTCTAATTCATTCGCACGATCCATTCTAATTCATTCGAATGAATTAGAATTGATCGTGCGAATGAATTAGAATGGATTGGATCGTACGAATGAATTAGAATAGATCGTATAAATGAATTAGAATGGATCGTGCGAATGAATTAGAATGGATCGTACGATCCATTCTAATTCATTCGTATGATTCATTCTAATTCATTCGTACGATCCATTCTAATTCATTCGTACGATCCATTCTACTTCATTCGTATGATCCATTCTAATTCATTCGTACGATCCATTCTAATTCATTCGCACGATCAATTCTAATTCATTCGTATGATCCATTCTAATTCATAATTAGAAGGATTAGAATGGATTGTACAATCCATTTTAATTCGTTCGCACGATCAATTCTAATTCATTCGTATGATCCATTCTAATTCATTCCTACGATCTATTCTAATTCATTCGTTCGAATGTATCCATTCTAATTCATTCGCACGATCAATTCTAATTCATTCGTACGATCCATTCTAATTCATTCGTACGATCCATTCTACTTCATTCGCACGAATGTAACCATTCTAATTCATTCATACAATCCATTCTAATTCATTCGCACGATCAATTCTAATTCATTCGTATGATCCATTCTAATTCATTCCTACGATCTATTCTAATTCATTCGTTCGAATGTATCCATTCTAATTCATTCGTACGATTCATTCTAATTCATTCGTACGATCCATTCTACTTCATTCGCACGAATGTATCCATTCTAATTCATTCGTACAATCCATTCTAATTCAATCGCACGATCAATTCTAATTCATTCGTATGATCCATTCTAATTTATTCCTACGATCTATTCTAATTCATTCGTTCGAATGTTTCCATTCTAATTCATTTGTACGATTCATTCTAATTCATTCGTACGATCCATTCTGATTCATTCGTACGATCTATTCTAATTCATTCGTATGATCCATTCTACTTCATTCGCACGAATGTATCCATTCTAATTCATTCGTACAATCCATTCTAATTCATTCGTACGATCCATTCTACTTCATTCGCACGAATGTATCCATTCTAATTCATTCGTACTTAGAATTGATCGTGCGAATGAATTAGAATGGATTGTACGAATGAATTAGAATGGATACATTCGTGCGAATGAAGTAGAATGGATCGTACGAATGAATTAGGATGGATCGTACGAATGAATTAGAATGAATCGTACGAATGAATTAGAATGGGAATGGATCATACGAATGAATTAGAATTGATCGTGCGAATGAATTAGAATGGATTGTACGAAGGAATTAGAATGGATACATTCGTGCGAATGAAGTAGAATGAATCGTACGAATGAATTAGAATGGATCGTACGAATGAATTAGAAATGATCGTGCGAATGAATTAGAATGGATACATTCGAACGAATGAATTAGAATAGATCGTAGGAATGAATTAGAATGGATCATACGAATGAATTAGAATTGATCGTGCGAATGAATTAGAATGGATTGTACGAATGAATTAGAATGGATACATTCATGCGAATGAAGTAGAATGGATCGTACGAATGAATTAGAATGGATACATTCGTGCGAATGAAGTAGAATGGATCGTACGAATGAATTAGAATGGATCGTACGAATGAATTAGAATGAATCGTACGAATGAATTAGAATGGAAACATTCGAACGAATGAATTAGAATAGATCGTAGGAATGAATTAGAATGAATCGTACGAATGAATTAGAATGGATTGCACGAATGAATTAGAATGGATCCATTCATGTGAATGAAGTAGAATGGATCATACGAATGAATTAGAATGGATCGTACGAATGAATCAGAATGGATCGTACGAATGAATTAGAACGAATCGTACGAATGAATTAGAATGGAAACATTCGAACGAATGAATTAGAATAGATCGTAGGAATGAATTAGAATCGATCATACGAATGAATTAGAATTGATCGTGCGAATGAATTAGAATGGATTGTACGAATGAATTAGAATAGATACATTCGTGCGAATGAAGTAGAATGGATCGTACGAATGAATCAGAATGGATCGTACGAATGAATTAAAATGAATCGTACGAATGAATTAGAATGGATACATTCGAACGAATGAATTAGAATAGATCGTAGGAATGAATTAGAATGGATCATACGAATGAATTAGAATTGATCGTGCGAATGAATTAGAATGGATTGTACGAATGAATTAGAATGGATACATTCGTGCGAATGAAGTAGAATGGATCATACGAATGAATTAGAATGGATCGTACGAATGAATCAGAATGGATCATACGAATGAATTAGAATGAATCGTACGAATGAATTAGAATGGATACATTCGAACGAATGAATTAGAATAGATCGTAGGAATGAATTAGAATGGATCGTACGAATAAATTAGAATGAATCGTATGAATGAATTAGAATGGATAATTTCGAACGAATGAATTAGAATAGATCGTAGGAATGAATTAGAATGGATCATACGAATGAATTATAATAGATCGTAGGAATGAATTAGAATGGATCATACGAATTAATTAGAATTGATCGTGCGAATGAATTAGAATGGATTGTACGAATGAATTAGAATGGATACATTCGTGCGAATGATGTAGAATGGATCGTACGAATGAATTAGAATGGATCGTATGAATGAATTAGAATGAATCGTACGAATGAATTAGAATGGAAACATTCGAACGAATGAATTAGAATAGATCGTAGGAATGAATTAGAATGGATCATACGAATGAATTAGAATGGATACATTCGAACGAATGAATTAGAATAGATCGTAGGAATGAATTAGAATGGATCATACGAAGGAATTAGGGTGGATCGTACGAATGCATTAGAATGGATATATTCATGCGAATGAATTAGAATGGATTGTATGAATGTGGATACATTCGTACGAATGAATTAGAATAGATCGTAGGAATGAATTAGAATGGATCATACGAATGAATTAGAATTGATCGTGCGAATGAATTAGAATGGATTGTACGAATGAATTAGAATGGATACATTCGTGCGAATGAAGTAGAATGGATCGTACGAATGAATTAGAATGGATCGTGCGAACGAATTAGAATGGATTGTACGAATGAATTAGAATGGATACATTCGTGCGAATGAAGTAGAATGGATCGTACGAATGAATTAGAATGGATACATTCGTGCGAATGAAGTAGAATGGATCGTACGAATGAATTAGAATGGATCGTACGAATGAATTAGAATGATGGAAACATTCGAACGAATGAATTAGAATAGATCCTAGGAATGAATTAGAATGGATCATACGAATGAATTAGAATTGATCGTGCGAATGAATTCGAATGGATTGTACGAATGAATTAGAATGGATACATTCGTGAGAATGAAGTAGAATGGATCGTACGAATGAATTAGAATGGATCATACGAATGAATTAGAATGAATCATACGAATGAATTAGAATGGATACATTCGAACGAATGAATTAGAATAGATCGTACGAATGAATTAGAATGGATCATACGAATGAATTAGAATTGATCGTGCGAATGAATTAGAATGGATCGTACGAATGAATTAGAATGGATCATACGAATGAGTAAGAATGGATCGTACGAATGAAATAGAATGGATCATACGAATGAATTAGAATGGATCGTGCTAATGAATTAGAATGGATCGTACAAATGACTTAGAATAGATTGTGCGAATGAATTAGAATGGATCGTACGAATGAATTAGAATGTATCCATTCTAATTCATTCGTACTATCCATTCTAATTCATTCACACGATCAATTCTAATTCATTCGTATGATCCATTCTAATTCATTCGTACGATCCATTCTAATTCATTCGTACGATCCATTCTACTTCATTCGCACGAATGTATCCATTCTAATTCATTCCTACGATCTATTCTAATTCATTAGTTCGAATGTATCCATTCTAATTCATTCGTACGATCCATTCTAATTCATTCCTACGATCTATTCTAATTTATTCGTTCGAATGTATCTATTCTAATTCATTCGTATGATCTATTCTAATTCATTCCTACGATCTATTCTAATTCATTCGTTCGAATGTATCCAATGAATTAGAATGGATCATATGAATGAATTAGAATTGGATCATACGAATGAATTAGAATTGATCGTGCGAATGAATTAGAATGGATTGTACGAATGAATTAGAATGGATACATTCGTGCGAATAAATTAGAATGGATCGTATGAATGAATTAGAATGGATCATACGAATGAATTAGAATGGATCGTACGAATGAATTAAAATGGATCGTACGAATGAATTAGAATGGATCATACGAATGAATTAGAATTGATCGTACGAATGATTTAGAATGGATCGTACGAATGAATTAGAATGGATACATTCGTGCGAATGAAGTAGAATGGATCGTACGAATGAATTAGAATGGATCGTACGAATGAATTGAATGAATTAGAATAGATTGTAGGAATGAATTAGAATGGATCATACGAATGAATTAGAATTGATCGTGCGAATGAATTAGAATGGATTGTACGAATGAATTAGAATGGATACATTCGTGCGAATGAAGTAGAATGGATCGTGCGAATAAATTAGAATGAATTGCCCGAATGAATTAGAATGGATCGTGCGAATGAATTAGAATGGATTGTACGAATGAATTAGAATGGATTGTACGAATGAATTAGAATGGAATGTATCCATTCTACTTCATTCGCACGAATGTATCCATTCTAATTCATTCATATAATCCATTCTAATTCATTCGCACGATCAATTCTAATTCATTCGTATGATCCATTCTAATTCATTCCTACGATCTATTCTAATTCATTCGTTCGAATGTATTAGAATTGAATCGTTCGATCCATTCGTTCGTTCGATCCATTCTAATTCATTCGCACGTTCAAATGAATTATTTCATTCTAATTCTAATTCATTCGTACGATCAATTCTAATTCGTATGAATGAATAAATGGATCGTACGAATGAATTAGAATGGATTAGAATTCATTCGTACGATCTATTCTAATTCATTCCATTTCTAATTCATACGTACGAAAGAATTGATCCATTCGTACGAATGACTAATACATACTACATTCGCACGATCAATTTCTACGATTCATAGTACGATCATATGATCCATTCTAATTCATTCGTACAATCCATTCTAATTCATTCGCACGATCAATTCTAATTCATTCGTACGATCCATTCTAATTCATTCGTACGATCCATTCTACTTCATTCGCACGAATGTATCCATTCTAATTCATTCGTACAATCCATTCTAATTCATTCGCACGATCAATTCTAATTCATTCGTATGATCCATTCTACTTCATTCGTATGATCCATTCTAATTCATTCGTACAATCCATTCTAATTCATTCGCACGATCAATTCTAATTCATTCGTATGATCCATTCTAATTCATTCCTACGATCTATTCTAATTCATTCGTTCGAATGTATCCATTCTAATTCATTCGTACGATTCATTGATCCATTCTAATTTATTCGTATGATCCATTCTACTTCATTCGCACGAATGTATCCATTCTAATTCATTCGTACAATCCATTCTAATTCATTCGCTCGATCAATTCTAATTCATTCGTATGATCCATTCTAATACATTCCTACGATCTATTTTAATTCATTCGTTCAAATGTATCCATTCTAATTCATTCGTACGATCCATTCTAATTCATTCGTACGATCCATTCTACTTCATTCGCACGAACCGTCTATTTGAACCGTTAATTTAAATAACACATTTGACGCCCTTATAAGTTTCCGAATTTGCTGATCCATTCTAATTCATTCGTACAATCCATTCTAATTCATTCGCACAAATGTATCCATTCTAATTCATTCGCTCGAATATATCCATTTTAATTCATTCGTACGATCCATTCTGATTCATTCGCACGATCAATTCTAATTCATTCGTATGATCCATTCTAATTCATTCCTACGATCTATTCTAATTCATTCGTTCGAATGTATCCATTCTAATTCATTCGTACGATTCATTCTAATTCATTCGTACGATCCATTCTAATTCATTCGTACGATCTATTCTAATTCATTCGTTCGAATGTATCCATTCTAAGTCATTCGTACGATCAATTCTAATTCATTCGTATGATCCATTCTAATTCATTCCTACGATCTATTCTAATTCATTCGTTCGAATGTATCCATTCATGCGAATGAAGTAGAATGGATCATACGAATGAATTAGAATGGATCGTACGAATGAATTAGAAATGATCGTGCAAATGAATTAGAATGGATTGCACGAATGAATTAGAATGGATACATTCGTGCGAATGAAGTAGAATGGATCGTACGAATGAATTAGAATGGATCGTACGAATGAATTAGAATGAATCGTACGAATGAATTAGAATGGATACATTCGAACGAATGAATTAGAATAGATCGTAGGAATGAATTAGAATGGATCCATTCGTGCGAATAAATTATAATGGATCATACGAATGAATTAGAATTGATCGTGCGAATGAATCAGAATGCATCGTACGAATGAATTAAAATGGATATATTCGAGCGAATGAATTAGAATGGATACATTTGTGCGAATGAATTAGAATGGATCGTACGAATGAATTAGAATGGATCAGCAAATTCGGAAACTTATAAAGGCGTCAAATGTGTTATTTAAATTAACGGTTCAAATAGACGGTTCGTGCGTATGAAGTAGAATGGATCCTACGAATGAATTAGAATGGATCGTACGAATGAATTAGAATTGATACATTCGAACGAATGAATTAGAATAGATCGTAGGAATGAATTAGAATGGATCATACGAATGAATTAGAATTGATCGTGCGAATGAGTTAGAATGGATTGTACGAATGAATTAGAATGGATATATTCGTGTGAATGAAGTAGAATGGATCGTACGAATGAATTAGAATGGATCAATGAATCGTACGAATGAATTAGAATGGATACATTCGAACGAATGAATTAGAATAGATCGTAGAATTGAATTAGAATGGATCATACGAATGAATTAGAATTGATCGTGCGAATGAATTAGAATGGATTGTACGAATGAATTAGAATGGATCATACGTATGAAGTAGAATGGATCATACGAATGAATTAGAATTGATCGTGCGTATGAATTAGAATGGATTGTACGAATGAATTAGAATGGATACATCCGTGCGAATGAAGTAGAATGGATCGTACGAATGAATTAGAATGGATCGTACGAATGAATTAGAATTAATCGTGCGAATGAATTAGAATGGATTGTACGAATGAATTAGAATGGATACATTCGTGTGAATGAAGTAGAATGGATCGTACGAATGAATTAGAATGGATCGTACGAATGAATTAGAATCGATACATTCGAACGAATAAATTAGAATAAATCATAGGAATGAATTAGAATGGATCATACGAATGAATTAGAATTGATCGTGCGAATGAATTAGAATGGATTGTACGAATGAATTAGAATGGATACATTAGTGCGAATGAAGTAGAATGGATCGTACGAATGAATTAGAATGGATCGTACGAATGAATTAGAATGGATACATTCGAACGAATGAATTAGAATAGATCGTAGGAATGAATTAGAATGCATCATACGAATGAATTAGAATTGATCGTGCAAATGAATTAGAATGGATTATACGAATGAATTAGAATGGATACATTCGAATGAATCGTACGAATGAATTAGAATGGATCGTACGAATGAATCAGAATGGATCGTACGAATGAATTAGAATGGATCGTATAAATGAATTAGAATGGATCGTGCGAATGAATTAGAATGGATCGTATGACTGAATTAGAATGGATACATTCGTGCGAATGAATTAGAATGGATCGTACGAATGAGTAAGAATGGATCATACAAATGAAATAGAATGGATCGTACGAATGAATTAGAATGAATCGTGCTAATGAATTAGAATGGATCGTACGAATAAATTAGAATAGATTATCCGAATGAATACATTCGTGCGAATGAATTAGAATGGATCGTATGAATGAATTAGAATGGATCGTATAAATGAATTCGAATGAATCGTACGAATAAATTACAATGGATACATTCGTCCGAATGAATTAGAATGGATCATACGAAGGAATTAGGGTGGATCGTACGAATGCATTAGAATGGATATATTCGTGCGAATGAATTAGAATGGTCTGTACGAATGAATCAGAATGGATACATTCGTGCGAATGAAGTAGAATTGATCGTACGAATGAATTAGAATGGATCGTACGAATGAATTGGAATGAATCGTACGAATGAATTAGAATGGATACATTCGAACGAATGAATTAGAATAGATCGTAGGAATGAATTACAATGGATCATACGAATGAATTAGAATTGATCGTGCGAATGAATTAGAATGGATTATACGAATAAATTAGAATGGATACATTCGTGCGAATGAAGTAGAATGGATCGTACGAATGAATTAGAAAGGATCGTACGAATGAATTAGAATGAATCGTACGAATGAATTAGAATGGATACATTCGAACGAATGAATTAGAATAGATCGTAGAATGAATTAGAATGGATCATACGAATGAATTAGAATTGATCGTGCGAATGAATTAGAATGGATTGTACGAATGAATTAGAATAGATCGTAGGAATGAATTAGAATGTATCATACGAATGAATTAGAATTGATCGTGCGAATGAATTAGAATGGATTGTACGAATGAATTAGAATGGATACATTCGTGAGAATGAAGTAGAATGGATCGTACGAATGAATTAGAATGGATCGTACGAATGAATTAGAATGAATCATACGAATAAATTAGAATGGATACATTTGAACGAATGAATTAGAATAGATCGTAGGAATGAATTAGAATGGATCATACGAATGAATTAGAATGGATCATAAGAATGAATTAGAATTGATCATAGGAATGAATTAGAATGGATCATACGAAAGAATTAGAATTGATCGTGCGAATGAATTAGAATGGATTGTACGATCTATTCTAATTCATTCGTTCGTACAATCCATTCTAATTCATTCGTACGATCCATTCTACTTCATTCGCACGAATGTATCCATTCTAATTCATTCGTACGATCCATTCTAATTCATTCGTACGATCTATTCTACTTCATTCGTTCGAATATATCCATTCTAATTCATTCGTATGATTCATTCTAATGAATTAGAATTAGAATGGATTCGTACGAATGAATAGATCGTACGAATGGATCGTACGAATTAATTGATCAATTCTAATGCGAATGAATTCGTACGATTGGATTAGAATGGATTGTACGAATGAATTAGAATGGATCGTACGAATGAATTAGAATGAATCGTACGATCTATTCTGAATGGATCGTACGATTGGATTAGAATGGATCATACGAATGAATTAGAATAGATCGTACGAATGAATTAGAATGGATCATACGAATGAATTAGAATTGATCGTGCGAATGAATTAGAATGAATTGTACGAATGAATTAGAATGGATACATTCGTGCGAATGAAGTAGAATTGATCATACGAATGAATCAGAATGGATCGTACGAATGAATCGTATGAATGAATCGTATGAATGAATTAGAATGGATCATTTCTAATTCATTCGTATGATCCATTCTAATTCATTCCTACGATCTATTCTAATTCATTCGTTCGAATGTATCCATTCTAATTCATTCGTATGATTCATTCTAATTCATTCGTACGATCCATTCTAATTCATTCGTACGATCCATTCTACTTCATTCGTATGATCCATTCTAATTCATTCGTACGATCCATTCTAATTCATTCGTACGATTGTATCCATTCTAATTCATTCGTACAATCCATTCTAATTCATTCGCACGATCAATTCTAATTCATTCGTATGATCCATTCTAATTCATTCCTACGATCTATTCTAATTCATTCGTTCGAATGTATCCATTCTAATAGGATCCATTCTAATTCATTCTAACGAATGAATTAATTAGATCCATTCTACGATCCATTCTACGATCCATTCTAATTCGTAGAATGGATCCTATTAATTCGTACGATCTAATTAGGAATGAATTCATTCGTACGAATGGATCATTCCTAATTCGTACGAATGAATTAGAATGAATTAGAATGGATCGTACGAATGAATTAGAATGAATCGTACGATCAATTCATTCGTACGATTCATTCTAATTAATTCATTCGTATTAGAATGGATCATACGATTCATTCTACTTCATTAGTACGAAGTAGATTCATCCTAATGAATTGAATTCGAATTCATTAGTACAATCCATTCGTAATTCATTATAATCCATTCGTTAGTACGATCAATTCGTTCATTCGTACGAATTCTACTTCATTCATTATAATTCATACGAATGATCCATTCATTCGTATGATCCATTCATTCTAATCCATTCGAACGATTCATTCGTAGGATCCATTTATACGTATGAATAGATCATATGAATGGATCATACGATCCATTCTAATTCATTCTAATTCATTCGTATGATAGTACGAATGGATTAGAATGAATTAGATCCATTCTTCTAATTCATTAGAATGGATACATTTTAATTAGAATCCATTCTAATTCATGCGAATGAACGATCCATTCTGATTCATTCGAATGAATTAGAATCGTACGATCTATTCCAATTCGTACGATCCATTCTACTTCATTCGTATCATTCTATGATCATTCTAGGATTCATTCTAATTCATTCGTACGATCCATTCTAATTCATTCGTACGATTCATTCTAATCCATTCTAATCCATTCTACGATCCATTCCTAATTCGTACTAATTCATTCCTAATTCATTCCTACGATCTATTCTAATTCATTCGAATATATCCATTTTAATTCATTCATACGATCTATTCTAATTCATTCGTAGAATGGAATTCTAATTCATTCGTACGATCAATTCTAATTCATTCGCACGATCAATTCGTACGTTAATTCATGAATTAGAATAGATCGTAGGAATGAATTAGAATGGATCATACGAATGAATGGATCGTTAGAATGAATTAGAATGGATCATACGAATGAATTAGAATAGATCGTACGAATGAATTAGAATGGATCGTACGAATGGATTGTACGAACGAATGTATCGTACGAATGAATCGTACGATCCATTCAACTTCATTCGCACGATCAATTCTAATTCATTCGTATGATCCATTCTAATTCATTCCTACGATCTATTCTAATTCATTCGTTCGAATGTATCCATTCTAATTCATTCGTACGATTCATTCTAATTCATTTGTACAAATCCATTCTAATTCATTCGTATGATCGTACGATTCATTCCTATGAATTAGAATTGATCGTGCAATCCATTCTAATTCATTCTAATTAATTCAATTGTACGATCTATTCTAATTCATTCGTACGATTCATTCATTCGTACGATTCATTCTAATCCATTCTACTCCATTCTAATTCATTAGCACGATCCAATCTAATTCATTCGTACGATCCATTCTATTTCATTCGTACGATCCATTCTTACTCATTCGTACGATCCATTCTAATTCATTCGCATGAATGTATCCATTCTAATTCATTCGTACGATCCATTCTAATTCATTCGTACGATTCATTCTAATTCATTCATACGATCGATTCTAATTCATTCGCACGAATGTATCCATTCTAATTCATTCGTACAATCCATTCTAATTCATTCGCACGATCATTTCTAATTCATTCGTATGATCCATTCTAATCCATTCCTACGATCTATTCTAATTCATTCATTCGAATGTATCCAATGAATTAGAATGGATCATACGAATGAATTAGAATTGATCGTGCGAATGAATTAGAATGGATTGTACAAATGAATTAGAATGGATACATTCGTGCGAATGAAGTAGAATGGATCGTACGAATGAATTAGAATGGATACATTCGTGCGAATGAAGTAGAATGGATCGTACGAATGAATTAGAATGGATCGTACGAATGAATTAGAATGAATCGTACGAATGAATTAGAATAGAAACATTCGAACGAATGAATTAGAATAGATCGTAGGAATGAATTAGAATGGATCATACGAATGAATTAGAATTGGTCGTGCGAATGAATTAGAATGGATTGTACGAATGAATTAGAATGGATACATTCGTGCGAATGAAGTAGAATGGATCGTACGAATGAATTAGAATGGATCGTACGAATGAATTAGAATGAATCGTACGAATGAATTAGAATGGAAACATTCGAACGAATGAATTAGAATAGATAGTTGGAATGAATTAGAATGAATCGTACGAATGAATTAGAATGGATTGTACGAATGAATTAGAATGGATCCATTCGTGCGAATGAAGTAGAATGGATCGTACGAATGAATTAGAATGGATCGTACGAATGAATCAGAATGGATCGTACGAATGAATTAGAATGAATCGTACGAATGAATTAGAATGGAAACATTCAAACGAATGAATTAGAATAGATCGTAGGAATGAATTAGAATGGATCATACGAATGAATTAGAATTGATCGTGCGAATGAATTAGAATGGATTGTACGAATGAATTAGAATGGATACATTCGTGCGAATGAAGTAGAATGGATCGTACGAATGAGTTAGAATGGATATATTCGTGCGAATAAAGTAGAATGGATCGTACGAATGAATTAGAATGGATCGTACGAATGAATTAGAATGAATCGTACGAATGAATTAGAATGGAAACATTCGAACGAATGAATTAGAATAGATCGTAGGAATGAATTAGAATGGAAACATTCGAACGAATGAATTAGAATAGATCGTAGGAATGAATTAGAATGGATCATACGAATGAATTAGAATTGATCGTGCGAATGAATTAGAATGGATTGTACGAATGAAATAGAATGGATACATTCGTGCGAATGAAGTAGAATGGATCGTACGAATGAATTAGAATGGATCGTACGAATGAATTAGAATGGATACATTCGAACGAATGAATTAGAATAGATCGTAGGAATGAATTTGAATGGATCATACGAATGAATTAGAATTGATCGTGCAAATGAATTAGAATGGATTATACGAATGAATTAGAATGGATACATTCGAATGAATCGTACGAATGAATTAGAATGGATCGTACGAATGAATTAGAATGGATCGTACGAATATATTAGAATGGATACATTCGTGCGAATGAAGTAGAATGGATCGAACGAATGAATTAGAATAGATCGTAGGAATGAATTAGAATGGATCATACGAATGAATTAGAATTGATCGTGCGAATGAATTAGAATGGATTGCACGAATGAATTAGAATGGATACATTCGTGCAAATGAAGTAGAATGGATCATACGAATAAATTAGAATGGATCGTACGAATGAATTAGAATGAATCGTACGAATGAATTAGAATGGATACATTCGAACGAATAAATTAGAATAGATCGTAGGAATGAATTAGAATGGATCATACGAATGAATTAGAATTGATCGTGCGAATAAATTAGAATGGATTGTACGAATGAATTAGAATGGATACATTCATGCGAATGAAGTAGAATGGATCGTACGAATGAATTAGAATGAATCGTACGAATGAATTAGAATGGATCGTACGAATGAATAAGAATGGATCGTACGAATGAATTAGAATGAATCGTACGAATGAATTAGAATGGAAACATTCGAACGAATGAATTAGAATAGATCATAGGAATGAATTAGAATGGATCATATGAATGAATTAGAATTGATCGTGCAAATGAATTAGAATGGATTGTACGAATGAATTAGAATGGATACATTCGTGCGAATGAAGTAGAATTGATCGTACGAATGAATTAGAATGGATCGTACGAATGAATTAGAATGAATCGTACGAATGAATTAGAATGGATACATTCGAACGAATGAATTAGAATAGATCGTAGGAATGAATTAGAATGGATCATACGAATGAATTAGAATTGATCGTGCGAATGAATTAGAATGGATTGCACGAATGAATCAGAATGGATTGTACGAATGAATTAGAATGGATACATTCGTGCGAATGAAGTAGAATGGATCGTACGAATGAATTAGAATGGATCGTACGAATGAATTAGAATGGATCGTACGAACTAATTAGAATGGATCGTACGAATGAATTAGAATGGATCGTACGAATGAATTAGAATGAATCGTACGAATGAATTAGAATGGATCGTACGAATGAATTAGAATGAATACATTCGTGCGAATGAATTAGAATAGATCGTAGGAATGAATTAGAATGGATCGTACGAATGAATTAGAATGGAATGTATCCATTCTACTTCATTCGCTCGAATGTATCCATTCTAATTCATTCGTACAATCCATTCTAATTCATTCGCACGATCAATTCTAATTCATTCGTATGATCCATTCTAATTCATTCCTACGATCTATTCTAATTCATTCGTTCGAATGTATCCATTCTAATTCATTCGTACGATTCATTCTAATTCATTCGTACGATCCATTCTGATTCATTCGTATGATCCATTCTAATTCATTCGTACGATTCATTCTAATTCATTCGTACGATCCATTCTACTTCATTCGCATGAATGTATCCATTCTAATTCATTCGTACAATCCATTCTAATTCATTCGCACGATCAATTCTAATTCATTCGTATGATCCATTCTAATTCATTCCTACGATCTATTCTAATTTATTCGTTCGATTGGATCGTACGAATGAATGAATCGTACGAATGAATTAGAATGGATCGTACAATCCATTCTAATTCATTCGTGAAGTAGAATGGACTAGAATGGATTAGAATTCATTCGTAGAATGGATCATAGGAATGAATTAGAATGGATTAGAATGAATTAGAATGGATCGTACGAATGAATTAGAATGGATTAGAATGATCATACGAATGAATCGTAGAATGATCATTCTAATTCATTCGTACGATCATAATTCGTTCGTACGATCCATACTAATTCATTCGTACGATCTATTCTACGAATCCATTCGTACGAATGAATTAGAATGGATCCATTCTAATTCATACGAATTAGAACGATCATACGAATGAATTAGAATTGAATGGATATATTCGTGCGATCCATTCTAATAGATCCATTCTAATTCATTCGAATTAGAATGAATCAATTCATACGTAGAATGGATCGTACGAATAAATTAGAATTCAATTCAAATAGATCGTACGAATGAATTAGAATGTATTGTACGAATGAATTAGAATGGATCAATTCGTACGAATGAATTAGAATGGATTGTACGATTGAATTAGAATGGATACATTCGTGCGAATGATGTAGAATGGATCGTACGAATGAATCAGAATGGATCGTACGAACGAATGAATTAGAACTGATCGTGCGAATGAATTAGAATGGATCGTACGAATGAATTAGAATGGATCGTACGAATGAATTAGAATGAATCGTACGAATGAATTAGAATGGATACATTCGAACGAATAAATTAGAATAGATCGTAGGAATGAATTAGAATGGATGATACGAATGAATTAGAATTGATCGTGCGAATGAATTAGAATGGTTTGTACGAATGAATTAGAATGGATACATTCGTGCGAATGAAGTAGAATGGATCATACGAATGAATTAGAATGGATACATTCATGCGAATGAAGTAGAATGGATCGTACGAATGAATTCGAATGGATCGTACGAATGAATTAGAATGGATACATTCGAACGAATGAATTAGAATAGATCGTAGGAATGAATTAGAATGGATCATACGAATGAATTAGAATTGATCGTGCGAATGAATTAGAATGGATTGTACGAATGAATTAGAATGGATACATTCGTGCGAATGAAGTAGAATGGATCGTACGAATGAATTAGAATGGATCGTACGAATGAATCAGAATGGATCGTACGAATGAATTAGAATGGATCGTATAAATGAATTTGAATGGATCGTGCGAATGAATTAGAATGGATCGTATGACTGAATTAGAATGGATATATTCATGCGAATGAATTAGAATGGATCGTACGATCCATTCTACTTCATTCGCACGAATGTATCCATTCTAATTCATTCGTACAGACCATTCTAATTCATTCGCACGAATATATCCATTCTAATGCATTCGTACGATCCACCCTAATTCCTTCGTATGATCCATTCTAATTCATTCGGACGAATGTATCCATTGTAATTCATTCGTACGATCCATTCAAATTCATTCATACGATCCATTCTAATTCATTCATACGATCCATTCTAATTCATTCGCACGAATGTATTCATTCGGACAATCTATTCTAATTTATTCGTACGATCCATTCTAATTCATTAGCACGATCCATTCTAATTCATTCGTACGATCCATTCTATTTCATTTGTATGATCCATTCTTACTCATTCGTACGATCCATTCTAATTCATTCGCACGAATGGATCAATTAGAATGAATCCATTCTAATTCATTATAATTCATACGATCCATTCTAATTCATTTGTACGATTCATACGAATGAATTAGAATGGATCGTACTGATCCATTCTACTTCATCAGAATGGATCGTACGAATGAATTAGAATGAATTAGAATGGATACATTCGAACGAATGAATTAGAATAGATCGTAGGAATGAATTAGAATTGATCGTGCGAATGAATTAGAATGGATTGTACGAATGAATTAGAATGGATCATACGAATGAATTGGAATGGATCGTGCGAATGAATTAGAATAGATTGTACGAATGAATTAGAATGGATACATTCATGTGAATGAATTAGAATGGATCGGACGAATGAATTAGAATGGATCGTACGAATGAATTAGAATGGATCGTACGAATGAATTAGAATGAATCATACGAATGAATTAGAATCGATACATTCGAACGAATGAATTAGAATAGATCGTAGGAATGAATTAGAATGGATCATACGAATAAATTAGAATGGATCGTACGAATGAATTAGAATGAATCGTACGAATGAATTAGAATGGATTGTACGAATGAATTAGAATGGATACATTCGTGCGAATGAAGTAGAATGGATCGTACGAATGAATTAGAATGGATACATTCGTGCGAATAAAGTAGATTGGATCGTACGAATGAATTAGAATGGATCGTACGAATGAATTAGAATGAATCGTACGAATGAATTAGATTGGATACTTTCGAACGAATGAATTTGAATAGATCATAGGAATGAATTAGAATGGATCATACGAATGAAGTAGAATTGATCGTGCAAATGAATTAGAATGGATTGCACGTACGATCCATTCTTCTTCATTCGCACGAATGTATCCATTCTAATTCCTTTTTACAATCCATTCTAATTCATTCGCACGATCAATTCTTATTCATTCGTATGATCCATTCTAATTGATTCGTACGATCCATTCTACTTCATTCGCACGAATGTACCCATTCTAATTCATTCGTACGATTCATTCCAATTCATTCATACGATCCATTCTAATTCATTCGTACGATCCATTCTTACTCTTTCGTACGATCCATTCTAATTCATTCGCACGAATGTATCCATTCTATTCTAATTCATTCGTACGATCCATTCTATTTCATTCGCACGAATGGATCGTACGATCCATTCATTCGTACGATCCATTCTGATTCATTCGTACGATCCATTCTACATCATTCGCACGAATGTATCCATTCTAATTCATTCGTACAATCCATTCTAATTCATTCGCACGATCAATTCTAATTAATTCGTATGATCCATTCTAATTCATTACTACGATCTATTCTAATTCATTCGTTCGAATGTATCCATTCTAATTCATTCGTACGAATGAAGTAGAATGGATCTTGCGAATGAATTAGAATTGATCGTGCGAATGAATTAGAATTGATCATGCGAATGAATTAGAATGGATTGTACGAATGAATTAGAATGGATACATTCGTGCGAATGAAGTAGAATGGATCGTACGAATGAATTAGAATGGATACATTCGAGCGAATGAATTAGAATGGATCGTACGAATGAATTAGAATGGATCGTACGAATGAATTAGAATGAATCGTACGAATGAATTAGAATGGATACATTCGAACTAATGAATTAGAATAGATTGTAGGAATGAATTAGAATGGATCATACGAATGAATTAGAATTGATCGTGCGAATGAATTAGAATGGATTGTACGAAGGAATTAGAATGGATACATTCGTGCGAATGAAGTAGAATGGATCATACGAATGAAATAGAATGGATCGTACGAATGAATTAGAATGAATCGTACGAATGAATTAGAATGGATACATTCGAACGAATGAATTAGAATAGATCGTAGGAATGAATTAGAATGGATCATACGAATGAATTAGAATTGATCGTGCGAATGAATTAGAATGGATTGTACGAATGAATTAGAATGGATACATTCGAACTAATGAATTAGAATAGATCGAAGGAATGAATTAGAATGGATCATATGAATGAATTAGAATTGATCGTGCGAATGAATTAGAATGGATTGTACGAAGGAATTAGAATGGATACATTCGTGCGAATGAAGTAGAATGGATCGTACGAATGAAATAGAATGGATCGTACGAATGAATTAGAATGAATCGTACGAATGAATTAGAATGGATACATTCGAACGAATGAATTAGAATAGATCGTAGGAATGAATTAGAATGGATCATACGAATGAATTAGAATCGATCGTACGAATGAATTAGAATGAATCGTACGAATGAATTAGAATAGATCGTAGGAATGAATTAGAATGGATCATACGAATGAATTAGAATTGATCGTGCAAATGAATTAGAATGGATTGTACGAATGAATTAGAATGGATACATTCGTGCGAATGAAGTAGAATGGATCGTACGAATGAATTAGAATGGATCGTACGAATGAATTAGAATGAATCGTACGAATGAATTAGAATTGATACATTCGAACGAATGAATTAGAATAGATCGTAGGAATGAATTAGAATGGATCATACGAATGAATTAGAATTGATCGTGCGAATGAATTAGAATGGATTGTATGAATGAATTAGAATGGATACATCCGTGCGAATGAAGTAGAATGGATCGTACGAATGAATTAGAATGGATCATACGAATGAATTAGAATGAATCGTACGAATGAATTAGAATGGATACATTCGAACGAATGAATTAGAATAGATCGTAGGAATGAATTAGAATGGATCATACGAATGAATTAGAATTGATCGTGCGAATGAATTAGAATGGATTGCACGAATGAATTAGAATAGATACATTCGAGCGAATGAAGTAGAATGGATCGTACGAATGAATTAGAATGGATCGTATGAATGAATTAGAATGAATCGTACGAATGAATTAGAATGGATACATTCGAACGATTGAATTAGAATAGATCGTAGGAATGAATTAGAATGGATCATACGAATGAATTAGAATTGATCGTGCGAATGAATTAGAATGGATTGTACGAATGAATTAGAATGGATACATTCATGCGAATGATGTAGAATGGATCGTACGAATGAATCAAATGGATCGTACGAACGAATGAATTAGAATTGATCGTGCGAATGAATTAGAATGGATTGTACGAATGAATTAGAATGGATACATTCGTGCGAATGAAGTACAATGGATCGTACGAATGAATTAGAATGGATCGTACGAATGAATTAGAATGAATCGTATGAATGAATTAGAATGGATACATTCGAACGAATAAATTAGAATAGATCATAGGAATGAATTAGAATGGATCATACGAATGAATTAGAATTGATCGTGCGAATGAATTAGAATGGATTGTACGAATGAATTAGAATGGATACATTCGTGCGAATGAAGTAGAATGGATCGTACGAATGAATTAGAATGGATACATTCGTGCGAATGAAGTAGAATGGATCGTACGAATGAATTAGAATGGATCGTACGAATGAATTAGAATGAATCGTACGAATGAATTAGAATGGAAACATTCGAACGAATGAATTAGAATAGATTGTAGGAATGAATTAGAATGGATACATTAGTGCGAATGAAGTAGAATGGATCGTACGAATGAATTAGAATGAATCGTACGAACGAATGAATTAGAATTGATCGTGCGAATGAATTAGAATGGATTGTACGAATGAATTAGAATGGATACATTCTTGCAAATGAAGTAGAATCGATCGTACGAATGAATTAGAATGGATTGTACGAATGAATTAGAATGGATACATTCGAACGAATGAATTAGAATAGATCGTAGGAATGAATTAGAATGGATCATACGAATGAATTAGAATTGATCGTGCGAATGAATTAGAATGGATTGTACGAATGAATTAGAATGGATACATTCGTGCGAATGAAGTAGAATGGATACATTCCATTCTAATTCATTCGTACAATCCATTCTAATTCATTCGTACAATCCATTCTAATTCATTCGCTTGATCCATTCTAATTCATTCGTACGATCCATTCTAATTCATTCGTACGATCCATTCTAATTCATTAGCACGATCCATTCTAATTCATTCGTACGATCCATTCTATTTCATTCGTACGATCCATTCTTACTCATTCGTACGATCCATTCTAATTCATTCGCATGAATGTATCCATTCTAATTCATTCGTACGATCCATTCTAATTCATTCGTACGATTCATTCTAATTCATTCGTACGATCCATTCAAATTCATTCGCACGAATGTATCCATTCTAATTCATTCGTACAATCCATTCTAATTCATTCGCACGATCATTTCTAATTCATTCATATGATCCATTCTAATTCATTCCTACGATCTATTCTAATTCATTCGTTCGAATGTATCCAATGAATTAGAATGGATCATACGAATGAATTATAATTGATCGTGCGAATGAATTAGAATGGATTGTACGAATGAATTAGAATGGATACATTCGTGCGAATGAAGTAGAATGGATCCTACGAATGAATTAGAATGGATACATTCGTGCGAATGAAGTAGAATGGATCGTACGAATGAATTAGAATGGATCGTACGAATGAATTAGAATGAATCGTACGAATGAATTAGAATGGAAACATTCGAACGAATGAATTAGAATAGATCGTAGGAATGAATTAGAATGGATCATACGAATGAATTAGAATTGATTGTGCGAATGAATTAGAATGGATTGTACGAATAAATTAGAATGGATACTGTTCGGGGGATTTTTCACTGATCCTTGCGAGCCACCTGCAAGACAAAGAAAAGAGAACATGAGAACGGCTGGCTCCCTTAGGAGCGCAGACCCTCCGACGCTCAAGTCAGTCACTGGTGCACAATGGCGAGCTGTTGTATACCAAAGTGGTAGGGAAATGGGATTCGAACCTGTACTTTGGAGCCTGGGGGTGTGCATTTATAGACATTGGCGGCCTATGTTGGCCCGACACGTGGAGATTCTTCCGGCGCCTTCTAGACCCCCCATGATCTGGCTCGTGTGGGCCTCTGACAGTCCTTGGTACTCGCACCCCTGACATTCTTTGTCATCGAGCCTGCCAGGCGGTTTTGAGTGGGAGAGCATCTTTCTTGTCGCTGCCAGGTGGCTATTCTAGAATGTTCAAGTCTGGGAGGTCTCTGGGAGAAAGCAAAGGCAAGCTCGCCCTGCACTGCTCCGCCCCTTCGTCCGTATTTATCAAGAGTCAGACCTCGCGGGAGCAACCTCTTCGATAAACAGGGGTCTGGGCGAGCTCCTGAGCTAGCATGGGCGAGCTCCTGCGAGCTAGACGAGCTCCTGAGCGAACAGGGGCGAGCTCCTGCGTGAGCTAGGCGAGCTCATGCGAGAGCAGGGGCGAGCTCCTAAGCGAGCTATGCGAGCTCATGCGCGAGCTAGGCGAGCTCCTGAGCGAACATGGGCGAGCTCCTGCGCGAGCTAGGCGAGCTCATGCGCGAGCTAGGCGAGCTCCTGAGCGAACATGGGCGAGCTCCTGCGCGAGCTAGGCGAGCTCATGCGAGAGCATGGGCGAGCTCCTTAGCGAGCTCTTGGCCTTGGGCGAGCTCCTGTGCGAGCATGGGCGAGCTCCTTAGCGAGCTCTTGGCCTTGGGCCCCTTCAGCCCAATATGGATCTTGTTCCACTGTCAAGATGATTTAGTGAGCACGGGGGCGCGAACTCCCGCGGGGTCTGGGAGGGGCGAGCTGCACTCAGATACAAGGTGTCCATCCAGCTCCCTGTGGGGGCGAGCTTTTTGCGGGCTGGGGGTGAGCTCCCTGCGGGCTGGAAAGGGGGCACGCTCGGCTTCCGAGGGTTCCAACTCCTGGACGGGCTCCCTCGAGAACTCTATCTCAGGTGTGCTTGCAATGCTATCCAAGATATGTGGTTTCTGACTACCCCCAACATTACCCCCTCCTGAGGGAGTGATCGAGGAAACTCGACGCTTGCTCAGGAGTCTTAGCGAGCTCCTATCCCTGGTAATGTGCCTGATATCAATGTCTGCTACAATAGTTTTCTAGCGGGACGGAGATAGTAGCCATGGGCGGCCTGCGCCGAGAGCTTTGACTGCCAGTATTTCATAAACGCTGGGCGGGCCGGGAGCGTCAGCCACGAGCGATCTCCTTCCGGTGCGAGCTTGCCACACGGGTCAGGGTCTGCGTCGGGCGAGCTGCGGGCTCGAGCCGGGAGCGATCTGCGTCGAGAGATTTGACTCTCAGTACTTTTCAAACGCTGGGCGGGCCACGAGCATCAGCCACGAGCGATCTCCTTCCGATGCGAGCTTGTCATATGCGGTCAGGGTCTGCGTCGGGCGAGCTGCGGTACCAGCTGGGAGCGATTTGCATCGAGAGGTTTGACTCTCAGTACTTTTCAAACGCTGGGCGGGCCACGAGCATCAGCCACGAGCGATCTCCTTCCGATGCGAGCTTATCACATGCGGTCAGGGTCTGCATCGGGCGAGCTGCGGCACCAGCTGTGGGCGGTCTCGTGACTTGGGTATCATACCAAATCTCCAACGGTCGCTTCATCTTAAATGCGGCGCGAGGCTCAATGTTGATACAATGAATCTCATCATGAGATCCCGATCGGTGCGAGACACGTGTCTCCTCCTCATTTGTCCCTTTTTCTGTCAATGAAGGACAGTGTCGGCGCCGGTGCAGCTTTTTCCACGCGTGGTCCACGTGGCGCTCGACGATTGGAAAGAAGCGAGCTGTCGCTTCGATCACCGTCACGTCGCCTCGCCGCGCGCGCTCGGGCATTAACTGCGGGTCGATTCACCTGTCTCTCACTTGCCTATAAATAGGGGATGGGGGACGATTTTTACCGTCGCATGAAAAACAGCTCTCCCTTCTCCTTCTGATTCTGCTTTCAGCTCGCAGCTCGCTCACACCCCCTTGCTCTTATGGCTTCTTCTGCTGCTGCTTCTTCTGCTGCTGCTTCTTCTGCTGCTGCTGCTTTCTCCCATAAGGAACCTCTCAACGTCGCCCCAATTTCGGTGCTTGAACCTGGCAGCGAGGAGGTTCCCTCAAGGGAGCCCGCCGTTGTCTGGTTTAATGACATCGGTGGGGCGCCGATCCCTGCTAGCTTACGCTCCGCGGCGAACATTCCTCAGGAGCTCGCCATCCTGCCCTTCCCGCACTCGGGGAGGCCGCTCTCCGGTACGGCGGTCTCCGTGGGGTAGATTTGGTCAGGGCTCCGGCTACCCCTGAACCACCTTGCCAGCGAGCTACTGGAACTGGCGGGCTTGTGCCCTGCTCAGCTTCCAGGAAACTCATGGGGGATCCTCTACGGGCTTTCTCGAATTGAGGAAGCCCTCAACGTGAGGATCCCCCTTGCCTACCTCCTGAAGAAGTGGTTCCTCAAGCCAGGGACCGCCTTCATCGAGGCGGGCTGCGGCCAGTTTTATCTCACTGGTTGCACTGGCGAGGTACTTCCGTTCACCGCCGTTGAGAACAAGGACCGGTACTGGAAACAGTATCCGTTCGTGATCGACGGCGACTGGCGAGGTCCTCAAGCCGGCATCCCCTCTCTTCCCGGCAGACCGCCTCTCCCTGTCTTCAAGGAGATCGCGGAATACCGGCCCAAGGGTAAGAAGTGCATCGCCGCAGCCCGCGAAAGATCGCTCGACGAGGCAATTCTGGACTTCCTCGGGGGTCGAACCCTCGATAAGGTCCTTCCGCCGGACTTCTCCTTCCTCTGGAAGGATCTACGGACCGGAACCATCACCACCCGGCAGAAGGTGATGCGGAAGAAGGTCGCGGTCTCCCGGCCTGCTGTCGTGACCTCCGCTGCGGGGACCTCAGTGAAGAAAGGGAAGAAGCGGGCTTCCCCCATCCAGGTCGCCGACAAGGACACCCTCGAGATGCTCCACGAGGAGGATGTCGCGCCACCGCCGCCACCAACCCGCGAAGCAGCCACAGGTCAGGCGACCTCTCTTTCTCTTATTTCTCCGAGGGCCCCAGTCCCGGAGCCTCGGCGACGTCGCATTTCCTTCGTCGAGCCCGAGGATCCGCACGTCGAGCTTCTTCTCAGCATGGCGGAAGTGGAGTCCCTAATGGCTGAAGTGCTGATGCGTGGATTCCTGGGCGACCTGACTAAAACTCTCTTTGTTGCGGTGATGAACCCAGAGGAGGGCGCTTCACGGAAGAAGTCGAAGAAGAAAAAGACTCCTCCAGCCCGCCCGTCGGGAGAGGACACCATTGTTCGGGAGGCTCGTGAAGCCTTCCAGCATGTCGTCGAGGAGCGGAGGAAGGCCGCCCTCGTGGAGGCAGGCTTGGGATCAGCCGATGATCTCAGCACGACCTCCAGCTCCGATGACGAGGAACGGGCTTCGGAAGATGAGTCCGCGACTGCAACTGCGGGGCCTCCCCCGCCCTTCGAGGGACCGGCTCCGGCGGGCTCAACCCTTCCGCCTGCTCCGAGCGCGGCACCAACACCGGCCGCGCCTGTTCCCAGCATGCCTGCGCCTGCGCCTGCGCCCTCTGCTGCCAGCATGCCTGCGCCCGAGCTCGCACCTACGGCCCCCGAGCCCGTGCCCGAGCCCGCGCCTACGCCTGCGCCTGCGCCCGAGCCCGTGCCTGTGCCCGAGCTCGCGCCTGAGCCCACGCCTGCCAGCACGCCTGCGCCCGAACCAGCGCTCGCGCCTGCGCCTGTCCTCAGCGCGCCCGCGCCCGAGCCCGCGCCTGCGCATGCTATCAGTGCGCCCGCGCCCGAGCCCGCGCCTGCCCTTCTTGAGGTTCCTCCTCTCCCGGAGCTGGGCGGGCTGGTCTACTGGTCTCCGGACCTGGGGGCCATCCTGGACGACTTTCCGAGCTCCAGCTCGGAGGCCTCAGAACCAGCCGTGCCTCCCCTTATCAAGGAAGGAGGCGCCGGCGCTCAAGGGGGCAAGCCCGCCGCTACTGCCGTCGATGCGCCTTCCCCGGCTGCCGCAACCGAGGTGAGCCAGGCGGGCTCATCCTCAGGCGACCCCGAGCGCGCCCCCTACTACACGCGGGAGATCCTAGGGCGCAACATTTTCGCCCAGACTCCCTACATCGCCCTCATCAACCGACTTCTCGAGGTAAGATTACCTTCGCATTTCTCTGCTTCAAATCCTTCTCTGTTCTAAATTTCTCCTAAGACTTTCTCTAACTGTTTCACCTTGGCGCATGTGGAGCGGGTCAGCCGGGCCCTCGCCGATGAGGTCGCTGGTGTCGCGGGGGACACAGTTGCTCTATACGATGACACTCTCCACAGCTCGGAGAGGAGAGTAGAAGAGCACATCCACCAGCTTCGCCAGGCGGACCGATCCGGCGAGCTCCAAGCTGAGGTGGTCCGGCTGCGCCAGCAGGCCGCCTCTGTTGATACAGAGGTTGCCCAACTGCGCCAGCGGGCTTCCACTCTCACCACGGGGCTAGCCTCGGATAAGGACGCCCAAGCCCGCGCCCTCGCAGACCTATAAGAGGCGACCAAAGCCAAAGAGGCTGCTCAGAAAGAGATCGTCGAGCTCCGCAGCCAGGTAGCGGCCTCCCGGGACGAGATCGCGATGCTGAAGGAGGCACATCTTCGCGACCTCAACTCCCAGCGGGAGCGCCTCCAGTCGCAGCTGGACGAGCTTCTCAAGAAGGGCGCGCTGGACGCCATCGAGAAATACAAGGCCGAAAGGTCGAAGAAGAGGAAGCACGGCGACGACGACGAGGGCACTGGCGCGAGCCCAGCTTAGGCTGTATTTCCTTGTAATTTTTAAACAATGAATGAAATGAATACTTTTTGAGTCCGCTTGTTTCTATTCCTTTCTCTGTCTCACTCATGAGTCCGCTTCAGGAGTTTCGCAGCGATCTCGAGAGCGATACCCCGGGCGAGGCAGCTAATTCGATTGCAAACGAAAAAGTCGGTATGCTCGCAAAAACGCAATTAGTCTCTGAGCCCGGAAAACGATAAGCAAACCAAACGATTTCAAAAACTTCCCTACACTCAGAGACTTAAACCATTTTTATTTTTAAAGAAAACTAATAAGTGCTAGCTGCCCCCTGCCCGGTTAATTTCTCTCGATGATCCTGTTTGGCGGGCTCGCCCTTCGAGGGGTACGCCAACGCCAGGATGCTTCCGTTCATGGCAGGTGAACGCGAAGGATCCTGGTTAGGTTTAGAGTCCACTTGGCAGCGGACTTCCCCGGGAAGCTCAAGGTCGCCCACTGGCTGCCTCTGAGGATCCCGGTCTTGCTTTAAGTCCGCACAACGGCGGACTGCCCCGGGAAGCTCAAGGTCGCCCACTGGCTGCCTCTGAGGATCCCGGTCTTGCTTTAAGTCCGCACAACGGCGGACTGCCCCGGGAAGCTCAAGGTCGTCCACTGGCTGCCTCTGAGGATCCCGGTCTTGCTTTAAGTCCGCACAACGGCGGACTGCCCCGAGAAGCTCAAGGTCGCCCACTGGCTGCCTCTGAGGATCCCGGTCTTGCTTTAAGTCCGCACAACGGCGGACTACCATGTAGATCAAGCGAGCTCTTGCAACGCCGAGCTTCCGAGTTAAATTCTTCGTCGAAACCTCCATCGTTCATTCATAACTTCAGAAGATAATTTACAAAAATTTCCTTAGGCATAAAACTTGCGAAGGTGCAGAGCGTTCCAAGGTCGCTCTAACAGGTCGCCTCCAGCGGTCATCAACCGGTAAGCCCCCGAGCTTCCTGCTTCGTGTACTATGTAGGGGCTTTCCCAATTCGCCGCGAGCTTTCCTGCATTAGGCTCTTGTGTGTTTGCAAACACCTTTCTCATCACCAGGTCGCCGGCCTTGAATGCCCGATGGCGGACTCTTTTGTCGTAGGCGCGCTTCATTTCTTGCCTGTACCCGGCGAGGTGTAGATTGGCGCGCTCTCGTCTCTCTTCGAGCTGATCGAGGGATTCGGCGAGAAGAGCGTTATTATCGACTTCATCTGCAGCGAGCTTTCTTTCGGTCGGCAGCTCGGCTTCGATGGGTAGCACCGCTTCACACCCGTAAGTTAGGCTGAAAGGCGATTCGTTGATCGAGCGACGTGGAGTGGTACGATAAGCCCATAGCATGCCGTCAAGCTCCTACTCCCACAGTCCTTTCTTTCCTTCCAACCTTTTCTTGAGGTTGTCTAGGATTACACGGTTTGTAGCTTCAGCTTGCCCGTTGCTTTGAGGGTACCTTGGGGACGAGAACCTTAGGTCGACCCCATATTCAACACAAAAGCTTTTGATCAAGCGATTGTCGAACTGGCGACCATTGTCGGTGATTAGCACTCGGGGCAGCCCAAAGCGGCAGAAGATATTCTTCCAAAGGAAGTCCTTTACTTGCTTCTCACCAATTTTAGCTAGCGGGATCGCTTCGACCCATTTGGTGAAGTAGTCCGTAGCTACTAAGATGAATTTCTTCTGCCGGGCTGACACAGGGAAAGGTCCCACAATGTCCAATCCCCATTGCTGGAAAGGCCAGGGGCTCGCCAGAGGGTGCAGTTCTTCTGCAGGCATATGATTCGTCGTGGCGTGCTTCTGACATTGGATGCACCTCTGGGCGACCTTCAAAGCGTCTTGCTCCAGAGTGGGCCACCAGTACCCTTGCCTTCGTACTTTCGCAGCTAGAGATCTCCCACCAGCGTGGTTTCCCAGCTCGCCAGAGTGGATGCAATCCAGTGCTTCTTCGGTCTCCGGGCTCTCGATGCAACGAAGATTCGGCCCGCCAAAAGATCTTCGAAAAAGGCGATCTCAGCGAATGAGATAGCGACCATCGCATTTCTCCACTCGCCGGGCTTCCTTTCTTCCTTCTGGAAGCTCGCCCTTCTGAAGAAAACAAAGAATGGGAGCGATCCACCCGCCGGGTGATACGTCGGCATAAACTTGGTTTACAGCGGGCTCCATCATTTGGAGCCGAGACTGATTTTGGACCTCGATTAGAATCTGGCGAGCTTCTGATGTTCCCAGCAGGGAGGCGGCGTTTGCCAAGGCATCAGCTCGCCTATTATCGGCTCGCGGAATTTGCTCGAAAGAGATCTTTTCGAACTCTGCAGCCTTGCCCTTTACTAGATCTACGTGCCCGCCATTCGTGCATCCCGGGAGGCGTACTCCCCATTGATTTGGCAAATAATTAGCTGGGAATCACTAAAGACTTTCAAGTGTTTGGCGCCTACCTCTTGAGCGAGCTCCAAACCAGCCAGCAGCGCCTCATATTCCGCCTCATTGTTGGTAGCAGCGAAATCCAACCGGACTAATTTCTCCAGAAGTACCGACTGAGCGATCAGTGCGACCCCGATCCCAGCCCCCAAAGCGTTGGAGGATCCATCAATGAATAATTCCCAGCCCGCCACCTCTGAACGCTCAGCTGGAGGAAGCTCACCTTGGTTGTCCAAGAACCTCGCCTTCCCAGGTTGTGCCTCAGTTGGCTCATCCTCCTGGTACTGGACTGGCTCTTCTATGGGAAAGTCCGCCAAGAAATCGGCGAGAGCCTGCCCTTTGACAGCAACTCGAGGGACATACTCCAAACCATAGGCGGCGAGCTCGGCAGACCATCGATACAACCTGCCGGCTACCGAAGGCCTGGAGAGCGCGCTCTTCAGGGGGTGCTCTGTGATGACTTTGACGGTGTGCGCCGAGAAGTAGGGGTGAAGCTTTCTCGCGGTAAGGACCAAGGCCAATGCGACCTTCTCGATTGGTCGATACCTGAGCTCGGCGGGAAGCATCGTGTGGCTCACAAAGTAGACAGGCTGCTCTACCTTTGCTTCTTCCACTACAAGGACCCCGCTTACTGCATTCTCCGTCACCGCGAGATATACGCCAAGCTCGGCGCCGTCATTTGGTGCCGCTAGGATCGGCGGGCTCGCCAGATAGTCCTTTATCTTCTGAAAGGTGCGCTCGTATTTTTCATCCCAACAAATGCTCGCTCCTTTTTGTAGCAGCTCGAAAAGAGGTCGGCAATTATCTGAGGATTTGGAGATAAACCGATTGAGCGCGGCGATTCGCCCGCTCAATCTCTGGACTTCCTGCCGGGTTCTTGGTGCGGGCATTTCGACAAGCGCTCGGATTTGCCCAGGGTCGGCCTCGATCCCCCTGTGGGTGACCAGGTACCCGAGGAATTTCCCCGAAGTCACCCCGAATGCGCACTTCGCCGGGTTCAGCCTCATTCCGTACTTTCTCAATATTTCGAAGGTTTTGCGGAGGTCGGAGACATGCACTCCTCGCTCTCGACTCTTTACCAGAAGGTCGTCAACATAAACCTAATTCATTCGTACAATCCATTCTAATTCATTCGCACGATCAATTCTAATTCATTCGTATGATCCATTCTAATTCATTCCTACGATCTATTCTAATTCATTCGTTCGAATGTATCCATTCTAAATCATTCGTACGATCCATTCTAATTCATTCGTACGATCCATTCTACTTCATTCGCACGAATGTATCCATTCTAATTCATTCGTACAATCCATTCTAATTCATTCGCACGATCAATTCTAATTCATTCGTTTGATCCATTCTAATTCATTCGTACATTCGTGCGAATGATGTAGAATGGATCGTACGAATGAATCAGAATGGATCGTACGAATGAATTAGAATGGATCGTATAAATGAATTAGAATGGATCGTGCGAATGAATTAGAATAGATCGTATGACTGAATTAGAATGGATACATTCGTGCGAATGAATTAGAATGGATCGTACGAATGAGTAAGAATGGATCATACAAATGAAATAGAATGGATCGTACGAATGAATTAGAATGGATCGTGCTAATGAATTAGAATGGATCGTATGAATAAATTAGAATAGATTGTCCGAACGAATACATTCGTGCGAATGAATTAGAATGGATCGTATGAATGAATTAGAATGGATCGTATGAATAAATTCGAATGGATCATACGAATGAATTACAATGGATACATTCGTCCGAATGAATTAGAATGGATCATACGAAGGAATTTGGGTGGATCGTACGAATGCATTAGAATGGATATATTCCTGCGAATGAATTAGAATGGTCTGTACGAATGAATTAGAATGGATACATTCGTGCGAATGAAGTAGAATGGATCGTACGAATGAATTAGAATGGATCGTACGAATGAATTGGAATGAATTGTACGAATGAATTAGAATGGATACATTCGAACGAATGAATTAGAATAGATCGTAGGAAGGAATTAGAATGGATCATACGAATGAATTAGAATTGATCGTGTGAATGAATTAGAATGGATTGTACGAATGAATTAGAATGGATACATTCGTGCGAATGAAGTAGAATGGATCGTACGAATGAATTAGAATGGATCGTACGAATGTATTAGAATGAATCGTACGAATGAATTAGAATGGATACATTCGAACGAATGAATTAGAATAGATCGTAGGAATGAATTAGAATGGATCATACGAATGAATTAGAATTGATCGTGCGAATGAATTAGAATGGATTGTACGAATGAATTAGAATAGATCGTAGGAATGAATTAGAATGGATCATACGAATGAATTAGAATTGATCGTGCGAATGAATTAGAATGTATTGTACGAATGGATTAGAATGGATACATTCGTGAGAATGAAGTAGAATGGATCGTACGAATGAATTAGAATGGATCGTATGAATGAATTAGAATGAATCATACGAATGAATTAGAATGGATACATTCGAACGAATGAATTAGAATAGATCGTAGGAATGAATTAAAATGGATCATACGAATGAATTAGAATGGATCATACGAATGAATTAGAATTGATCGTGCGAATGAATTAGAATGGATTGTACGAATGAATTAGAATGGATACATTCATGCGAATAAAGTAGAATGGATCGTACGAATGAATTAGAATGAATCGTACGAATGAATTAGAATGGATACATTCGAACGAATGAATTAGAATAGATCGTAGGAATGAATTTGAATGGATCATACGAATGAATTAGAATTGATCGTGCGAATGAATTAGAATGGATTGTACGAATGAATTAGAATGGATACATTCGTGCAAATGAATTAGAATGGATCGTATGAATGAATTAGAATGGATCTTACGAATGAATTTGAATGGATCGTACGAATGAATTAGAATCGATCGTACGAATGAATTAGAATGAATCGTACGAATGAATTAGAATGGATTGTACGAATGAATTAGAATGGATACATTCGTGCGAATGAAGTAGAATGGATCGTACGAATGAATCAGAATGGATCGTACGAATGAATTAGAATGAATCGTACGAATGAATTAGAATGGAAACATTCGAACGAATGAATTAGAATAGATCGTAGGAATGAATTAGAATGGATCATACGAATGAATTAGAATTGATCGTGCGAATGAATTAGAATGGATTGTACGAATGAATTAGAATGGATACATTCGTGCGAATGAAGTAGAATGGATCGTATGAATGAATTAGAATGGATCGTACGAATGAATTAGAATGAATCGTACGAATGAATTAGAATGGATACATTCGAATGAATGAATTAGAATAGATCATAAGAATGAATTAGAATGGATCATACGAATGAATTAGAATTGATCGTGCGAATGAATTAGAATGGATTGCACGAATGAATTAGAATGGATTGTACGAATGAATTAGAATGGATACATTCTAGAATGAATTAGAATAGATCGTAGGAATGTATTAGAATAGATCGTAGGAATGAATTAGAATGGATACATTCGTGCGAATGAAGTAGAATGGATCGTACGAATGGATTAGAATAGATCGTACGAATGAATTAGGAATTATATCCATTCTAATTCATTCGTACGATTCATTCTAATTCATTCGTACGATCCATTCTAATTCATTCGTATGATCCATTCTAATTCATTCCTAATTCATTCGCACGATCCATTCTAATTCATTCGTACGATCCATTCTAATGAATGAATTAGTACAATCCTTTCTAATTAGAATGAATTAGAATGGATCGTCTGAATGAAATAGAATGAATCGTACGAATGAATTAGAATGGATCGTAGGAATGAATCGTGTGAATGAACGAATGAATTAGAATAGATCGTACGAATGAATTAGAATGGATCGTACGAATGAATTAGAATGGATCGTACGAATGAATCAGAATGAATCGTACGAATGAATTAGAATGGATACATTCGTGCAAATGAAGTAGAATGGATCGTACGAATGAATTAGAATGTATCGTACGAACTAATGAATTAGAATCGTATGATCCATTCTAATTCATTCCTACGAATTAATTAGAATGGATTAAAATGGATATATTCTAGTTCATTAGTACGATTCATTCGCACGATCGTAGAATGTATACATTCGTTCATTCGTACGATCCATTCTAATTCTAATTCAATCGTACGAATGAATTAGAATGATCGTACGAATGAATTAGAATGAATCGTACGAATGAATTAGAATGGAAACATTCGAACGAATGAATTAGAATAGATCGTAGGAATGAATTAGAATGAATGAATTAGAATGGATACATTCATGTGAATGAAGTAGAATGGATCGTACGAATGAATTAGAATGGATCGTACGAATGAATTAGAATGGATCGTGCGAATGAATTAGAATGGATTGTACGAATGAATTAGAATGGATTGTACGAATGAATTAGAATGGAATGTATCCATTCTACTTCATTCGCACGAATGTATCCATTCTAATTCATTCGTACAATCCATTCTAATTCATTCGTACGATCCATTCTAATTCATTCATACGAATGAATTAGAATTGTTCGTGTGAATAAATTAGAATGGATTGTACGAAATAATTAGAATGGATACATTCATGCGAATGAAGTAGAATGAATCAGAATGGATCGTACGAATGAATTAGAATGAATTAGAATGGATACATTCGTACGAATGAATTAGAATAGATCGTAGGAATGAATTAGAATTGATCTTGCGAATGAATTAGAATGGATTATACGAATGATTTAGAATGGATCATACGAATGAATTAGAATGGATCGTGCGAATGAATTAGAATAGATTATACGAATGAATTAGAATGGATACATTCAAGTGAATGAATTAGAATGGATCAGACGAATGAATTAGAATGGATCGTACGAATGAATTAGAATGGATCGTACGAATGAATTAGAATGAATCGTACGAATGAATTAGAATGGATACATTCGAATGAATGAATTAGAATAGATCGTAGGAATGAATTAGAATGGATCATACAAATGAATTAGAATGGATCGTACGAATGAATTAGAATGGATCGTACGAATGAATTAGAATGGATCGTACGAATGAATTAGAATGAATCGTTCGAATGAATTAGAATGGATACATTCGAACGAATGAATTAGAATAGATTGTAGGAATGAATTAGAATGGATCATACAAATGAATTAGAATTGATCATGCGAATGAATTAGAATTGATACATTCGAACGAATGAAGTAGAATGGATCGTACGAATGAATTAGAATGGATCGTACGAATGAATTAGAATGAATCGTACAAATGAATTAGAATGGATACATTCGTGCGAATGAAGTAGAATGGATCGTACGAATGAATTAGAATGGATCGTACGAACGAATGAATTAGAATAGATCGTACAATCCATTCTAATTCATTCGCACGATCAATTCTAATTCATTCGTATGATCCATTCTAATTCATTCCTACGATCTATTCTAATTCATTCGTTCGAATATATCCATTCTAATTCATTCGTACGATTCATTCTAATTCATTCGTACGATCTATTCTAATTCATTCGTACGATCCATTCTACTTCATTCGCATGAATGGATCGTACGAATGAATTAGAATGGATCGTACGAATGAATCCATTCTAATTCATTCGTACAATTCATTCTAACGATCCATTCTACTTCATTCGTGCGAATGAATTAGAATTAGAATAGATCGTAGGAATGAATTATAATGGATCATACGAATGAATTAGAATTGATCGTGCGAATGAATTAGAATGGATTGTACGAATGAATTAGAATGGATACATTCGTGCGAATGAAGTAGAATGGATCGTACGAATGAATCAGAATGGATCGTACGAATGAATTAGAATGGAAACATTCGTATCTAATTAATTCGCACGATCAATTCTAATTCATTCGTATGATCCATTCTAATTCATTCCTACGATCTATTCTAATTTATTCGTTCGAATGTATCCATTCTAATTCATTCGTACGATTCATTCTAATTCATTCGTACGATCCATTCTAATTCATTCGTACGATCCATTCTACTTCATTCGCACGAATGTATCCATTCTAATTCATTCGTACAATCCATTCTAATTCATTCGCACGATTAATTCTAATTCATTTGTTCGTACGTTCCATTCTGATTCATTCGTACGATCCATTCTACCTCATTCGCACGAATGTATCCATTCTAATTCATTCGTATAATCCATTCTAATTCATTCGCACGATCAGTTCTAATTCATTCGTATGATCCATTCTAATTCATTCGTACGATCCATTCTAATTCATTCGTACGATCCATTCTACTTCATTCGTGAATGTATCCATTCTAATTCATTCGTACAATCCATTCTAATTCATTCGCACGATCCATTCTAATTCATTCGTATGATCCATTTTAATTCATTCGTACAATCCATTCTAATTCATTCGTACGATCCATTCTAATTCATTCGTACGATCCATTCTAATTCATTTATACGATTCATTCTAATTTATTCGTACGAATGAATTTGATTAGAATAGATCGTAGGAATGAATTAGAATGAATCGTACGAATGAATTAGAATGGATTGTACGAATGAATTAGAATGGATCCATTTTTTATTCGTGAAGTAAAATAGATCGTACGAATGAATTAGAATGGATCGTACGAATGAATCAGAATGGATCGTACGAATGAATTAGAATGAATCGTACGAATGAATTAGAATGGAAACATTCGAACGAATGAATTAGAATAGATCGTAGGAAT
Organism: Chamaelirium japonicum; assembly: GCA_947650365.1. NCBI lineage: Eukaryota > Viridiplantae > Streptophyta > Magnoliopsida > Liliales > Melanthiaceae > Chamaelirium > Chamaelirium japonicum. The sequence continues at coordinate 342,661 of CANTAL010000154.1, forward strand.
GAATTAGAATGGATCATACGAATGAATTAGAATTGATCGTGCGAATGAATTAGAATGGATTGTACGAATGAATTAGAATGGATATATTCGTGCGAATGAAGTAGAATGGATCGTACGAATGAATTAGAATGGATACATTCGTGCGAATGAAGTAGAATGGATCGTACGAATGAATTAGAATGGATCGTAAGAATGAATTAGAATGAATCGTACGAATGACTTAGAATGGAAACATTCGAAATAATGAATTAGAATAGATCATAGGAATGAATTAGAATGGATCATACGAATGAATTAGAATTGATCGTGCGAATGAATTAGAATGGATTGTACGAATGAATTAGAATGGATACATTCGTGCGAATGAAGTAGAATGGATCGTACGAATGAATTAGAATGGATCGTACGAATGAATTAGAATGGATATATTCGAACGAATGAATTAGAATAGATCGTAGGAATGAATTAGAATGGATCATACGAATGAATTAGAATTGATCGTGCGAATGAATTAGAATAGATTGTACGAATGAAATAGAATGGATACATTCGAATGAATCGTACGAATGAATTAGAATGGATCGTACGAATGAATTAGAATGGATCGTACGAATGAATTAGAATGGATACATTCATGCGAATGAAGTAGAATAGATCGAACGAATGAATTAGAATAGATCGTAGGAATGAATTAGAATGGATCATATGAATGAATTAGAATTGATCGTGCGAATGAATTAGAATGGATTGCACGAATGAATTAGAATGGATACATTCGTGCGAATAAAGTAGAATGGATCATACGAATGAATTAGAATGGATCGTACGAATGAATTAGAATGAATCGTACGAATAAATTAGAATGGATACATTCGAATGAATAAATTAGAATAGATCGTAGGAATGAATTAGAATGGATCATACGAATGAATTAGAATTGATCGTGCGAATAAATTAGAATGGATTGTACGAATGGATTAGAATGGATACATTCATGCGAATGAAGTAGAATGGATCGTACGAATGAATTAGAATGAATCGTACGAATGAATTAGAATGGATCGTACGAATGAATCAGAATGGATCGTAAGAATGAATTAGAATGAATCGTACGACTGAATTAGAATGGAAACATTCGAACGAATGAATTAGAATAGATCGTAGGAATGAATTAGAATGGATCATACGAATGAATTAGATTTGATCGTGCGAATTAATTAGAATGGATTGTACGAATGAATTAGAATGGATACATTCGTGCGAATGAAGTAGAATGGATCGTACGAATGAATTAGAATGGATCGTACGAATGAATTAGAATGAATCGTACGAATGAATTAGAATGGATACATTCGAACGAATGAATTAGAATAGATCATAGGAATGAATTAGAATGGATCATACGAATGAATTAGAATTGATCGTGCGAATGAATTAGAATGGATTGCACGAATGAATCAGAATGGATTGTACGAATGAATTAGAATGGATACATTCGTGCGAATGAAGTAGAATGGATCGTACGAATGAATTAGAATGGATCGTACGAATGAATTAGAATGGATCGTACGAACGAATTAGAATGGATCGTACGAATGAATTAGAATGGATCGTACGAATGAATTAGAATGAATCGCACGAATGAATTAGAATGAATACATTCGTGCGAATGAATTAGAATAGATCGTAGGAATGAATTAGAATGGATCGTACGAATGAATTAGAATGGAATGTATCCATTCTACTTCATTCGCTCGAATGTATCCATTCTAATTCATTGAATGAATCGTACGAATGAATTAGAATGGATACATTCGAACGAATGAATTAGAATAGATCATAGGAATGAATTAGAATGGATCATACGAATGAATTAGAATTGATCGTGCGAATGAATTAGAATGGATTGTACGAATGAATACGTACGATCCATTCTACGAATGAATTCTAATTCTTATTCATTCGTTTATTCGTATGATCCATTCTTACTCATTCTAATTAATTCAATTCGTGCAAATGAACGATCCATTCTAATTCATTCGTATGATCAATTCTAATTCATTCGTATGATCAATTAGATCGTACGAATGAATTAGAATGAATCGTACGAATGAATGGATCCATTCTAATTCATTCTAATTAGAATTAACGTACGATTCACTCTAATTCATTCGTTCATTCCTAATTAGATCGTACGAATTCTAATTCATTCGTACGAATCCATTCTAATTCATTCGTACGATTCATTCTAATCCATTCTAATTCATTCGTATGAATGAATGTATCCATTCGTAGAATGGATACATTCGTACGATTCATTCTAATCCATTCTAATTCCTACGATCCATTCTAATTCATTCTAATACATTAGAATGGATCCATTCCAATTCTAATTCATTCGTACAATCCATTCTAATTCATTCGTACAATCCATTCTAATTCATTCGTACGATTCATTCTAATTCATTCCTACGATCTATTCTAATTCATTCGTTCGAATGTTTCCATTCTAATTCATTCGTACGATTCATTCTAATTCATTCGTACGATCCATTCTAATTCATTCATACGATCCATTCTACTTCATTCGCACGAATGTATCCATTCTAATTCATTCGTGCGATCCATTCTACTTCATTCGCATGAATGTATCCATTCTAATTCATTCGTACAATCCATTCTAATTCATTCGCATGATCAATTCTAATTCATTCGTATGATCCATTCTAATTCATTCCTACGATCTATTCTAATTCATTCGTTCGAATGTATTAGAATTGATCGTGCGAATGAATTAGAATGGATTGTACGAATGAATTAGAATGGATACATTCGTGCGAATAAATTAGAATGGATCGTACGAATGAATTAGAATGGATCATACGAATGAATTAGAATGGATCGTACGAATGAATTAGAATGGATCGTACGAATGAATTAGAATGGATCATACGAATGAATTAGAATTGATCGTACGAATGAATTAGAATGGATCGTACGAATGAATTAGAATGGATACATTCATGCGAATGAAGTAGAATGGATCGTACGAATGAATTAGAATGGATCGTACGAATGAATTGAATGAATTAGAATAGATCGTAGGAATGAATTAGAATGGATCATACGAATGAATTAGAATTGATCGTGCGAATGAATTAGAATGGATTGTACGAATGAATTAGAATGGATACATTCGTGCGAATGAAGTAGAATGGATCGTGCGAATGAATTAGAATGGATTGCACGAATGAATTAGAATGGATCGTGCGAATGAATTAGAATGGATTGTACGAATGAATTAGAATGGATTGTACGAATGAATTAGAATGGAATGTATCCATTCTACTTCATTCGCACGAATGTATCCATTCTAATTCATTCGTACAATCCATTCTAATTCATTCGCACGATCAATTCTAATTCATTCGTATGATCCATTCTAATTCATTCCTACGATCTATTCTAATTCATTCATTCGAATGTATTAGAATTGATCATACGAATGAATTAGAATGGATACATTCGAACGAATGAATTAGAATAGATCGTAGGAATGAATTAGAATGAATCGTACGAATGAATTAGAATGGATACATTCGAACGAATGAATTAAAATAGATCGTAGGAATGAATTAGAATGGATCGTACGAATGAATTAGAATGGAATGTATCCATTCTACTTCATTCCCTCGAATGTATCCATTCTAATTCATTCGTACAATCCATTCTAATTCATTCGCACGATCAATTCTAATTCATTCGTATGATCCATTTTAATTCATTCCTACGATCTATTCTAATTCATTCGTTCGAATGTATCCATTCTAATTCATTCGTACGATCTATTCTAATTCATTCGTACGATCCATTCTACTTCATTCGCAAGAATGTATCTATTCTAATTCATTCGTACAATCCATTCTAATTCATTCGTATGATCCATTCTAATTCATTCCTACGATCTATTCTAATTCATTCGTTCGAATGTATCCATTCTAATTCATTCGTACGATTCATTCTAATTCATTCCTACGATCTATTCTAATTCATTCGTTCGAATGTATCCATTCTAATTCATTCGTATGATCAATTCTAATTCATTCGTATGATCCATTCTAATTCATTCGCACGAATGTATCCATTCTAATTCATTCGTACAATCCATTCTAATTCATTCGCACGATCAATTCTAATTCATTCATATGATCCATTCTAATTCATTCCTACGATCTATTCTAATTCATTCGTTCGAATGTTTCCATTCTAATTTATTCGTACGATTAGAATGGATTGTACGAATGAATTAGAATGGATACATTCGAACGAATGAATTAGAATAGATCGTAGGAATGAATTAGAATGGATCATACGAATGAATTAGAATTGATCGTGCGAATGAATTAGAATGGATTGTACGAATGAATTAGAATGGATACATTCGTGCGAATGAAGTAGAATGGATCGTACGAATGAATTAGAATGGATCGTGCGATTGAATTAGAATAGATCGTACGAATGAATTAGAATTGATACATTCGTGCGAATGAATTAGAATTGATCGTGCGAATGAATTAGAATGGATCGTTCGAATGAATTAGAATGGATCGTACGAATGAATTAGAATGGATACATTCGTCCGAATGAAGTAGAATGGATCGTACGAATGAATTAGAATGGATCATACGAATGAATTAGAATTGATCGTGCGAATGAAGTAGAATGGATCGTACGAATGAATTAGAATGGATCATATCGTACGAATGAATCGTAGGATACATTCATTCATACGATCTATTCATATGTATAAATAATCGTTCAAATTAGAATAGATCGTACGAATGTATCTATTCTAATACATTCGTACAAATGAATGGATTAGAATGAATCGTAGAATGAATTATAATGAATCGTACGAGCGAATGAATTAGAATGGATTGTACGAATGAATTAGAATGGATTCTAATTCTAATTCATACTAATTCGAATGAATTAATTCGATCTATTCTAATTCATTCTAATTCATTCGTACGATCCATTCTATTTCATTCGTACGATCGATTCTTACTCATTTGTACGATCCATTCTAATTCATTCGCATGAATGTATCCATTCTAATTCATTCGTACGATCCATTCTAATTCATTCGTACGATCCATTCTAATTCATTCGTACGATTCATTCTAATTCATTCGTACGATCCATTCTAATTCATTCGCACGAATGTATCCATTCTAATTCATTCGTACAATCCATTCTAATTCATTCACACGATCATTTCTAATTCATTCGTATGATCCATTCTAATTCATTCCTACGATCTATTCTAATTCATTCGTTCGAATGTATCCAATGAATTAGAATGGATCATACGAATGAATTAGAATTGATCATGCGAATGAATTAGAATGGATTGTACGAATGAATTAGAATGGATACATTCGTGCGAATGAAGTAGAATGGATCGTACGAATGAATTAGAATGGATACATTCGTGCGAATGAAGTAGAATGGATCGTACGAATGAATTAGAATGGATCGTACGAATGAATTAGAATGAATCGTACGAATGAATTAGAATGGAAACATTCGAACGAATGAATTAGAATAGATCGTAGGAATGAATTAGAATGGATCATACGAATGAATTAGAATTGATCGTGCGAATGAATTAGAATGGATTGTATGAATGAATTAGAATGAATACATTCGTGCGAATGAAGTAGAATGGATCGTACGAATGAATTAGAATGGATCGTACGAATGAATTAGAACGAATCGTACGAATGAATTAGAATGGATACGAATGAATTAGAATAGATCGTAGGAATGAATTAGAATGGATCCATTCATGCGAATAAATTAGAATGAATCATACGAATGAATTAGAATTGATCGTGCGAATGAATCAGAAAGGATCGTATGAATTATAATGAATTCGAATCCATTCGTGCGAATGAATTAGAATGGATACATTCGTGCGAATGAAGTAGAATGGATCGTACGAATGAATTAGAATGGATCGTACGAATGAATTAGAATGAATCGTACGAATGAATTAGAATGGATACATTCGAACGAATGAATTAGAATAGATCGTAGGAATGAATTAGAATGGATCATACGAATGAATTAGAATAGATCGTAGGAATGAATTAGAATGGATCATACGAATGAATTAGAAATGATCGTGCGAATGAATTAGAATGGATTGTACGAATGAATTAGAATGGATACATTCGTGCGAATGAAGTAGAATGGATCGTACGAATGAATTAGAATGGATCATACGAATGAATTAGAATGGATCGTACGAATGAATTAGAATGGAAACATTCGAACGAATGAATTAGAATAGATCGTAGAAATAAATTAGAATGGATCATACGAATGAATTAGAATTGATCGTGCGAATGAATTAGAATTGATCGTGCGAATGAATTAGAATGAATTGTACGAATGAATTAGAATGGATACATTCGTGCAAATGGAGTAGAATGGATCGTACGAATGATCCATTCTAATTTATTCGTACGTTAATTCGTATGAATTCATTCGTATAATCCATTAGAATGAATTCGTTCGAATGGATTAGAATGGATCGTACGATTCATTCGTATGAATTAGAATGGATCCATTCTAATTCATTCGTACGATCCTAATTAGAATGAATTAATTAGTACGAATAGATCTATTCATTTGTACGAATGAATTAGAATGATCATTTGTACGAATAAATTAATACATTCGTACGATCTATTCTAATTCATTCTAATTCATTAGAATGAATCGTACGAATGGATCAATTCTAATTCATTAGCACGAATGAATCGCACGAATAGAAATACGTACTGATCAATTCATTAGTACAATCCATTCGTAATCCATCCGTACGAATGAATTTGAATTCTAATTCATTCTACTACATTCTAATGGATCTATTCTAATTCAATCCATTTTAATTCATTCGTACGATCCATTCTACTTCATTCGCACGAATGTATCCATTCTAATTCATTCGTACAATCCATTCTAATTCATTCGCACGATCAATTCTAATTCATTCGTATGATCCATTCTAATTCATTCCTACGATCTATTCTAATTCATTCGTTCGAATGTATCCATTCTAATTCATTCATACGATTCATTCTAATTCATTCGTATGATTCATTCTAATTCATTCATACGATCCATTCTAATTCATTCGCACGAATGTATCCATTCTAATTCATTCGAACAATCCATTCTAATTCATTCGCACGATCATTTCTAATTCATTCGTATGTTCCATTCTAATTCATTCCTACGATCTATTCTAATTCATTCGTATGATCCATTCTAATTCATTCCTACGATCTATTCTAATTCATTCGTTCGAATGTATCCATTCTAATTCATTCGTACGATTCATTCTAATTCATTCGTACGATCCATTCTAATTCATTCGTACGATCCATTCTACTTCATTCGCACGAATGTATCCATTCTAATTCATTTGTACAATCCCTTCTAATTCATTCGCACGATCATTTCTAATTCATTCGTACGATCCATTCTAATTCATTCCTACGATCTATTCTAATTCATTCGTATGATCCATTCTAATTCATTCCTACGATCTATTCTAATTCATTCGTTCGAATGTATCCATTCTAATTCATTCGTACGATCCATTCTAATTCATTCGTACGATCTATTCTAATTCATTCGTACGATCAATTCTACTTTATTCGCACAAATGTATCCATTCTAATTCATTCGCACGAATGGATTCGAATTCATTATAATTCATACGATCCATTCTGATTCATTCGCACGATCAATTCTAATTCATTCGTATGATTCATTCTAATTTATTCGCTCTAATTCAATCGTACGATCCATTCTAATTTATTCTAATTCATTCTACTTCATTCGCACGAATGGAACCATTCTAATTCATTCGTACAATCCATTCTAATTCATTCGTACGATTCATTCTAATTCATTCCTACGATCTATTCTAATTCATTCGTTCGAATGTTTCCATTCTAATTCATTCATACGATTCATTCTACTTCATTCGTACGATCCATTCTAATTCATTCGTACGATCCATTCTACTTCATTTGCACGAATGTATCCATTCTAATTCATTCGTACAATCCATTTTAATTCATTCGTATGATCCATTCTAATTCATTCATACGAATGAATTAGAATGGATCATACGAATGAATTAGAATTGATCGTGCGAATGAATTAGAATGGATTGTACGAATGAATTAGATTGGATACATTCGAATGAATCGTACGAATGAATTAGAATGGATCATACGAATGAATTAGAATGGATCGTACGAATGAATTAGAATGGATATATTCGTGCGAATGAAGTAGAATGGATCGAACGAATGAATTAGAATAGATCATAGGAATGAATTAGAATGGATCATACGAATGAATTAGAATTGATCTTGCGAATGAATTAGAATGGATTGCACGAATGAATTAGAATGGATACATTCGTGCGAATGAAGTAGAATGGATCATACGAATGAATTAGAATGGATCGTACGAATGAATTAGAATGAATCGTACGAATGAATTAGAATGGATACATTCGAACGAATAAATTAGAATAGATCGTAGGAATGAATTATAATGGATCATACGAATGAATTAGAATTGATCGTGCGAATGAATTAGAATGGATTGTACGAATGAATTAGAATGGATACATTCGTGCGAATGAAGTAGAATGGATCGTACGAATGAATTAGAATGGATACATTCGTGCGACTGAAGTAGAATGGATCGTACGAATGAATTAGAATGGATCGTACGAATGAATTAGAATGAATCGTATGAATGAATTAGAATGGATACATTCGAACGAATGAATTAGAATAGATCGTAGGAATGAATTAGAATGGATCATACGAATGAATTAGAATTGATCGTGCGAATGAATTAGAATGGATTGTACGAATGAATTAGAATGGATACATTCGTGCGAATGAAGTAGAATGGATCGTAAGAATGAATTAGAATAGATCGTACGAATGAATTAGAATGGATACATTCGAACGAATGAATTAGAATAGATCGTAGGAATGAATTAGAATGGATCATACGAATGAATTAGAATTGATCGTGCGAATGAATTAGAATGGATTGTACGAATGAATTAGAATGGATACATTCGAGCGAATGAAGTAGAATGGATACATTCCATTCTAATTCATTAGTACGATCCATTCTAATTCATCCTTACGATCTATTCTAATTCATTCGTTAATTCATTCGTTCGAATGTATCCATTCTAATTCATTCTAATTCATTCGTACGATCCATTCTGATTCATTCTACTTCATTCGCACGAATGTATCCATTCTAATTCATTCGTACAATCCATTCTAATTCATTCGCACGATCAATTCTAATTTATTCGTATGATCCATTCTAATTTATTCGTTCAAATGTATCCATTCTAATTCATTCGTACGATTCATTCTAATTCATTCGTACGATCCATTCTAATTCATTCGTACGATCCATCCTACTTCATTCGCACGAATGTATCCATTCTAATTCATTCGTACAATCCATTCTAATTCATTCGCACGATCAATTCTAATTCATTCGTATGATCCATTCTAATTCATTCCTACGATCTATTTTAAATCATTCGTTCGAATGTTTCCATTCTAATTCATTCGTACGATTAGAATGGATTGTACGAATGAATTAGAATGGATACATTCGAACGAATGAATTAGAATAGATCGTAGGAATGAATTAGAATGGATCATACAAATGAATTAGAATTGATCGTGCGAATGAATTAGAATGGATTGTACGAATGAATTAGAATGGATACATTCGTGCGAATGAAGTAGAATGGATCGTACGAATGTATTAGTATGGATCGTACGAATGAATTAGAATGAATCGTACGAATGAATTAGAATGGATACATTCGAACGAATGAATTAGAATAGATCGTAGGAATGAATTAGAATGGATCATACGAATGAATTAGAATTGATCGTGTGAATGAATTAAAATGGATTGTACGAATGAATTAGAATGGATACATTCGTGCGAATGAAGAAGAATGGATCGTACGAATGAATTAGAATGGAATGTATCCATTCTAATTCATTCGTACAATCCATTCTAATTTATTCGTACGATCCATTCTAATTCATTCGTACGATCCATTCTACTTCATTCATATGATCCATTCTAATTCATTCCTACGATCTATTCTAATTCATTCGTTCGAATGTATCCATTCTAATTCATTCGTATGATTCATTCTAATTCATTCGTACGATCCATTCTAATTCATTCGTATGATCCATTCTAATTCATTCCTACGATCTATTCTAATTCATTCGTTCGAATGTTTCTATTCTAATTCATTCGTACGATTCATTCTAATTCATTCGTACCATCTATTCTGATTCATTCGTACGATCCATTCTAATTCATTCGTACGATTCATTCTAATTCATTCGTACGGTCCATTCTAATTCATTCGTACGATCCATTCTACTTCATTCGCTCGAATGTATCCATTCTAATTCATTCGTACGAATGAATTAGAATGAATCGTACGAATGAATTAGAATGGATCGTACGAATGAATTAGAATGGATACATTCATGCGAATGAATTAGAATGGATCGTACGAATGAGTAAGAATGGATCGTACGAATGAAATAGAATGGATCGTACGAATGAATTAGAATGGATCGTGCTAATGAATTAGAATGGATTGTACGAATGAATTAGAATGGATTGTACGAATGAATTAGAATGGAATGTATCCATTCTACTTCATTCGCACGAATGTATCCATTCTAATTCATTCGTATAATCCATTCTAATTCATTCGCACGATCAATTCTAATTCATTCGTATGATCCATTCTAATTCATTCCTACGATCTATTCTAATTCATTCGTTCGAATGTATCCATTCTAATTCATTCGTACAATCCATTCTAATTCATTCGCACGATCAATTCTAATTCATTCGTATGATCCATTCTAATTCATTCCTATGATCTATTCTAATTCATTCGTTCGAATGTATCCATTCTAATTCATTCGTACGATTCATTCTAATTCATTCGTACGATCCATTCTAATTCATTCGTAGGATCCATTCTACTTCATTCGCACGAATGTATCTATTCTAATTCATTCGTGCAATCTATTCTAATTCATTCGCATGATCATTTCTAATTCATTCGTACGATCTATTCTAATTCATTCGTACGATCCATTCTACTTTATTCGCATGAATGTATCCATTCTAATTCATTCGTACAATCCATTCTAATTCATTCGCACGATCAATTCTAATTCATTCGTATGATCCATTCTAATTCATTCCTACGATCTATTCTAATTTATTCGTTCGAATGTATCCATTCTAATTCATTCGTACAATTCATTCTAATTCATTCGTACGATCCATTCTAATTCATTCGTATGATCCATTCTACTTTATTCGCACGACTGTATCCATTCTAATTCATTCGTGCAATCCATTCTAATTCATTCGCACGATCAATTCTAATTCATCGTATGATCCATTCTCATTCATTCCTACGATCTATTCTAATTCATTCGTTCGATCCATTCTACTTCATTCGCACGAATGTATCCATTCTAATTCATTCGTACGATCCATTCTAATTCATTCGTACGATCCATTCTAATTCATTCATACGATCCATTCTAATTCATTCATACGATTCATTCGAATGTATCCATTCTAATTCATTCGTACAATCCATTCTAATTCATTCGCACGATTAATTCTAATTCATTCGTATGATCTATTCTAATTCATTCCTATGATCTATTCTAATTCATTCGTTCGAATGTATCCATTCTAATTCATTCGTACGATCCATTCTAATTCATTCGTACGATCCATTCTACTTCATTCGCACGAATGTATCCATTCTACTTCATTCGTACAATCCATTCTACTTCATTCGCACGATCAATTCTAATTCATTCGTATGATCCATTCTAATTCATTCCTACGATCTATTCTAATTCATTCGTTCGAATGTTTCCATTCTAATTCATTCGTACGATTCATTCTATTCATTCGTACGATCCATTCTAATTCATTCGTACAATCCATTCTACTTCATTCGCACGAATGTATCCATTCTAATTCATTCGTACGATCCATTCTACTTCATTCGCACGAATGTATCCAATCTAATTCATTCGTACAATCCATTCTAATTCATTCGCACGATCAATTCTAATTCATTCGTATGATCCATTCTAATTCATTCCTACGATCTATTCTAATTTATTCGTTCGAATGTTTCCATTCTAATTCATTCGTACGATTCATTCTAATTCATTCGTACGATCCATTCTGATTCATTCGTACGATCCATTCTAATTCATTCGCACGAATGGATCCATTCTAATTCATTCGTACAATCCATTCTAATTCATTCGTACGATTCATTCTAATTCATTCCTACGATCTATTCTAATTCATTCATTCGAATGTTTCCATTCTAATTCATTCGTACGATTCATTCTAATTCATTCGTACGATCCATTCTAATTCATTCGTACGATCCATTCTACTTCATTCGCACGAATGTATCCATTCTAATTCATTCGTACGATCCATTCTACTTCATTCGCACGAATGTATCCATTCTAATTCATTCGTACAATCCATTCTAATTCATTCGCACGATCAATTCTAATTCATTCGTATGATCCATTCTAATTCATTCCTACGATCTATTCTAATTCATTCGTTCGAATGTATCTATTCTAATTCATTCGCACGATCAATTCTAATTCATTCGTACGATCCATTCTAATTCATTCGTACGATCCATTCTACTTCATTCGCACGAATGTATCCATTCTAATTCCTTCGTACAATCCATTCTAATTCATTCGCACGATCAATTCTAATTCATTCGTATGATCCATTCCCATTCTAATTCATTCGTATGATTCATTCTAATTCATTCGTACGATCCATTCTTATTCATTCGTACGATCCATTCTACTTCATTCATACGAATGTATCCATTCTAATTCATTCGTACAATCCATTCTAATTCATTCGCACGATCAATTCTAAGTACGAATGAATTAGAATGGATACATTCGTGTGAATGAAGTAGAATGGATCATACGAATGAATTAGAATGGATTGTACGAATGAATTAGAATGGATACATTCGTGCGAATGAAGTAGAATGGATCGTACGAATGAATTAGAATGGATCGTACGAATGAATCAGAATGGATCGTACGAATGAATTAGAATGAATCGTATGAATGAATTAGAATGGAAACATTCGAACGAATGAATTAGAATAGATCGTAGTAATGAATTAGAATGGGTCATACGAATGAATTAGAATTGATCGTGCGAATGAATTAGAATGGATTGTACGAATGAATTAGAATGGATACATTCGTGCGAATGAAGTAGAATGGATCGTACGAATGAATTAGAATGAATCGTAAGAATGAATTAGAATGGATACATTCGAACCAATGAATTAGAATAGATCGTAGGAATGAATTAGAATGGATCATACGAATGAATTAGAATTGATCGTGCGAATGAATTAGAATGGATTGTACGAATAAATTAGAATGGATACATTCGTGCGAATGAAGTAGAATGGATCATACGAATGAATTAGAATGGATCGTACGAATGAATTAGAATTGATCGTGCGAATGAATTAGAATGGATACATTCGAACGAATGAATTAGAATAGATCGTAGGAATGAATTAGAATGGATCATACGAATAAATTAGAATTTATCGTGCGAATGAATTAGAATGGATTGTACAATCCATTCTAATCCATCTAATTATGAATTAAAATGGATCATACGAATGAATTAGAATTGATCGTACGAATGAATTAGAATGGATACATTCGTGCGAATGAAGTAGAATGGATCGTACGAATGAATTAGAATGGATACATTCGTGCGAATGAAGTAGAATGGATCGTACGAATGAATTAGAATGGATCGTATGAATGAATTAGAATGAATCATACGAATGAATTAGAATTGATCGTGCGAATGAATTAGAATGGATCGTATGAATGAATTAGAATGAATCGTACGAATGAATTAGATAGGATACATTCGAACGAACGAATTAGAATAGATCGTAGGAATGAATTAGAATGGATCATACGAATGAATTAGAATTGACCGTGCGAATGAATTAGAATGGATTGTACGAATGAATTAGAATGGATATATTCGTGCGAATGAAGTAGAATGGATCGTACGAATGAATTAGAATGGATCGTACGAATGAATTAGAATGAATCGTACGAATGAATTAGAATGGATACATTCGTGCGAATGAAGTAGAATGGATCGTAGGAATGAATTATAATGGATCATACGAATGAATTAGAATTGATCGTGCGAATGAATTAGAATGGATTGCACGATTGAATTAGAATGGATACATTCGTGCTAATGAATTAGAATTGATCGTACAAATGAATTAGAATGGATCGTACGAATGAATTAGAATGGATACATTCGTGCGAATGAAGTAGAATGGATCTTACGAATGAATTAGAATGGATCGTACGAATGAATTGAATGAATTAGAATAGATCGTAGGAATGAATTAGAATGGATCATACGAATGAATTAGAATTGATCGTGCGAATGAATTAGAATGGATTGTACGAATGAATTAGAATAGATCGTAGGAATGAATTAGAATGGATCATACGAATGAATTAGAATTGATCGTGCGAATGAATTAGAATGTATTGTACGAATGGATTAGAATGGATACATTCGTGAGAATGAAGTAGAATGGATCGTACGAATGAATTAGAATGGATACATTCGTGCGAATGAAGTAGAATGGATCGTACGAATGAATTAGAATGGACCGTACGAATGAATTAGAATGAATCGTACGAATGAATTAGAATGGAAACATTCGAACGAATGAATTAGAATAGATCATAGGAATGTATTAGAATGAATCGTACGAATGAATTAGAATGGATTGTACGAATGAATTAGAATGGATCCATTCGTGCGAATGAAGTAGAATGGATCGTACGAATGAATTAGAATGGATCGTACGAATGAATCAGAATGGATCGTACGAATGAATTAGAATGAATCGTACGAATGAATTAGAATGGAAACATTCGAACGAATGAATTAGAATAGATCGTAGGAATGAATTAGAATGGATCATACGAATGAATTAGAATTGATCGTGCGAATGAATTAGAATGGATTGTACGAATGAATTAGAATGGATACATTCGTGCGAATGAAGTAGAATGGATCGAATGAATGAATTAGAATGGATACATTCATGCGAATGAAGTAGAATGGATCGTACGAATGAATTAGAATGGATCGTACGAATGAATTAGAATGGATCGTACGAATGAATTAGAATGAATCGTACGAATCAGTTAGAATGGATACATTCGAACGAATAAATTAGAATAGATCGTAGGAATGAATTAGAATGGATCATACGAATGAATTAGAATTGATCGTGCGAATGAATCGATCCATTCTACTTCATTCGCACGAATGTATCCATTCTAATTCATTCGTAAAATCCATTCGAATTCATTCGCACGATCCATTCTAATTCATTCGTACGATCCATTCTAAGTCATTCGTACGATCCATTCTAATTCATTCGCACGATCCATTCTAATTCATTTGTACAATCCATTCTAATTCATTTGCACGAATGTATCCATTCTAATTCATTTGCACGAATGTATCCATTCTAATTCAGTCGTACAATCCATTCTAATTCATTCGTACGATCCATTTAATTCATTCATACGATCCATTCTAATTCATTCGTACGAATGTGTCCATTCTAATTCATTTGTACGATCCATTCTAATTCATTCACATGATCTATTCTATTTTATTCGTATGATCCATTCTAATTCATTTGTACGATCAATTCTAATTCATTCGTATGATCCATTATAATTTATTCCTACGATCTATTCTAATTAATTCGTTCGAATGTTTCCATTCTAATTCATTCGTACGATTCATTCTAATTCATTCGTACGATCCATTCTAATTCATTCGCATGATCCATTCTAATTCATTCGTACAATCAATTCTAATTCATTCGTATGATCATTATGGCAATTTGAATTGAATGAATTAGAATAGATCGTACGAATGAATTAGAATGGATCGTACGAATGAATTAGAATTGATCATACGAATGAATTAGAATGGAAACATTCGAACGAATGAATTAGAATAGATCTTAGGAATGAATTAGAATGGATCATACGAATGAATTAGAATTGATCGTGCGAATGAAGTAGAATGGATCGTACAAATATATTAGAATGGATCATACGAATGAATTAGAATGAATCGTACGAATGAATTAGAATGGATACATTCGAACGAATGAATTAGAATAGATCGTAGGAATGAATTAGAATGGATCATACGAATGAATTAGAATGGATCATATGAATGAATTACAATGGATCGTATGAATGAATTAGAATGGATCGTGCGAATGAATGAGAATGGATCGTACGAAAGAATTAGAATGGATACATTCGTGCGAACGAATTAGAATGGATCGTACGAATCAGTAAGAATGGATCGTACGAATGAAATAGAATGGATTGTACGAATGAGTAAGAATGGATCGTACGAATGAAATAGAATGGATCGTACGAACGAATTAGAATGGATCTTACGAATGAATTAGAATGGATACATTCGTGCGAATGAAGTAGAATGGATCGTACGAATGAATTAGAATGAATCGTACGAATGAATTAGAATGGATACATTCGAACGAATGAATTAGAATAGATCGTAGGAATGAATTAGAATGGATCATACGAATGAATTAGAATTGATCGTGCGAATGAATTAGAATGGATTGTACGAATGAATTAGAATGGATACATTCGTGCGAATGAAGTAGAATGGATCGTACGAATGAATTAGAATGGATCGTACGAATGAATTAGAATGAATCGTACGAATGAATTAGAATGGATATATTCGAACGAATAAATTAGAATAGATCGTAGGAATGAATTAGAATGGATCATACGAATGAATTAGAATTGATCGTGCGAATGAATTAGAATGGATTGTACGAATGAATTAGAATGGATACATTCGTGCGAATGAAGTAGAATGGATCGTACGAATGAATTAGAATGGACCGTACGAATGAATTAGAATGAATCGTACGAATGAATTAGAATGGATACATTCGAACGAATGAATTAGAATAGATCGTAGAAATGAATTAGAATGGATCATACGAATGAATTAGAATTGATCGTGCGAATGAATTAGAATGGATTGTACGAATGAATTAGAATGGATACATTCGTGCGAATGAAGTAGAATGGATCGTACGAATGAATCGTACGAATGAATTAGAATGTATACATTCGAACGAATGAATTAGAATAGATCATAGGAATGAATTAGAATGGATCATACGAATGAATTAGAATTGATCGTGCGAATGAATTAGAATGGATTGTACGATCTATTCTAATTCATTTGTTCGTACGATCTATTCTAATTCATTCATACGATCCATTCTAATTCATTCGCACGACCTATTCTAATTCATTCGTTCAAATGTATCCATTCTAATTCATTCGTACGATCCATTCTACTTCATTCGCACGAATGTATCCATTCTAATTCATTCGTATAATCCATTCTAATTCATTCCTACGATTCATTCTAATTCATTCGTACGATCCATTCTAATTCATTCGTACGATCCATTCTACATCATTCGCACGAATGTATCCATTCTAATTAATTCGTACGATCCATTCTAATTCATTCGCACGATCCATTCTAATTCATTCTCACAAATTTAACATTTCTAATTCATTTGCACGATCTATTCAAATTCATTCGCACTATCCAGATCTATTCTAATTCATTCGTTCGAATGTATCCATTCTAATTCATTCGTACGATTCATTCTAATTCATTCGTACGATCCATTCTGATTCATTCGTACGATCCATTCTACATCATTCGCATGATCAATTCTAATTCATTTGTATGATCCATTCTAATTCATTCCTACGATCTATTCTAATTCATTCGTTCGAATGTTTCCATTCTAATTCATTCGTACGATTCATTTTAATTCATTCGTACGATCCATTCTGATTCATTCGTATGATCCATTCTACATCATTCGCACGATGAATTCTAAATCATTCGTATGATCCATTCTAATTCATTCCTACGATCTATTCTAATTCATTCGTTCGAATGTATCCATTCTAATTCATTCGTACGATTCATTCTAATTCTTTCGTACGATCCATTCTGATTCATTCGTACGATCCATTCTACATCATTCGCACAATCAATTCTAATTCATTCATATGTATGAATGAATTAGAATGAATCGTACGAATGAATTAGAATGGAAACATTCAAACGAATGAATTAGAATAGATCGTAGGAATGAATTAGAATGGATCATACGAACGAATTAGAATTGATCGTGCGAATGAATTAGAATGGATTGTACGAATGAATTAGAATGGATACATTCGTGCGTATGAAGTAGAATGGATCGTACGAATGAATTAGAATGAATCATTCGAATGAATTAGAATTGATCTTGCGAATGAATTAGAATGGATTGTACGAATGAATTAGAATGGATACATTCGTGCGAATGAAGTAGAATGGATCGTACGAATAAATTAGAATGGATCGTACGAATGAATAGAATGGTTCATACGAATCAAATAGAATTGATCGTGCGAATGAATTAGAATGGATCATACGAATGAATTAAAATGGATCGTACGAATGAATTAGAATGGATTGTACGAATGAATTAGAATGAATCGTATGAATGAATTAGAATGGATACATTCAAAATAATGAATTAGAATAGATCGTAGGAATGAATTAGAATGGATCATACGAATGAATTACAATTGATCGTGCGAATGAATTAGAATGGATTGTACGAATGAATTAGAATGGATACATTCGTGCGAATGAAGTAGAATGGATCGTACGAATGAATTAGAATGGATCGTACGAATGAATTAGAATGAATCGTACGAATGAATTAGAATGGACACATTCGAACGAATGAATTAGAATAGATCGTAGGAATGAATTAGAATGGATCATACGAATGAATTAGAATTGATCGTGCGAATGAATTAGAATGGATTGTACGAATGAATTAGAATGGATACATTCGTGCGAATGAAGTAGAATGGATCGTACGAATGAATTAGAATGGATCATACGAATGAATTAGAATGGATCCATTCTAATTTATTCGTACGATCCATTCTAATTCATTCGTACGATTAATTCTAATTCATTCGTACGATCCATTCTAATTCATTTGTACGATCCATTCTACTTCATTCGCACGAATGTATCCATTCTAATTCATTCGTACAATCCATTCTAATTCATTCGCACGATCAATTCTAATTCATTCGTATGCTCCATTCTAATTTATTCGTTCGATCCATTCTAATTCATTCGTATGATCTATTCTAATTCATTCGCATGAATATATCCATTCTAATTCATTCGTACGATCCATTCTAATTCATTCGTACTATTCATTCTAATTCATTCGTACGATCCATTCTAATTCATTCGTACGATCCGTTCTACTTCATTCGCACGAATGTATCCATTCTAATTCATTCGTACAATCCATTCTAATTCATTCGCACGATCAATTCTAATTCATTCGTATGATCCATTCTAATTCATTCCTACGATCTATTCTAATTCATTCGTTCGAATGTATCCATTCTAATTCATTCGTACGATCCATTCTAATTCATTCGTACGATCCATTCTAATTCATTCGTACGATCCATTCTAATTCATTCGCACGATTGTATCCATTCTAATTCATTCGTACAATCCATTCTAATTCATTCACACGATCAATTCTAATTCATTCGTATGATCCATTCTAATTCATTCCTACAATCTATTCTAATTCATTCGTTCGAATGTATCCATTCTAATTCATTCGTACGATCCATTCTAATTCATTCGTACGATCCATTCTACTTCATTCGTTCGAATGTATCCATTCTAATTCATTCGTACAATCCATTCTAATTCATTCGTACGATCCATTCTAATTCATTCGTACGATCCATTCTACTTCATTCGCACGAATGTATCCATTCTAATTCATTCGTACAATCCATTCTAATTCATTCGCACGATCAATTCTAATTCATTCGTATGATCCATTCTAATTCATTCCTACGATCTATTCTAATTCATTCGTTCGAATGTTTCCATTCTAATTCATTCGTATGATTCATTCTAATTCATTCGTACGATCCATTCTGATTCATTCGTACGATCCATTCTAATTCATTCGTACGATCCATTCTACTTCATTTGCACGAATGTATCCATTCTAATTCATTCGTACAATCCATTCTAATTCATTCGCACGATCAATTCTAATTTATTCGTATGATCCATTCTAATTCATTCCTACGATCTATTCTAATTCTTTCGTTCGAATGTATCCATTCTAATTCATTCGTACGATCCATTCTATTTCATTCGTACGATCCATTCTACTTCATTCGCACGAATGTATCCATTCTAATTCATTCGTACAATCCATTCTAATTCATTCGCACGATCAATTCTAATTCATTCGTGCGAATGAAGTAGAATGGATCGTATGAATGAATTAGAATGGATCATACCTACGATCTATTCTAATTCATTCGTTCGAATGTTTCCATTCTAATTCATTCGTACCCATTCTACTTCATTCGCACGAATGTATCCATTCTAATTCATTCGTACAATCCATTCTAATTCATTCGCACGATCAA
Source organism: Chamaelirium japonicum (assembly GCA_947650365.1). Lineage (NCBI taxonomy): Eukaryota > Viridiplantae > Streptophyta > Magnoliopsida > Liliales > Melanthiaceae > Chamaelirium > Chamaelirium japonicum. The sequence goes on from CANTAL010000154.1 coordinate 363,600, forward strand.
TTCTAATTCATTCATATGATCTATTCTAATTCATTCCTACGATCTATTCTAATTCATTCGTACGATCCATTCTAATTCATTCGTATGATCCATTCTAATTCATTCCTACGATCTATTCTAATTCATTCATTCGAATGTATCCATACGATCCATTCTACTTCATTCGCACGAATGTATCCATTCTAATTCATTCGTACAATCCATTCTAATTCATTCGTACGATCCATTCTAATTCATTTGTACGATTCATTCTAATTCATTCGTACGATCCATTCTAATTTATTCGCACGATCCATTCTAATTCATTCGTACGATCCATTCTAATTCATTCGTAGGATCCATTCTAATTCATTCGCACAAATGTATCCATTCTAATTCATTCGTACAATCCATTCTAATTCATTCTAAATTAGAATAGATTGTCCGAATGAATACATTCGTGCGAATGAATTAGAATAGATCGTATGAATGAATTAGAACGGATCGTTTGAATGAATTCGAATGGATCGTACGAATGAATTACAATGGATACATTCGTCCGAATGAATTAGAATGGATCATACGAAGAAATTAGAGTGGATCGTATGAATGCATTAGAATGGATATATTCGTGCGAATGAATTAGAATGGATTGTACGAAAGAATTAGAATGGATCGTACGAATGAATCAGAATGGATCGTACGAATGAATTAGAATGAATCGTACGAATGAATTACAATGGATACATTCATACGAATGAATTAGAATAGATCGTAGGAATGAATTAGAATGGATCATACGAATGAATTAGAATTGATCGTGCGAATGAGTTAGAATGGATTGTACGAATGAATTAGAATGTATACATTCGTGAGAATGAAGTAGAATGGATTGTACGAATGAATTAGAATGGATCGTACGAATGAATTAGAATGAATCGTACGAATGAATTAGAATGGGTACATTCGAACGAATGAATTAGAATAGATCGTAGGAATAAATTAGAATGGATAATACGAATGAATTAGAATTGATCGTGCGAATAATTAGAATGGATTGTACGAATGAATTAGAATGGATACATTCGTGCGAATGAAGTAGAATGGATCGTACGAATGAATTAGAATGGATCGTACGAATGAATTAGAATGGATCGTACGAATGAATTAGAATGGATCGTACGAATGAATTAGAATGAATCGTACGAATGAATTAGAATGGATCGTACGAATGAATTAGAATGGATACATTCATGCGAATGAATTAAAATTGATCGTGCGAATGAATTAGAATAGATCGTACGAATGAATTGGAATAAATCGTACGAATGAATTAGAATGGATTCATTCGAACGAATGAATTAGAATAGATCGTAGGAATGAATTAGAATGGATCATACGAATGAATTAGAATTGATCGTGCGAATGAATTAGAATGGATTGTACGATCCATTCAAATTCATTCGTACAATCCATTTTCATTCATTCGCACGATCCATTCTAATTCATTCATACGATCCATTGTAATTCATTCATATGATCCATTCTAATTCATTCGCACGAATGTATCAATTCTAATTCATTCGTACGATCCATTCTAATTCAATCGCACAACCTATTCAAATTCATTCGTACGATCTATTCTAATTCATTAGCACGATCCATTCTAATTTATTCGTACGATCCATTCTATTTCATTCGTACGATCCATTCTTACTCATTCGTACGATCCATTCTAATTCATTCGCACGAATGTATCCATTCTATTCTAATTCATTCGTACGATCAATTCTAATTCATTCCCACGATCCATTCTAATTCATTCATACGATCCATTCTAATTCATTCGTACGATCCAGTTTAATTCATTCATACGATCCATTCTAATTCATTCATACAATCTATTCTAATTCATTCGCACGAATATATCCATTCTAATACATTCATACGATCCACCCTAATTCCTTCGTATGATCCATTCTAATTCATTCGGACGAATGTATCCATTGTAATTCATTCGTACGATCCATTCGAATTCATTCATACGATCCATTCTAATTCATTCATACGATCCATTCTAATTCATTCGCACGAATGTATTCATTCGGACAATCTATTCTAATTTATTCGTACGATCCATTCTAATTCATTAGTACTATCCAGTCTAATTCATTCGTACGATCCATTCTATTTCATTTGTATGATCCATTCTTACTCATTCATACGATCCATTCTAATTCATTCGCACGAATGTATCCATTCTAATTCAGTCATACGATCCATTCTAATTCATTCGCACGATCCATTCTAATTCATTTATACGATCCATTCTAATTCATTCGTACGATCTATTCTAATTCATTCGCACAATCTATTCTAAGTCATTCGTACGATCCATTCTAATTCATTAGCACGATCCATTCTAATTCATTCGTACGATCCATTCTATTTCATTCGTACGATCCATTCTTACTCATTCGTACGATCCATTCTAATTCATTCGCATGAATGTATCCATTCTAATTCATTCGTACGATCCATTCTAATTCATTAGCACGATCCATTCTAATTCATTCGTACGATCCATTCTATTTCATTCGTACGATCCATTCTTACTCATTCGTACGATCCATTCTAATTCATTTGCATGAATGTATCCATTCTAATTCATTCGTACGATCCATTCTAATTCATTCGTACGATTCATTCTAATTCATTTGTACGATCCATTCTAATTTATTCGTACGATCCGTTCTACTTCATTCGCACGAATGTATCTATTCTAATTCATTCGTACAATCCATTCTAATTCATTCGTACGATCCATTCTAATTCATTCCTACGATCTATTCTAATTCATTCGTTCGAATGTTTCCATTCTAATTCATTCGTACGATCAATTCTAATTCATTCGTACGATTCATTCTAATTCATTCGTACGATCCATTCTAATTCATTCGTACGATCCATTCTACTTCATTCGCACGAATGTATCCATTCTAATTCATTCGTACGATCCATTCTACTTCATTCGCACGAATGTATCCATTCTAATTCATTCGTACAATCCATTCTAATTCATTCGCACGATCAATTCTAATTCATTCATATGATCCATTCTAATTCATTGGATACATTCGAACGAATGAATTAGAATAGATCGTAGGAATGAATTAGAATGGATCGTACGAATGAATTAGAATGGATACATTCGAACGAATAAATTAGAATAGATCGTAGGAATGAATTAGAATGGATCATACGAATGAATTAGGATTGATCGTGCGAATGAATTAGAATGGATTGTACGAATGAATTAGAATGGATACATTCGTGCGAATGAAGTAGAATGGATCGTACGAATGAATTAGAATGTAACGTACGAATAAATTAGAATGAATCGTACGAATGAATTAGAATGGATACATTCGAACGAATGAATTAGAATAGATCGTAGGAATGAATTAGAATGGATCATACGAATGAATTCGAATTGATCGTGCGAATGAATTAGAATGGATTGTACGAATGAATTAGAATGGATTGTATGATCCATTCTAATTCATTCGTATGATTCATTCTAATTCATTCGTACGATCCATTCTAATTCATTCGTACGATCCATTCTACTTCATTCGTACGATCCATTTTAAGTCTTTCGTACGATCCATTCTACTTCATTCGCACGAATGTATCCATTCTAATTCATTCGTACAATCCATTCTAATTCATTCGCACGATCAATTCTAATTCATTCGTATGATCCATTCTAATTCATTCCTACGATCTATTCTAATTCATTCGTTCGAATGTATCCATTCTAATTCATTCGTACGATCCATTCTAATTCATTCGTACGATCCATTTTCATTTGTACGATCCATTCTACTTCATTCGCACGAATGTATCCATTCTAATTCATTCGTACAATCCATTCTAATTCATTCGCACGATCAATTCTATTTCATTCGTATGATCTGTGGGGGGAAATTTCCGAGCCGCCTTGATCGGGAACCCCGCCCCACAGCCTTGATTGAATGTGGATGGTTTGTAGAGTTAAAGAGATGGGAGAATAGATAGAGAGAATAAAGAGCGATGACACAAGGATTGGTGACGGAGTTCGGCCTTACGACCTACGTCTCCGGGCGAGAGGTGCCACCTGATCTTCACTATAATTTGAATATAAAGGGTTGAGCGTTCTCTCGACAGGCCGAGAGAAGCTTCGTACAGTGGGGTTGCACGGAGCAACTAGAAGAGAACAAGGTGGGGAGAATAGAGCTCTAGCACTTGCTCTGGGATCCTCCTCCTCTGGTTGAATGGCCAACCCCTTTCCTGGATGCCTTGGGGGTCCTTTTATAGCGTAGGCACGTGCCCGATATGGCAGTGATGATTTGACACTGGTTCTGGGCCTCCTTGCTGGGCCCTTATTGGGCCGTTGTTTGGGCCCAATAAAGGGTAGGGCTTGATCTGCGAGCCTCGTAGAGTGGGCCCATGTGAGCCCAGGCGGACTTACCCATTTGGGCCGTTGCGCGGGCCCATGCTGCTCTGATCTGGTCCGGTACAATTTTTGCACCCACAGTTACCCCCTCCCAGTCGGGTCAGGACCCCCTAGGTCGGTTGGGATTCCAAGGTGCAAACGCTTTAGGATCCTGGCGCGGTTGGCGAGGGTTTTTGGTGCCGCGGTTCGTATTAGCAGAGCCTTCTTCCGCCGATGCCGAGACCCTTTTTGGCGCGAGCCAAACAGTCTCGGTTTTGCGAGGGGGTGTTTCCGAAAAAACAGTGCGTTTTCTGACCGAGTGGATACCGAGAGGGTACCGAGTGCATACCGAGTGGGTACCGAGAGCATACCGAGTGGTTACCGAGACCCTTTTGGTGCAAGCCAAAAAGTCTCGGTTTTGTAAGGGGGTTTTTCCGAAAAGGTAGTGCGTTTTCCGACCGAGTGGATACCGAGAGGGTACCGAGTGCATACCGAGTGGGTACCGAGAGCATACCGAGTGCATACCGAGAGGGTACCGAGAGCATACCGAGAGCCTTTTGGTGAAAGAACAGCTTTTCTCTTTTTCTCTCTCTCTTTCCTTTTTGGTTTTCATTCATGTGAGATTACCCCGCTCTCTCTTTCCTTTCTCTCTCTCTCTTTCCTCTTTGGCTCTGACTCAAACGGGACAGCGGACGTCCCTCTCTCTCTGTCTTTCCTTTCTCTCTCTCTTTTCCCTTTCTTTGGCTTTGACCTGCATGTGAGAGCGGACGCCCCTCTCTCTCTCTGTTTTTCATTCACGTGAGAGAGAGTCCCTCTCTCTCTCTTTCCTTCTCTGTTGTTTTTTTTTTTTTTTTTTGTTCGCCAAGGCACAACAACAGGCGACGGTGACGGCACGGAGGTCGACGCAGGCAAGGCCCAGGCGGTGGGCACGGGCGACGCAGTCGGCGCGGGCATGGGAGGCGCAGGCGGCGGCTGTGGAACGGCGGCGAGCACGGGGTCCAGGCCGAGGTAGGGCTGCACGTTGACGCCCCAGCGGGCGGGGTCGAGGTGGAAGGCGGCGAGGGCGCGGGAGCGGCAGAGGTTCTCGATCTCGTCGGTGAACTCGTTGCCGCTGTAGTAGCGCGCGCCTGGCATGCCCTCGGAGTACTTGTTGGTGAGGGGGCTGCCGAGGGCCTCGATGACAGCGAACGAGGTGACGTTCTCCGATGCGATCAGCTCGATCCCTCGGCACTGCCGGCGCTTCTCCCGCTTGATCAGGTCGAAGACCTCCTCGTCGGCGGCATGCAAGGGAGTCAGGCCCCAGTCGGCGACGGCGTCCATGGCGACGGTGGCAAGGTGAGTGGAGCGGCAGAGGATGAGGGATGGCGGAGATCGGGGCGGCTCCCTTGTTCCTGCGGTGCAGACGGGAGGGAGGAGGCTGGCGGCGGCCGGTCGCGGGCTGGGGGGCTGGCCCCGATCGGATCGGAGAGGGGGGCTGCGGGCACGAGTCGGGCCCTCTCTCTCTCTTTCCGTTTCCCGTTCTTTCCTTTCTTTTTTTCTTTGTCAGGCTCTGGTTCGCGCGATACAACAACAGCAGCAGCAGCAGCGTGGAGGCCAACGAGCGGCTGTGTCGGGCCGCGGCACTGGAGGAGGTGATCAGTCCGGGCGCGGGGCAGGCGACGGTGTCGGGCAGGGTCTAGGCGACGCCAGCGACGAAGGGCGGCTCGGCCGATCGGATCGGTTGCGAGGCAGGCTCCGTGCGAGAGAGAGTGGGTGCGAGAGAGAGCCCTCGGTGAGAGAAAGGACCCATGCGAGAGAGATCCGTGCACGAGGTCCTTCCCCTTTCCAGCTCTCTTGTGCTGTGCTACGGGTCGGACAGCTTTAGCAACAGCGGTGGTCGATGCTGGGTGCGGACGGCAGTGGCTGGAGGATGCGCATGGAAGCCGTTGACATGCGAGGAGGGATACCCGGGTGTGGTTCGCTGATCCCCTCTGGGTTGGCTTGGGCTGCTGCGAAGAGGACATGCAGGGTTGCTTCGGGTCGCTGTGAGACAGCACGCACGGAGGGGTCGCCTCGGTCCGCTGCGAGACGGAGTGCGCGGCAGGGGAGGATGAGTTAGGTTCGTCATCGTCACCGTGTGACGAATTACATGAGGAGAATGCGCGGGAGGGTGCTTTGTTCATTCGACCCCCTATTCCCATTCTGATCGGTTGTCGCCAAGAGCACGTACGCGTGGGCCGGGAGAGGTGCAAGTTCTTCTTTCATACCCGGCGCTTGGCCTGCTACGAGTTGGGCGTGTAACGAACCGAATTGAGGGCGTGAGCGCATCCGTCATTGCCGTGTAATTATTCTGATGCTAGTCTTCGAAGAAAAAGACCTTGAGACCCTCTGACAGTCATAACTTTTCATACGCATGTCGGATGAATGCGTATAAGGTGTCGTTGCGTAGGCATCGAAGAAACGGTCAAAGTGGACGTGAAACATTGTTCGCCTTGACGTGTAACTTTTCCGTTGCTTAGCTTCGGGGATAAGGCACTCGAAAACCTCTGACAGCCATAACTTTTCATACACGTGTCGGCTCAACGCATATAAGGTGCCGTTGTGTCGGTGCCGAAAAACCGATCAAAGTGGATGTGAAACATCGTATACCTTGACGAGTAACTTTTCCGGTAATCACCTTCATAAAGAGATGACTCTAAAGAACGCGTTGACCGAGTGTCCTACGCGCGTCTTGAAGAGGCATCGATACGCGGTAACTCATCCGTCTCTGTTCGACACCCAACTGCACCTAGTTACTGTATTCACTAGGGACTGCAGTCGGGCCCTAGTGATGACGCGGCAGTTACCACGAGTCCACCCCCAGATAAGAAGGAAGAATTTTGCTTGTGAAGTTTGTACAGCCAACTCAATAGGTTTGGATGAGATGCTATCCAACCGACCAAAAGGAAGATAGCTCTTCATCTTTGGCTGATCCTTGCGTGCGAACGCCACTTGAATTGAATTGACTAATAAGTTTGGATGGCGCCGAGCACCCCCCCTCTCGGTTTTCTGTCGAAACCGAGGGATGGGCTGCTGATGGTGTGCCGTCGCATCCTCCCCACTTGGTTTTTCTGCGAAACCGAGGGGGGGCTGCTTGTTGATGTCGACACTACCCCCTCTTGGTTTTCTAACGAAACCAAGGGGTGTGCGGTTGACGGTGTGCCGTTACCCCCTCCCTACTCGATTTTTGTGCAAAACCGATGGGGGGCTGCTTGTTGATGCCGACACATACACCCTCTCGGTTTTCTAACGAAACCGAGGGGTGTGCTGCTGATGGTGTGCCGTCACCCCCTCCCCACTCGGTTTTTGTACGAAAACCGAGAGAGAGATGCTTGTTGATGCTGATGGTGTGCCGTCACCTCTTCCCAACTCGGTTTTTGTGCGAAACCGAGGGGGGGCTGCTTGTTGGTGCCGACACACACCCCCTCTCGGTTTTCTGACGAAACCGAGGGGTGTGCTGATGGTGTGCCGTCACCCCCTCCCTACGGTTTTTGTGCAAAACCGAGGGGGGGATGCTTGTTGGTGCCGACACACACCCCCTCTCGGTTTTCTGACGAAACCAAGGGGTGTGCTGATGGTGGACCGTCATCCCCTCCCCACTCGGTTTTTGTGTGAAACCGAGGGGGGGTTGCTTGTTGATGCTGACACACACCCCCTCTCGGTTTTTGACGAAACCGAGGGGTGTGCTGCTGATGGTGTGCCGTCACCTCTTCCCTACTCGATTTTTGTGCGAAACCGAGGGGGGGCTGCTTGTTGGTGCCGACACACACCCCCTCTCGGTTTTCTGACGAAACCGAGGGGTGTGCTGATGGTGGGCCGTCATCCCCTCCCCACTCGGTTTTTGTGCGAAACCGAGGGGGGGCTGCTTGTTGATGCCGACACACACCCCCTCTCGGTTTTTGACAAAACCGAGGGGTGTGCTGCTGATGGTGTGCCGTTACCTCTTCCCTACTCGGTTTTTGTGCGAAACCGAGGGGGGGCTGCTTGTTGGTGCCGACACCCACCCCCTCTCGGTTTTCTGACGAAACCGAGGGGTGTGCTGATGGTGTGCCGTCATCCCCTCCCCACTCGGTTTTTCTGCGAAACCGAGGGAGGGCTGCTTGTAGATGCCGACACATACCCCCTCTCGGTTTTTGACGAAACCGAGGGGTGTGCTGCTGATGGTGTGCCGTCACCTCTTCCCTACTCGGTTTTTGTGCGAAACCGAGGGGGGGCTGCTTGTTGGTGCCGACACACACCCCCTCTCGGTTTTCTGACGAAACCGAGGGGTGTGCTGATGGTGGGCCGTCATCCCCTCCCCACTCGGTTTTTGTGCGAAACCGAGGGGGGGTTGCTTGTTGATGCCGACACACACCCCCTCTCGGTTTTTGACAAAACCGAGGGGTGTGCTGCTGATGGTGTGTCGTCACCTCTTCCCTACTCGGTTTTTGTGCGAAACCGAGGGGGGACTGCTTGTTGGTGCCGACACACACCCCCTCTTGGTTTTCTGACGAAACCGAGGGGTGTGCTGATGGTGTGCCGTCACCCCCTCCCCACTCGGTTTTTGTGCGAAACCGAGGGGAGGATGCTTGTTGGTGCCGACACACACCCCCTCTCGGTTTTCTGACGAAACCGAGGGGTGTGCTGATGGTGTGCCGTCATCCCCTCCCCACTCGATTTTTCTGCGAAACCGAGGGAGGGCTGCTTGTAGATGCCGACACATACCCCCTCTCGGTTTTTTGACAAAACCGAGGGGTGTGCTGCTGATGGTGTGCCGTCACCTCTTCCCTACTCGGTTTTTGTGCGAAACCGAGGGGGGGGCTGCTTGTTGGTGCCGACACCCCATTATTGGGGCTGCTTAGAAAAGACCAAAAAGTATCGGTATTGAAAATAGTGTATTTTTCGAATTTCAGCCCCCTTTGAAACCGACACTTTTTCGGTAAAATGCTGGTGCGCGAGGATGTCGGCGAGGGACAATGCTACATTCGAGGGGGTTTCTTAGAGATAATCTAGGATGACGCCGCATGATGGCCAGCCGGTCTTCACCCAATGTATTACCGTACCTGGTTACTGTATTCACCAGGTACTACGGTCACGCGAGGGTGTTGACTTGGCCAGGATCAAGGAAGCACCATTTTATCCCGTGTTACCCACCGTCGACTGCACCAGTGTGGAGACACGCAATGACAGAGTCAGACCGACCACCCCCTGACCGGTTTGGAACCGTTAGTCGTCGAGAAAAGGTGATGGCCATTGACAATCTAATGCTTAGACCTGAGTGACAAGACTAAGCTTGGACTTTTGATCGAATGCCAATACGTCGGCGACGACGTCTCGGACCTTGTCTTCGAATGCCAAGAGCTGGGCCTTGGGCTTGTAGAGTGCCGAGGCGCTGGTCGCCTCGGACTTTGTCTTCGAGTGCCAAGGGCTGGGCCTTGGGCTCATAGAGTGCCGAGGCATTGGCCGCCTCGGTCTTTGTCTACGGGTGCCAAGGACCGGGCCTTGGGCTTGTAGAGTGCCGAGGCATTGGTCGCCTCGGACTTTGTCTTCGAGTGCCAAGGGCTGGGCCTTGGGCTTGTAGAGTGCCGAGGCATTGGTCGCCTCGGACTTTATCTTCTAGTGCCAAGGGCTAGGCCTTGGGCTTGTAGAGTGCCGAGGCATTGGTCGCCTCGGACTTTGTCTTCAGGTGTCAAGGACCGGGCCTTGGGCTTGTAGAGTGCCGAGGCGCTGGTCGCCTCAGACTTGGTCTTCGAGTGCCAAGGGCTAGGCCTTGAGCTTGTAGAGTGCCGAGGCATTGGTCGCCTCGGACTTTGTCTTCGGGTGCCAAGGGCTGGGCCTTGGGCTTGTAGAGTGCCGAGGAGTTAGTCGCCTCGGACTTCGTGTTCGAATGCCAAGGGCTGGACCTTGGGCTTGTAGAGTACCGAGGCATTGGCCGCCTCGGACTTTGTCTTCGAATGCCAAGGGCTAGGCCTTGGGCTTGTAGAGTGCCGAGGCATTGGTTGCCTCGGACTTCGTGTTCGAATGCCAAGGGCTGGGCCTTGGGCTTGTAGAGTACCGAGGCATTGGCTGCCTCGGACTTTGTCTTCGAATGCCAAGGGCTAGGCCTTGGGCTTGTAGAATGCCGAGGCATTGGTCGCCTCGGACTTTGTCTTCGAATGCCAAGGGCTATGCCTTGGGCTTGTAGAGTGCCGAGGCATTGGTCGCCTCGGACTTTGTCTTCGAATGCCAAGGGCTGGGCCTTGGGCTTGTAGAGTGCCGAGGCATTGGTCGCCTCGGACTTTGTCTTCGAATGCCAAGGGCTGGGCCTTGGGCTCGTAGAGTGCCGAGGCATTGGCCGCCTCAGACTTTGTCTATGGGTGCCAAGGATCGGGCCTTGGGCTTGTAGAGTGCCGAGGCATTGGTCGCCTCGAACTTTGTCTTCGAGTGTCAAGGATGTCTCCTTGAACTTGGTGCATGTCAAAGCGACGACGCCTGCCTTGGACTTATTCTCATTGCCTTGGATAAGTATAGTTGATAGTTTAGCTTGACCTGGATTGTCAGGAGCATTTTTATCTGACTTTCACCTTGAAAGGGCGTAGCCGAATTGCCTTCGAGCTTCTGACTTGAATGGGTGGAATCGAAGGTCTTTGGTTGACCTGGGTTACCAGGAGCTTTTTATCGGACTTTAGCCTAGAGAGGGCATAGCCGAATTGCCTTCGAGCTTCCGACTTGAATGGGCGGAATCGAAGGTCTTTGGTTGACCTGGGTTGCCAGGAGCCTTTTTATCGGTCTTTAGCCTCGAGAGGGTGTAGCCGAATTGCCTTCGAGCTTCCGACTTGAACGGGCGGAATCGAAGGTCTTTGGTTGACCTAGGTTGCCAAGAGCCTTTTTATCGGACTTTAGCCTCGAGAGGGCGTAGTCGACTTACCTTCGAGCTTCCGACTTGAATGGGCGGAATCGAAGGTCTTTGGTTGACCTGGGTTGCCAGGAGCCTTTTTATCGGGCTTTAGCCTCGAGAGGGCGTAGCCGAATTGCCTTCGAGCTTCCAACTTGAATGGGCGGAATCGAAGGTCTTTAGTTGACCTGGGTTGCCAGGAGCCTTTTTATCAGACTTTAGCCTCGAGAGGGCGTAGCCGAATTGCCTTCGAGCTTCCGACTTGAATGGGCGGAATCGAAGGTCTTTGGTTGACCTGGGTTGCCAGGAGCCTTTTTGTCGGACTTTAGCCTCGAGAGGGCATAACCGAATTGCCTTCGAGCTTCCAACTTGAATGGGCGGAATCGAAGGTCTTTGATTGACCTGGGTTGCCAGGAGCCTTTTTATCGGACTTTAGCCTCGAGAGGGCGTAGCCGAATGGCCTTCGAGCTTCCGACCTGAATGGGCAGAATCGAAGGTCTTTGGTTGGTCTTCATCAGCAATTGGAGAGTTGTGGGCCACAACCCCTGCTCTTCCAGCTACCTTCTTTAGGGAATCCCTCTCTTGCTCGAGGGCTGTGTTCCTCTTGAGAAGGTTCAACAGCTGGAAATCAGCAGCCGAAATTTCATATGTAGTTAGATCGTTGTCCCCTTGGGTGGCGTGCTCTTTGCCAGATTGTTGCCTCGGGAATGGTGGGTCCTGCCGATTGCTGTGGCTTCCCGGATGACTTCCTTGTGGCCCCAGTCGCTTATAAACATTTCTTCGATTGGTTGCAACCGAGACTTCTTGTTCTTCTTCGATTAGCACGTCGATTGTCCGATCAGCACCCACCTTTGGTGGGTTGGTGCTGGCCTTCACCATCGAGCGTGTTGATGTCGGCGTGATGAAGGCGTTGAGGTTCATTTGGAGGAGGACTTGTGGCTCGTCACCACAAGCTGAATAGGAGTCGGTAAAGGTGTGGGTAAGACCTCTATCGATATCCCACAGACGGCGCCAAAGATTGTGGGGGGAAATTTCCGAGCCGCCTTGATCGGGAACCCCGCCCCACAGCCTTGATTGAATGTGGATGGTTTGTAGAGTTAAAGAGATGGGAGAATAGATAGAGAGAATAAAGAGCGATGACACAAGGATTGGTGACGGAGTTCGGCCTTACAACCTACGTCTCCGGGCGAGAGGTGCCACCTGATCTTCACTATAATTTGAATATAAAGGGTTGAGCGTTCTCTCGACAGGCCGAGAGAAGCTTCTTACAGTGGGGTTGCACGGAGCAACTAGAAGAGAACAAGGTGGGGAGAATAGAGCTCTAGCACTTGCTCTGGGATCCTCCTCCTCTGATTGAATGGCCAACCCCTTTCCTGGATGCCTTGGGGGTCCTTTTATAGTGTAGGCACATGCCCGATATGGCAGTGATGACGTGACACTGGTTCTGGGCCTCCTTGCTGGGCCCTTATTGGGCCGTTGTTTGGGCCCAATAAAGGGTAGGGCTTGATCTGCGAGCCTCGTAGAATGGGCCCATGTGAGCCCAGGCGGGCTTACCCATTTGGGCCGTTGCGCGGGCCCATGTTGCTCTGATCTGGTCCGGTACAATTTTTGTACCCACATGATCCATTCTAATTCATTCGTACGATTCATTCTACTTCATTCTCACGAATGTATCCATTCTAATTCATTCGTACAATCCATTCTAATTCATTCGCACGATCAATTCTAATTCATTCGTATGATCCATTCTAATTCATTCCTACGATCTAATCTAATTCATTCGTTCGAATGTATCCATTCTAATTCATTCGTACGATTCATTCTAATTCATTCGTTCGATCCATTCTAATTCATTCGTACGATCCATTCTACTTCATTCTCACGAATATATCCATTCTAATTCATTCGTACAATCCATTCTAATTCATTCACACGATCAATTCTAATTCATTCGTATGATCCATTCTAATTCATTCCTACGATCTATTCTAATTCATTTGTTCGAATGTATCCATTCTAATTCATTCGTACGATTCATTCTAATTCATTTGCACGATCAATTCTAATTCATTCGTATGATCCATTCTAATTCATTCCTACGATCCATTCTACTTCATTCGCACGAATGTATCCATTCTAATTCATTCGTACGATCCATTCTAGTTCATTCGCACGAATGTATCCATTCTAATTCATTCGTACAATCCATTCTAATTCATTCGCACGATCAATTCTAATTCATTCGTATGATTCATTCTAATTCATTCGTACGATCCATTCTACTTCATTCGCACGAATGTATCCATTCTAATTCATTCGTACAATCCATTCTAATTCATTCGCACGATCAATTCTAATTCATTCGTATGATCCATTCTAATTCATTCCTACGATCTATTCTAATTCATTCGTTCGAATGTATCCATTCTAATTCATTCGTACGATTCATTCTAATTCATTCGTACGATCCATTCTGATTCATTCGTACGATCCATTCTACATCATTTGCACGAATGTATCCATTCTAATTCATTCGTACAATCCATTTTAATTCATTCGTACGATCCATTCTACTTCATTCGCACGAATGTGTTTCCGAATTTGCTGATCCATTCTAATTCATTCGTACGATCCATTCTAATTCATTCGCACAAATGTATCCATTCTAATTCATTCGCTCGAATATATCCATTTTAATTCATTCGTACGATCCATTCTAATTCATTCGTACGATCTAATTCATTCATACGATCCATTCTAATTCATTCGCACGATCAATTCTAATTCATTCGTACGATCCATTCTAATTCATTCATACAATCTATTCTAATTCATTCGCACGAATATATCCATTCTAATGCATTCGTACGATCCACCCTAATTCCTTCGTATGATCCATTCTAATTCATTCGGACGAATGTATCCATTGTAATTCATTCGTACGATCCATTCGAATTCATTCATACGATCCATTCTAATTCATTCATACGATCCATTCTAATTCATTCGCACGAATGTATTCATTCGGACAATCTATTCTAATTTATTCGTACGATCCATTCTAATTCATTAGCACGATCCATTCTAATTCATTCGTACGATTCATTCTAATTCATTCGTACGATCCATTCTAATTCATTCGTACGATCCTTTCTACTTCATTCGCACGAATGTATCCATTCTAATTCATTCGTACAATCCATTCTAATTCATTCGCACGATCAATTCTAATTCATTCGTATGATCCATTCTAATTCATTCCTACGATCTATTCTAATTCATTCATACGATCCATTCTAATTCATTCATACAATCCATTCTAATTCATTCAGACAATCCATTCTAATTCATTCGCACGATCCATTCTACTTCATTCGTACGAATGTATCCATTCTAATTCATTCGTACAATCCATTCTAATTCATTCGCACGATCATTTCTAATTCATTCGTATGATCCATTCTTATTCATTCCTACGATCTATTCTAATTCATTCGTTCGAATGTATCCATTCTAATTCATTCGTACGATTCATTCTAATTCATTCGTACGATTCATTCTAATTCATTCGTACAATCCATTCTACATCATTCGCACGAATGTATCCATTCTAATTCATTCGTATGATCCATTCTAATTCATTCGTATAATCCATTCTAATTCATTCGCACGATCAATTCTAATTCATTCGTATGATCCATTCTAATTCATTCCTACGATCTATTCTAATTCATTCATTCGAATGTATCCATTCTAATTCATTCGTACGATTCATTCTAATTCAGTCGTACGATCCATTCTAATTCATTCGTACGATCCATTCTACTTAATTCGCACAAATGTATCCATTCTAATTCATTCGTACAATCCATTCTAATTCATTCGCAC
The DNA here is from genome assembly GCA_947650365.1 of Chamaelirium japonicum. Lineage (NCBI taxonomy): Eukaryota > Viridiplantae > Streptophyta > Magnoliopsida > Liliales > Melanthiaceae > Chamaelirium > Chamaelirium japonicum. The sequence goes on from CANTAL010000154.1 coordinate 378,815, forward strand.
GATCAATTCTAATTCATTCGTATGATCCATTCTAATTCATTCCTACGATCTATTCTAATTCATTCGTTCGAATGTATCCATTCTAATTCATTCGTATGATTCATTCTAATTCATTCGTACGATCCATTCTAATTCATTCATACGATCCATTCTACTTCATTCGCACGAATGTATCCATTCTAATTCATTCGTACAATCCATTCTAATTCATTCGCACGATCAATTCTAATTCATTCATATGATCCATTCTAATTCATTCCTACGATCTATTCTAATTCATTCGTTCGAATGTTTCCATTCTAATTCATTCGTACGATTCATTCTAATTCATTCGTACGATCCATTCTGATTCATTCGTACGATCCATTCTAATTCATTCGTACGATCCATTCTACTTCATTCGCACGAATGTATCCATTCTAATTCATTCGTACAATCCATTCTAATTCATTCGCACGATCAATTCTAATTCATTCGTATGATCCATTCTAATTCATTCCTACGATCTATTCTAATTCATTCGTTCGAATGTATCCATTCTAATTCATTCGTACGATCCATTCTACCTCGTTCGCACGAATGTATCCATTCTAATTCATTCGTACAATCCATTCTAATTCATTCGCACGATCAATTCTAATTCATTCGTATGATCCATTCTAATTCATTCCTACGATCTATTCTAATTCATTCGTTCGAATGTATCCATTCTAATTCATTCGTATGATCCATTCTACTTCATTCGCACGAATGTATCCATTCTAATTCATTCGTACAATCCATTCTAATTCATTCGCACGATCAACTCTAATTCATTCGTATGATCCATTCTAATTCATTCGTACATTCGTGCGAATGATGTTGAATGGATCATACGAATGAATCAGAATGGATCGTACGAATGAATTAGAATGGATCGTATAAATGAATTAGAATGGATCGTGCGAATGAATTAGAATGGATCGTATGACTGAATTAGAATGGATACATTCGTGCGAATGAATTAGAATGGATCGTACGAATGAGTAAGAATGGATCATACAAATGAAATGGAATGGATCGTACGAATGAATTAGAATGGATCGTGCTAATGAATTAGAATGGATCGTACGAATAAATTAGAATAGATTGTCCGAATGAATACATTCGTGCGAATGAATTAGAATGGATCGTATGAATGAATTAGAATGGATTGTATGAATGAATTCGAATGGATCGTACGAATGAATTAGAATGGATACATTCGTGCGAATGAAGTAGAATGGATCGTACGAATGAATTAGAATGAATACATTCGTGCGAATGAAGTAGAATGGATCGTACGAATGAATTAGAATGGATCGTACGAATGAATTAGAATGAATCGTACGAATGAATTAGAATGGATACATTCGAACGAATGAATTAGAATTGATCGTAGGAATGAATTAGAATGGATCATACGGATGAATTAGAATTGATCGTGCGAATGAACTAGAATGGATTGTACGAATGAATTAGAATGGATACATTCGTGCAAATGAAGTAGAATGGATCGTACGAATGAATTAGAATGGATCGTACGAATGAAGTAGAATGGATTGTACGAATGAATTAGAATGGATACATTCGTGCGAATGAAGTAGAATGGATCGTACGAATGAATTAGAATGGATCGTACGAATGAATTAGAATGAATCGTACGAATGAATTTGAATGAATCGTACGAATGAATTAGAATGGATACATTCGAACGAATGAATTAGAATAGATCGTAGGAATGAATTAGAATGGATCATACGAATGAATTAGAATTGATCGTGCGAATGAATTAGAATGGATCATACGAATGAATTAGAATTGATCGTGCGAATGAATTAGAATGGATTGTACGAATGAATTAGAATGGATACATTCGTGCGAATGAAGTAGAATGGATCGTACGAATGAATTAGATTGGATCGTACGAATGAATTAGAATGGATCATACAAATGAATTAGAATTGATCGTGCGAATGAATTAGAATGGATTGTACGAATGAATTAGAATGGATACATTCATGCGAATGAAGTAGAATGGATCGTACGAATGAATTAGAATGGATCGTACGAATGAATTAGAATGAATCGTGCGAATGAATTAGAATGGATCGTAAGAATGAATTAGAATGAATCGTACGAATGAATTAGAATGAATACATTCGAACGAATAAATTAGAATAGATCGTAGGAATGAATTAGAATGGATCATATGAATGAATTAGAATTGATCGTGCGAATGAATTAGAATGGATTGTACGAATGAATTAGAATGGATACATTCATGCGAATGAAGTAGAATGGATCGTACGAATGAATCAGAATGGATCGTACGAATGAATTAGAATAAATCGTACGAATGAATTAGAATGGATACATTCGAACGAATGAATTAGAATAGATCGTAGGAATGAATTAGAATGGATCATACGAAAGAATTAGAATTGATCGTGCGAATCAATTAGAATGGATTGCACGAATGAATTAGAATGGATACATTCGAGCGAATGAAGTAGAATGGATCGTACGAATGAATTAGAATGGATCGTACGAATGAATTAGAATGAATCGTACGAATGAATTAGAATGGATACATTCGAACGAATGAATTAGAATAGATCGTTATAATGAATTAGAATGGATCATACGAATGAATTAGAATTGATCGTGCGAATGAATTAGAATGGATTGTACGAATGAATTAGAATGGATACATTCGTGCGAATGAAGTAGAATGGATCGTACGAATGAATTAGAATGAATCGTACGAATGAATTAGAATGGATACATTCGAACGAATGAATTAGAATAGATCGTAGGAATGAATTAGAATGGATCATACGAATGAATTAGAATTGATCGTGCGAATGAATTAGAATGGATTGTACGAATGAATTAGAATGGATACATTCGTGCGAATGAAGTAGAATGGATCGTACGAATGAATTAGAATGGATCGTACGAATGAATTAGAATGAATCGTACGAATGAATTAGAATGGATACATTCGAACGAATGAATTAGAATAGATCGTAGAAATGAATTAGAATGGATACATTCGAACGAATGATTTAGAATGGATCGTACGAATGAATTAGAATTGATTGTACGAATGAATTAGAATGGATACATTCGTGCGAATGAAGTAGAATGGATCGTACGAATGAATTGTACGAATGAATTAGAATGTATACATTCGAACGAATGAATTAGAAAAGATCGTAGGAATGAATTAGAATGGATCATACGAATGAATTAGAATTGATTGTGCGAATGAATTAGAATGGATTGTACAATCTATTCTAATTCATTCGTTCGTACGATCCAATCTAATTCATTCGTACGATCCATTCTAATTCATTCGCACGATCTATTCTAATTCATTCGTTCGAATGTATCCATTCTCGTACGAATGAAATAGAATGGATCGTACGAATGAATTAGAATGGATGGTGCTAATGAATTAGAATGGATCGTACGAATGACTTAGAATAGATTGTGCGAATGAATTAGAATGGATCGTACGAATAAATTAGAATGGATACATTCGTGCGAATGAAGTAGAATGGATCATACGAATAAATTAGAATGGATCGTACGAATGAATCAGAATGGATCATACGAATGAATTAGAATGAATCGTACGAATGAATTAGAATGGAAACATTCGAACGAATGAATTAGAGATCCATTCTACTTCATTCGCACGAATGTATCCATATAATTCATTCATACAATCCATTCTAATTCATTCGCACGATCAATTCTAATTCATTCGTATGATCCATTCTAATTCATTCCTACGATCTATTCTAATTCATTCGTTCGAATGTTTCCATTCTAATTCATTCGTACGATTCATTCTAATTCATTCGTACGATCCATTCTTATTCATTCGTACGATCCATTCTAATTCATTCGTACGATCCATTCTACTTCATTCGCACGAATGTATCCATTCTAATTCATTCGTACAATCCATTCTAATTCATTCGCATGATCAATTCTAATTCATTCGTATGATCCATTCTAATTCATTCCTATGATCTATTCTAATTCATTCGTTCGAATGTTTCCATTCTAATTCATTCGTACGATTCATTCTAATTCATACGTACGATCCATTCTAATTCATTCGTACGATCCATTCTACTTCATTCGCAGGAATGTATCCATTCTAATTCATTTGTACGATCCATTCGAACGAATAAATTAGAATGGATACATTCGAACGAATGAATTAGAATGGATACATTCGAACGAATAAATTAGAATAGATCGTAGGAATGAATTAGAATGGATTGTACGAATGAATTAGAATGGATACATTCGTGCGAATAAAGTAGAATGGATCGCACGAATGAATTAGAATAGATCGTACGAATGAATTAAATAGATCATACGAATGAATTAGAATTGATCGTGCGAATGAATTAGAATGGATTATACAAATGAATTAGAATGGATACATTCGTGCGAATGAAGTAGAATGGATCGTGCGAATGAATTAGAATGGATCGTACGAATGAATTAAAATAATCGTACGAATGAATTAGAATGGATACATTCGAATGAATAAATTAGAAAAGATCGTAGGAATGAATTAGAATGGATCATACGAATGAATTAGAATTGATCATGCGAATGAATTAGAATGGATTGTACGAATGAATTAGAATGGATACATTCGTGCGAATGAAGTAGAATGGATCGTACGAATGAATGAGAATGGATCGTACGAATGAATTAGAATGAATCGTACGAATGAATTAGAATGGATACATTCGAACGAATGAATTAGAATAGATCGTAGGAATGAATTAGAATGGATCATACGAATGAAATAGAATTGATTGTGCGAATGAATTAGAATGGATTGCACGAATGAATTAGAATGGATACATTCGAGCGAATGAAATGGAATGGATCGTACGAATGAATTAGAATGGATCGTACGAATGAATTAGAATGAATCGTACGAATGAATTAGAATGGATACATTCGAACGAATGAATTAGAATAGATCGTAGGAATGAATTAGAATGGATCATACGAATGAATTAGAATTGATCGTGCGAATGAATTAGAATGGATTGTACGAATGAATTAGAATGGATACATTCATACGAAAGAGTAAAAATGGATCGTACGAATGAAATAGGAATGAATTAGAATGGATCGTTCGAATGAATTAGAATGGATCGTACGAATGAATTAGAATGGATCGTACGAATGAATCAGAATGGATCGTACGAATGAATTTGAATTGATACATTCGTGCGAATGAAGTAGAATGGATCGTACGAATGAATTAGAATGGATTGTATGAATGAATTAGAATAGATCGTAGGAATGAATTAGAATGGATCATACGAATGAATTAGAATTGATCGTGCAAATGAATTAGAATGGATTGTATGAATGAATTAGAATGCATACATTCGTGCGAATGAAGTAGAATGGATCGTACGAATGAATTAGAATGGATCGTACGAATGAATTAGAATGAATCGTACGAATGAATTAGAATGGATACATTCGAACGAATGAATTAGAATAGATCGTAGGAATGAATTAGAATGGATCATACGAATAAATTAGAATTGATCGTGCGAATGAATTAGAATGGATTGTACGAATGAATTAGAATGGATTGTACGAATGAATTAGAATGGATACATTCGTGCGAATGAAGTAGAATGGATCGTACGAATGAATTAGAATGGATCGTACGAATGAATTAGAATGGATCATACGAATGAAGTAGAATGGATCGTACGAATGGAATATATCCATTCTAATGCATTCATACGATCCACCCTAATTCCTTCGTATTATCCATTCTAATTCATTCGGATGAATGTATCCATTGTAATTCATTCGTACGATTCATTCGAATTCATTCATACGATCCATTCTAATTCATTCATACGATCCATTCTAATTCATTCGCACGAATGTATTCATTCGGACAATCTATTCTAATTTATTCGTACGATCCAGTCTAATTCATTCGCACTAATGTATCCATTCTAATTCATTCGTACAATCCATTCTAATTCATTCGCACGATCAATTCTAATTCATTCGTATGATCCATTCTAATTCATTCCTACGATCTATTCTAATTCATTCGTTTGAATGTTTCCATTCTAATTCATTCGTATGATTCATTCTAATTCATTCGTACGATCCATTCTGATTCATTCATACGATCCATTCTACATCATTCGCATGAATGTATCCATTCTAATTTATTCGTACAATCCATTCTAATTCATTCGCACGATCAATTCTAATTCATTCGTATGATCCATTCTAATTCATTCCTACGATCTATTCTAATTCATTCATTCGAATGTATCCATTCTAATTCATTCGTACAATTCATTCTAATTCATTCGTACGATCCACTCTAATTCATTCGTACGATCCATTCTACTTCATTCGCACGAATGTATCCATTCTAATTCATTCGTGCAATCCATTCTAATTCATTCGCACGATCAATTCTAATTCATTCGTATGATCCATTCTAATTCATTCCTATGATCTATTCTAATTTATTCGTTCGAATGTATCCATTCTAATTCATTCGTATGATTCATTCTAATTCATTCATACGATCCATTCTAATTCATTCGTACGATCCATTCTAATTCATTCGGACGAATGTATCCATTGTAATTCATTCGTACGATCCATTCGAATTCATTCATACGATCCATTCTAATTCATTCATACGATCCATTCTAATTGATTCGCACGAATGTATTAATTCGGACAATCTATTCTAGTTTATTCGTACGATCCATTCTAATTCATTAGCACGATCCATTCTAATTCATTCGTACGATCCATTCTATTTCATTTATATGATCCATTCTTACTTATTCGTACGATCCATTCTAATTCATTCGCACGAATGTATCCATTCTAATTCAATCATATGATCCATTCTAATTCATTCGCACGATCCATTCAAATTCATTTATACGATCCATTCTACTTCATTCGTACGATCCATTCTGATTCATTCGTACGATCCATTCTACATCATTCGCACGAATGTACAAATGAATTAGAATGGATCATACGAATGAATTAGAATTGATCGTGCGAATGAATTATAATGGATTGTACGAATGAATTAGAATGGATACATTCGTGCGAATGAAGTAGAATGGATCGTACGAATGAATTAGAATGGATCGTACGAATGAATTAAAATGGATACATTCGAATGAATGAATTAGAATAGATCGTAGGAATGAATTAGAATGGATCATACGAATGAATTAGAATTGATCGTGCGAATGAATTAGAATGGATTGTACGAATGAATTAGAATGGATACATTCGTGCGAATGAAGTAGAATGGATCGTACGAATGAATTAGAATGGATCGTACGAATGAATTAGAATGGATACATTCGAACGAATGAATTAGAATAGATCGTAGGAATGAATTAGAATGGATCATACGAATGAATTAGAATTGATCGTGCGTTTTCACACGAAAATATCCATTCTAATTCATTCATACGATCTAATCTAACTCATTCACATGATCTATTCTAATTTATTATTTCGATCCATTCAAATTCATTCGTACGATCCATTCTAATACATTCGCATGAATGTATCCATTCTAATTCATTCATACAATCCATTCTAATTCATTCGCACGATTAATTCTAATTCATTCGTATGATCCATTCTAATTCATTCCTACGATCTATTCTAATTCATTCGTTCGAATGTTTCCATTCTAATTCATTCGTACGATTCATTCTAATTCATTCGTACGATCCATTCTGATTCATTCGTACGATCCATTCTAATTCATTCGTACGATCCATTCTACTTCATTCGCACGAATGTATCCATTTTAATTCATTCGTACAATCCATTCTAATTCATTCGCACGATCAATTCTAATTCATTCGTATGATCCATTCTAATTCATTCCTACGATCTATTCTAATTTATTCGTTCGAATGTATCCATTCTAATTCATTCGTACGATCCATTCTAATTCATTCGTACAATCCATTCTACTTCATTCGCACGAATGTATCCATTCTAATTCATTCGTACAATCCATTCTAATTCATTCGCACGATCAATTCTAATTCATTCGTATGATCCATTCTAATTCATTCCTACGATCTATTCTAATTCATTCGTTCGAATGTATCCATTCTAATTCTTTCATATGATCCATTCTAATTCATTCGTACGATCCATTCTAATTCATTCGTACGATCCATTCTACTTCATTCGCACGAATGTATCCATTCTAATTCATTCGTACAATCCATTCTAATTCATTCGCACGATCAATTCTAATTCATTCGTATGATCCATTCTAATTCATTCCTACGATCTATTCTAATTCATTCGTTCGAATGTATCCATTCTAATTCATTCGTACGATCCATTCTAATTCATTCGTACGATCCATTCTACCTCATTCGTACGATCCATTCTAATTCATTCGTACGATCCATTCTACTTCATTCGCACGAATGTATCCATTCTAATTCATTCGTACAATCCATTCTAATTCATTCGCACGATCAATTCTAATTCATTCGTATGATCCATTCTAATTCATTCCTACGAACTATTCTAATTCATTCGTTCGAATGTATCCATTCTAATTCATTCGTACGATCCATTCTAATTCATTCGTACGATCCATTCTACTTCATTCGCACGAATGTATCCATTCTAATTCATTCGTACAATCCATTCTAATTCATTCGCACGATCAATTCTAATTCATTCGTATGATCCATTCTAATTCATTCCTACGATCTATTCTAATTCATTCGTTCGAATGTTTCCATTCTAATTCATTCGTACGATTCATTCTAATTCATTCGTACGATCCATTCTAATTCATTCGTACGATCTATTCTAATTCATTCAATTCAAATTGCCATAATGATCATACGAATGAATTAGAATTGATTGTACGAATTAATTAGAATGGATCGTGCGAATGAATTAGAATGGATCGTACGAATGAATTAGAATGAATCGTACGAATGAATTAGAATGGAAACATTCGAACGAATGAATTAGAATAGATTGTAGGAATGAATTAGAATGGATCATACGAATGAATTAGAATTGATCGTGCGAATGAATTAGAATGGATTGTACGAATGAATTAGAATGGATACATTCGTGCGAATGAAGTAGAATGGATCGTACGAATGAATTAGAATGGATCGTACGAATGAGGTAGAATGGATCGGACGAATGAATTAGAATGGAAACATTCGAACGAATGAATTAGAATAGATCGTAGGAATGAATTAGAATGGATCATACGAAAGAATTAGAATTGATCGTGCGAATGAATTAGAATGGATTGTACGAATGAATTAGAATGGATACATTCGTGCGAATGAAGTATAATGGATCGTACGAATGAATTAGAATGGATCGTACGAATAAATTAGAATGGATACATTTGAACGAATGAATTAGAATAGATCGTAGGAATGAATTAGAATGGATCATACGAATGAATTAGAATTGATCGTGCGAATGAATTAGAATGGATTGTACGAATGAATTAGAATGGATACATTCGTGCGAATGAAGTAGAATGGATCGTACGAATGAATTAGAATGGATCGTACGAATGAATTAGAATGAATCGTACGAATGAATTAGAATGGATACATTCGTACGAATGAATTAGAATAGATCGTAGGAATGAATTAGAATGGATCATACGAATGAATTAGAATTGATCGTGCGAATGAATTAGAATGGATTGTACGAATGAATTAGAATGGATACATTCGTGCGAATGATGTAGAATGGATCGTACGAATGAATCAGAATGGATCGTACGAATGAATTAGAATGAATCGTACGAATGAATTAGAATGTATACATTCGAACGAATGAATTAGAATAGATCATAGGAATGAATTAGAATGGATCATACGAATGAATTAGAATTGATCGTGCGAATGAATTAGAATGGATTGCACGAATGAATTAGAATGGATACATTCGTGCGAATGAAGTAGAATGGATCGTACGAATGAATTAGAATGGATCGTACGAATGAATTAGAATGAATCGTACGAATGAATTAGAATGGATACATTCGAACGAATGAATTAGAATAGATCGTAGGAATGAATTAGAATGGATCATACGAATGAATTAGAATTGATAGTGCGAATGAATTAGAATGGATTGTACGAATAAATTAGAATGGATACATTCGTGCGAATAAAGTAGAATGGATCGTACGAATGAATTAGAATGGATCGTACGAATGAATTAGAATGGATACATTCGAATGAATGAATTAGAATAGATCGTAGAAATTAATTAGAATGGATCATACGAATGAATTAGAATTGATCGTGCGAATGAATTAGAATGGATTGTACGAATGAATTAGAATGGATACATTCGTGCGAATGAAGTAGAATGGATCGTTCGAATGAATTAGAATGGATCGTACGAATGAATTAGAATGAATCGTACGAATGAATTAGAATGGATACATTCGAACGAATGAATTAGAACGAATGAATTAGAATGAATCGTACGAATGAATTAGAATCGATACATTCGAACGAATGAATTAGAATAGATCGTAGGAATGAATTAGAATGGATCGTACGAATGAATTAGAATGAATCGTACGAATGAATTAGAATGGATACATTCGAACGAATAAATTAGAATAGATCGTAGGAATGAATTAGAATGGATCATACAAATGAAATAGAATTGATCGTGCGAATGAATTAGAATGGATTGTACGAATGAATTAGAATGGATACATTCGTGCGAATGAAGTAGAATGGATCGTACGAATGAATTAGAATGGATCGTACGAATGAATTAGAATGAATCGTACGAATGAATTATAATGGATACATTCGAACGAATAAATTAGAATAGATCGTAGGAATGAATTAGAATGGATCATACGAATGAATTAGAATTGATCGTGCGAATGAATTAGAATGGATTGTACGAATGAATTAGAATGGATACATTCGTGCGAATGAAGTAGAATGGATCGTACGAATGAATTAGAATGGATCGAACGAATGAATTAGAATGAATCGTACGAATGAATTAGAATGGAAACATTCAAACGAATGAATTAGAATAGATCGTAGGAATGAATTAGAATGGATCATAAGAATGAATTAGAATTGATCGTGCGAATGAATTAGAATGGATTGTACGAATGAATTAGAATGGATACATTCGTGCGAATGAAGTAGAATGGATCGTACGAATGAATTAGAATGGATCGTATGAATGAATTAGAATGAATCATACGAATGAATTAGAATGGATACATTCGAACGAATGAATTAGAATGGATACATTCGAACGAATGAATTAGAATAGATCGTAGGAATGATACGATCCATTCTAATTCATTCGTACGATCCGTTCTACTTCATTCGCACGAATGTATCCATTCTAATTCATTCGTACAATCCATTCTAATTCATTCGCACGATCAATTCTGATTCATTCGTATGATCCATTCTAATTCATTCCTATGATCTATTCTAATTCATTCGTTCGAATGTATCCATTCTAATTTATTCGTACGATTCATTCTAATTAATTCGTACGATCCATTCTAATTCATTCCTACGATCTATTCTAATTCATTCGCATGAATGTATCCATTCTAATTCATTCGTATAATCCATTCTAATTCATTCGCACGATCAATTCTAATTCATTCGTCGAATGAATTAGAATGAATATATTCGAACGAATGAATTAGAATAGATCGTAGGAATGAATTAGAATGGATCATACGAATGAATTAGAATGAATCGTGCGAATGAATTAGAATTGATTGTACGTATGAATTAGAATGGATACATTCGTGCGAATGAAGTAGAATGAATCGTACGAATGAATTAGAATGGATCGTACGAATGAATTAGAATGGATCATACGAATGAATTAGAATTGATCGTGCGAATGAATTAGAATGGATTGTACGAATGAATTAGAATGGATACATTCGTACGAATGAATTAGAATGGATCGTACGAATGAATTAGAATGGATCGTACGAATGAATTAGAATGAATCGTACGAATGAATTAGAATGGATACATTCGAACGAATGAATTAGAATAGATCGTAGGAATGAATTAGAATGGATCATACGAATGAATTAGAATTGATCGTGCGAATGAATTAGAATGAATCGTACGAATGAATTAGAATGGATACATTCGTGCGAATGAAGTAGAATGGATCGTACGAATGAATTAGAATGGATCGTACGAATGAATCAGAATAGATCATACGAATGAATTAGAATAAATCGTACGAATGAATTAGAATAGAAACATTCGAACGAATGAATTAGAATAGATCGTAGGAATGAATTAGAATGGATCATACGAATGAATTAGAATTGATCGTGCGAATGAATTAGAATGGATTGTACGAATGAATTAGAATGGATACATTCGTGCGAATGAATTAGAATGGATCATACGAATGAATTATAATTGATCGTACAATCCATTCTAATCCATTCTAATTCATTCGTACGATCCATTCTAATTCATTCGTACAATCCATTCTAATTCATTCGTACGATTCATTCTAATTCATTTGTATGATCCATTCTAATTCATTCGTACGATCCATTCTACTTCATTCGCACGAATGTATCCATTCTAATTCATTCGTACAATCCATTCTAATTCATTCGCACGATCAATTCTAATTCATTCGTATGATCCATTCTAATTCATTCCTACGATCTATTCTAATTCATTCGTTCGAATATTTCCATTCTAATTCATTCGTACGATTCATTCTAATTCATTCGTACGATCCATTCTGATTCATTCGTACGATCCATTCTAATTCATTCGTACGATCCATTCTACTTCATTCGCACGAATGTATCCATTCTAATTCATTCGTACAATCCTTTCTAATTCATTCGCACGATCAATTCTAATTCATTCGTATGATCCATTCTAATTCATTCCTATGATCTATTCTAATTCATTCGTTTGAATGGATACATTCGTGTGAATGATGTAGAATGGATCGTATGAATGAATCAGAATGGATCGTACGAATGAATTAGAATGAATCGTACGAATGAATTAGAATGGAAACATTCTTACGATTCATTCTAATTCATTCGTACGATCCATTCTAATTCATTCGTACAATCCATTCTACTTCATTCGCACGAATGTATCCATTCTAATTCATTCGTACAATCCATTCTAATTCATTCGCACGATCAATTCTAATTCATTCGTATGATCCATTCTAATTCATTTCTACGATCTATTCTAATTCATTCGTTCGAATGTATCCATTCTAATTCGTTCATACGATTCATTCTAATTCATTCGTACGATCCATTCTAATTTATTCGTACCATCCATTCTACTTCATTCGCACGAATGTATCCATTCTAATTCATTCGTACAATCGATTCTAATTCATTCGCATGATCAATTCTAATTCATTCGTATGATCCATTCTAATTCATTCCTACGATCTATTCTAATTCATTCGTTCGAATGTATCCATTCTAATTCATTCGTACGATTCATTCTAATTCATTCGTACGATCCATTCTAATTCATTCGTACGATCCATTCTACTTCATTCGCACGAATGTATCCATTCAAATTCATTCGTACAATCCATTCTAATTCATTCGCACGATCAATTCTAATTCATTCGTATGATCCATTCTAATTAATTCCTACGATCTATTCTAATTCATTCGTTCGAATGTATCCATTCCAATTCATTCGTACGATTCATTCTAATTCATTCGTACGATCCATTCTAATTCATTCATACGATCCATTCTACTTCATTCGCACGAATGTATCCATTCTTATTCATTCGTAGAATCCATTCTAATTCATTCGCATGATCAATTCTAATTCATTCGTATGATCCATTCTAATTCATTCCTACGATCTATTCTAATTCATTCGTTCGAATGTATCCATTCTAATTCATTCGTATGATTCATTCTAATTCATTCGTACGATCCATTCTAATTCATTCGTACGATCCATTCTACTTCATTCTCACGAATGTATCCATTCTAATTCATTTGTACAATCCATTCTAATTCATTCGCATGATCCATTCTAATTCATTCGTACGATCCTTTCTACTTCATTCGCACGAATGTATCCATTCTAATTCATTCGTACAATCTATTCTAATTCATTCGTTCGAATGTATCCATTCTAATTCATTCGTACGATTCATTCTAATTCATTCGTACGATCCATTCTAATTCATTCGTACGATCCATTCTACTTCATTCGCACGAATGTATCCATTCTAATTCATTCGTACAATCCATTCTAATTCATTTGCACGATCAATTCTAATTCATTCGTATGATCCATTCTAATCCATTCCTACGATCTATTCTAATTCATTCGTTCGAATGTATCCATTCTAATTCATTCGTACGATTCATTCTAATTCATTCGTACGATCCATTATAATTCATTCGTACGATCCATTCTACTTCATTCGCACGAATATATCCATTCTAATTCATTCGTACAATCCATTCTAATTCATTCGCACGATCAATTCTAATTCATTCGTATGATCCATTCTAATTCATTCCTACGATCTATTCTAATTCATTCGTTCGAATGTATCCATTCTAATTCATTCGTACGATTCATTCTAATTCATTCGTACGATCCATTCTAATTCATTCGTACGATCCATTCTAATTCATTCGCACGAATGTATCCATTCTAATTCATTCGTACGATCCATTCTAATTCTTCATACGATCCATTCTAATTCATTCGCACGATCCATTCTAATTCATTCGTACAATCCATTCTAATTCCATTCTAATTCATTCGTACAATCCATTCTAATTCATTCGCACTATCCATTCTAATTCATTCGTATGATCCATTCTAATTCATTCGTACGATCCATTCTAATTCATTCGCACAAATGTATCCATTCTAATTCATTCGCTCGAATATATCCATTTTAATTCATTCGTACGATCCATTCTAATTCATTCGTACGATCCATTCTACTTCATTCGCACGAATGTATCCATTCTAATTCATTCGTACAATCCATTCTAATTCATTCACACGATCAATTCTAATTCATTCGTATGATCCATTCTAATTCATTCCTATGATCTATTCTAATTCATTCGTTCGAATGTATCCATTCTAATTCATTCGTACGATTCATTCTAATTCATTCGTACGATCCATTCTAATTCATTCGTACGATCCATTCTAATTCATTCGTACGATCCATTCTAATTCATTTATATGATCCATTCTAATTCATTCGTACGATCCATTCTAATTTATTCGTTCGAATGTTTCCATTCTAATTTATTCGTACGATTCATTCTAATTCATTTGTACGATCCATTCTGATTCATTCGTACATTCATGCGAATGAAGTAGAATGTATCGTACGAATGAATTAGAATGGATCATACGAATGAATTAGAATGGATCGTACGAATGAATTAGAATGGATACATTCGAACGAATGAATTAGAATAGATCGTAGGAATGAATTAGAATGGATCATACGAATGAATTAGAATTGATCATGCGAATGAATTAGAATGGATCGTACGAATGAATTAGAATAGAATGGATACATTCGTGCGAATGAATTAGAATGGATACATTCGAACGAATGAAGTAGAATGGATCGTACGAATGAATTAGAATGGATCGTACGAATGAATTAGAATGGATTCATTCGTACGATCCATTCTAATTCATTCGTACGATCCATTCTACTTCATTCGCACGAATGTATCCATTCTAATTCATTCGTACGATCCATTCTAATTCATTTGCACGATCAATTCTAATTCATTCGTATGATCCATTCTAATCCATTCCTACGATCTATTCTAATTCATTCGTTCGAATGTATCCATTCTAATTCATTCGTACGATTCATTCTAATTCATTCGTACGATCCATTATAATTCATTCGTACGATCCATTCTACTTCATTCGCACGAATGTATCCATTCTAATTCATTCGTACAATCCATTCTAATTCATTCGCACGATCAATTCTAATTCATTCGTATGATCCATTCTAATTCATTCCTACGATCTATTCTAATTCATTCGTTCGAATGTATCCATTCTAATTCATTCGTACGATTCATTCTAATTCATTCGTACGATCCATTCTAATTCATTCGTACGATCCATTCTAATTCATTCGCACGAATGTATCCATTCTAATTCATTCGTACGATCCATTCTAATTCTTCATACGATCCATTCTAATTCATTCGCACGATCCATTCTAATTCATTCGTACAATCCATTCTAATTCCATTCTAATTCATTCATACAATCCATTCTAATTCATTCGCACGATCCATTCTAATTCATTCGTATGATCCATTCTAATTCATTCGTACGATCCATTCTAATTCATTCGCACAAATGTATCCATTCTAATTCATTCGCTCGAATATATCCATTTTAATTCATTCGTACGATCCATTCTAATTCATTCGTACGATCCATTCTACTTCATTCACACGAATGTATCCATTCTAATTCATTCGTACAATCCATTCAAATTCATTCGCACGATCATTTCTAATTCATTCGTACGATCCATTCTAATTCATTCGTACGATCCATTCTAATTCATTCGTATGATCCATTCTAATTCATTCGTACGATCCATTCTAATTTATTCGTTCGAATGTTTCCATTCTAATTCATTCGTACGATTCATTCTAATTCATTCGTACAATCCATTCTGATTCATTCGTACATTCATGCGAATGAAGTAGAATGGATCGTACGAATGAATTAGAATGGATCATACGAATGAATTAGAATGAATCGTACGAATGAATTAGAATGGATACATTCGAACGAATGAATTAGAATAGATCGTAGGAATGAATTAGAATGGATCATACGAATGAATTAGAATTGATCGTGCGAATGAATTAGAATGGATCGTACGAATGAATTAGAATAGAATGGATACATTCGTGCGAATGAATTAGAATGGATACATTCGAACGAATGAAGTAGAATGGATCGTACGAATGAATTAGAATGGATCATACGAATGAATTAGAATTGATCGTGCGAATGAATTAGAATGGATTGTACGAATGAATTAGAATGGATACATTCGTGCGAATGAAGTAGAACGGATCGTACGAATGAATTAGAATGGATCGTACGAATGAATTAGAATGAATCGTACGAATGAATTAGAATGGATCGTACGAATGAATTAGAATGGATACATTCATGCGAATGAATTAGAATGGATCGTACGAATGAGTAAGAATGGATCATACGAATGAAATAGAATGGATCGTACGAATGAATTAGAATGGATCGTGCTAATGAATTAGAATGGATCGTACGAATGAATTAGAATGGATACATTCATGCGAATGAATTATAATGGATCGTAGGAATGAATTAGAATAGATCATACGAATGAATTAGAATTGATCGTGCGAATGAATTAGAATGGATTGTACGAATGAATTAGAATGGATACATTCATGTGAATGAATTAGAATGGATCGGACGAATGAATTAGAATGGATCGTACGAATGAATTAGAATGGATCGTACGAATGAATTAGAATGAATCGTACGAATGAATTAGAATGGATACATTCAAACGAATGAATTAGAATAGATCGTAGGAATGAATTAGAATGGATCATACGAATGAATTAGAATTGATCGTGCGAATGAATTAGAATGGATTGTACGAATGAATTAGAATGGATACATTCGTGTGAATGAAGTAGAATGGATCGTACGAATGAATTAGAATAGATCGTACGAATGAATTAGAATGAATCGTATGAATGAATTAGAATGGATACATTCGAACGAATGAATTAGAATAGATCGTAGGAATGAATTAGAATGGATCGTACGAATGAATTAGAATTGATCGTGCGAATGAATTAGAATGGATTGTACGAATGAATTAGAATGGATACATTCGTGCGAATGAAGTAGAATTGATCGTGCGAATGAATTAGAATGGATTGCACGAATGAATTAGAATGGATACATTCGTGCGAATGAAGTAGAACGGATCGTACGAATGAATTAGAATGGATCGTACGAATGAATTAGAATGAATCGTACGAATGGATTAGAATGGATCGTACGAATGAATTAGAATAGATACATTTATGCGAATGAATTAGAATGGATCGTACGAATGAGTAAGAATGGATCATACGAATGAAATAGAATGGATCGTACGAATGAATTAGAATGGATCGTGCTAATGAATTAGAATGGATCGTACGAATGAATTAAAATGGATACATTCATGCGAATGAATTAGAATGGATCGTACGAATGAGTAAGAATGGATCGTACGAATGAAATAGAATGGATCGTACGAATGAATTAGAATGGATGAAGTAGAATGGATCGTACGAATGAATAAGAATGGATCATACGAATGAATTAGAAATGATCGTGCGAATGAATTAGAATGGATTGCACGAATGAATTAGAATGGATACATTCGTGCGAATGATGTAGAATGGATCGTACGAATGAATTAGAATGGATCGTACGAATGAATTAGAATGAATCGTACGAATGAATTAGAATGGATACATTCGAACGAATGAATTAGAATAGATCGTAGGAATGAATTAGAATGGATCATACGAATGAATTAGAATTGATCCGTACGATCCATTCTACTTCATTCGCACGAATGTATCCATTCTAATTCATTCGTACAAACCATTCTAATTCATTCGCACGATCAATTCTAATTCATTCGTATGATCCATTCTAATTTATTCGTTCGATCCATTCTAATTCATTCGTACGATCCATTCTAATTCATTCGCATGAATGTATCCATTCTAATTCATTCATACGATCCATTCTAATTCATTCGTACGATTCATTCTAATTCATTCGTACGATCCATTCTAATTCATTCGTACGATCCGTTCTACTTCATTCGCACGAATGTATCCATTCTAATTCGTGCGTACAATCCATTCTAATTCATTCGCACGATCAATTCTAATTCATTCGTACGATCCATTCTACTTCATTCGCACGAATGTATCCATTCTAATTCATTCGTACAATCCATTCTAATTCATTCGCACGATCAATTCTAATTCATTCGTATGATCCATTCTAATTCATTCCTACGATCTATTCTAATTCATTCATTCGAATGTATCCATTCTAATTCATTCGTACGATTCATTCTAATTCATTCGTACGATCCATTCTAATTCATTCGTACGATCCATTCTAATTCATTCCTACGATCTATTCTAATTCATTAGTTCGAATGTATCCATTCTAATTCATTTGTACGATTCATTCTAATTCATTCGTACGATCCATTCTAATTCATTCGTACGATCCATTCTACTTCATTCGTACGAATGAATTAGAATGAATCGTACGAATGAATAAGAATGGATACATTCGAACGAATGAATTAGAATAGATCATAGGAATGAATTAGAATGGATCATACGAATGAATTAGAATTGATCGTGCGAATGAATTAGAATGGATTGTACGAATGAATTAGAATGGATACATTCGTGCGAATGATGTAGAATGGATCGTACGAATGAATCAGAATGGATCGTACGAATGAATTAGAATGAATCGTACGAATGAATTAGAATGGATACATTCGAACGAATGAATTAGAATAGATCGTAGGAATGAATTAGAATGGATCATACGAATGAATTAGAATTGATCGTGCGAATGAATTAGAATGGATTGTACGAATGAATTAGAATGGATACATTCGTGCGAATGAAGTAGAATGGATCGTACGAATGAATTAGAATGGATCGTATGAATGAATTAGAATGAATCGTACGAATGAATTAGAATGGATACATTCGAACTAATGAATTAGAATAGATCGTAGGAATGAATTAGAATGGATAATATGAATGAATTAGAATTGATCGTGCGAATGAATTAGAATGGATTGTACGAAGGAATTATAATGGATACATTCGTGCGAATGAAGTAGAATGGATCGTACAAATGAATTAGAATGGATCGTACGAATGAATTAGAATGAATCGTACGAATGAATTAGAATGGATACATTCGAACGAATGAATTAGAATAGATCGTAGGAATGAATTAGAATGGATCATACGAATGAATTAGAGTTGATCGTGCGAATGAATTAGAATGGATTGTACGAATGAATTATAATGGATACATTCGTGCGAATGAATTAGAATAGATCGTAGGAATGAATTAGAATGGATCATACGAATGAATTAGAATTGATCGTGCGAATGAATTAGAATGGATTGTACGATCCATTCAAATTCATTCGTACGATCCCATTCTAATTCATTCGTCCGATCCATTTTACTTCATTCGCACGAATGTATCCATTCTAATTCATTCATACAATCCATTCTAATTCATTCGCACGATCAATTCTAATTCATTCGTATGATCCATTCTAATTCATTCCTATGATCTATTCTAATTCATTCGTTCGAATGTATCCATTCTAATTCATTCGTACGATTCATTCTAATTAATTCGTACGATCCATTCTAATTCATTCGTACGATCCATTCTAATTCATTCGCACGAATGAATTAGAATGGAAACATTCGAACGAATGAATTAGAATAGATCGTAGGAATGAATTAGAATGGATCATACGAATGAATTAGAATTGATCGTGCGAATGAATTAGAATGGATTGTACGAATGAATTAGAATGGATACATTCGTGTACGATTCATTCTAATTCATTCGTACGATCCATTCTAATTCATTCGTACAATCCATTCTACTTCATTCGCACGAATGTATCCATTCTAATTCATTCGTACGATTCATTCTAATTCATTCGTACGATCCATTCTGATTCATTTGTACGATCCATTTTAATTCATTCGCACGAATGTATCCATTCTAATTCATTCGTACGATCCATTCTAATTCTTCATACGATCCATTCTAATTCATTCGCACGATCCATTCTAATTCATTCGTACAATCCATTCTAATTCCATTCTAATTCATTCGTACAATCCATTCTAATTCATTCGCACGATCCATTCTAATTCATTCGTATGATCCATTCTAATTCATTCCTACGATCTATTCTAATTCATTCGCACGAATGTATCCATTCTAATTCATTCGTATAATCCATTCTAATTCATTCGCACGATCCATTCTAATCTAATTCATTCATATGATCTATTCTAACTCATTCATACGATCCATTCTAATTCATTCGCATGAATGTATTCATTCAGACAATCTATTCTAATTTATTCGTACGATCCATTCTAATTCATTAGCACGATCCATTCTAATTCATTCGTACGATCCATTCTAATTCATTCGTACGATCCATTCTAATTCATTCGTACAATCCATTCTAATTCATTCGTACGATCCATTCTAATTCATTCGTACGATCCATTCTAATTCATTCGTACGATCCATTCTACTTCATTCGCACGAATGTATCCATTCTAATTCATTCGTACAATCCATTCTAATTCATTCGCACGATCAATTCTAATTCATTCGTATGATCCATTCTTTTTTTTTAATCAAAGCTAAGGGATTTTATTAGGGACCCCGCCCAAAAACAAGAAAAAGAATTACAGCTCTGGCCTTTTATAACAATAAGGCTATCAGAGAGTGCATACAAAAGAAAAAAACAATACAAGGATCAACACTCCAATACATCTTGAAAATAAAAGACAACATTTTGCAACTACCAAATAGAACCAAGTATTAATCGAAAACTTGGCTCTACTTCAATATCTGATGTAACATAAGAATCAGCCAATCTGTAACATAATCTCCACCCAAATTCAGCTTAACACCATCACTGACAAATACTTGGTTTCTGAATTTTAAATCTGTCATAGCACTTCCCCATTTTGTCAGCTTCAATTGCAATACGAAGATTTCCTTTTAAATCTGCTGGGTAATACTTAACCATACTATTTTCCCATTGACCCATCTTAGAAAGTATATCTGCCGGCTGATTTCCTTCTCTCCAAACATGAGTTAAAAGGAAATTTTTGAGTTTGGCATACTTCTTCCTAATATAGATTACTTGTTGAGATACATTCCAAGGAATAGAGCATGTATTTTTGATGCAGTTCACAGCAATAAGAGAATCTGATTCCACCCAAAGCTGAGATATATTCAATTCTTCAGCATAAGCTAAACCTTGTTCAATAGCATCAAGCTCCACAAAAAGGATTTGCTGATGCCTTGAAGGCCCACAATAGCCTAATATATTCTGTCCTTCAGAGTTACGAAAAATACCTCCAATAGAAGCCTTGCTATCAGTAACAGCCCCATCAGTATTCAACTTAATCTAGTCACCAGTAGTTTTTCCCCACACAACCTGATTGATGATCGTTTGCCTAGGAAAAAATAAGAGACCCCATTTAGCTACAGAAATTCTATTCTCCTGACTGTCCTTCTCATGGATATTGAGCTCTGAAAGTTTGAGATGAATAATACTGGTTATACTGGCCAGCAGAAATCTTGTGTCTTGTTTTCCGTTCAAAAATCCTCATATTTCTCTCTTCCCATATAAAATAGACAGCACATCCAATAGCAAGTTTTGCTATAGTAGCTATCAAACCATCTCCTGAAAATCTGGAACGAAGTCTATGAAGTTCTTCTTTGATATTACCAATGTTTGTGGCTTTAATCCCGACTCTAGCTAGAATAGATCTCCAGATCCAATTCGAATAAGAACATTTGAAGAAAATGTGATCATGATCCTCCTTGTCAGACCATCAAAGAGTACAGAAATTTGGGACTGAAACTCCTCGCTTGTGCAATTTATCACAAGTGAGTAAAGTTTGCTTAACTGATCTCCAGAGACACATAGCATGTCTCTCAATTCTTTGATGATGCCAAATCCAATCATATTCAATCATTGGAGGATTTTTCAGTCTAAGGGCATTCCAAGCTGATTTGAGAGAGAAAATCCCATCTGTTGAAGGCTTCCAAACAACTAGATCAGAACAGTCAGGATAATGAATAATCTGATTTTTAATACTATCATACATATTCATAAGATCAGCAGAAGTAGCTTGGGGAAAAGACCAATTGATACCATGTCTGAAATTGCTGACCATAACATCCATACCATAGCCCATATCATAAACTGCCCTACTGCCATATTGTTCTATTAATCTTCCATTAGAGTGTCAGTTATCCAGCTAGAAATTTGTGGTGTCACCATTACCCAGAATACTTTGAATAAAGGGTTTAATTTGCTGCCTATTCTTAAGTATACCTCTCCAAATACAAGAGGCATTTGGACTGCTTTTGCAGTCCCAAATAGCATCCTTTTTTAAGTACTTATTTCTAATCCATCTAGCCCACAAAGACTGATCATTGGAGCAGATTCTCCAAATATATTTAGAAAGTGCAGCAATGTTCCATTCATCAAGGTTTCTGAATCCCAAACCACCCTCCTTTTTAGGAAAACATAGCTTCTTCCAAGCCACAGGAATTAATTTCTTAGAAAGTATGGTCCCTCCCCACAAGAACCTACTGAAGAGCCTTTCAATCTCCTTGTTTATAGATTTAGGGAAGTTAAAGACCCCAGACCAGTAAATATGAAGGGAATTGAGAACAGATTTCACTAATTCCACCCTGCCAGCAAAAGACAAAATTTTTTTGTTCCAAGAACCAATTCTGGATCGAATTTTATCAATAAGTGGTTGGCAATCAGATTGCTTTAGACTTTTGGAAGAGAGAGGAAGACCAAGATACTTAACAGGTAGAGCTGCTTCACCAAAACCAAGGATGGAGATTATGTTCTCTTTATCCACTGCATTCTGACTGAAAAAAATCATAGACTTCTCTCTATTAATATCAAGTCCTGATTGAGCAGTGAAAAGATCAAGGATCTTCTTTAAACCTTCAGCAGATTTTTTAGTTGCCTTACAGAAAATAAGTAGATCATCTGCATAAGCTAAGTGAGAAATTGGAAAACTACCCAGAGTAGGAACTTCAATATGCTTATTCTCCACAGCTTCTTTAAGGAGGTAAGACAGAATATTCATCGTAATAGTAAAAAGATAAGGAGAAAGTGGATCTCCCTGCCTAATACCCCTGTAAGCCTGAAAATACCCAGAAGCAGCACCATTAATTAAACTGAAAATTTAACTGTAGAGAGGCACCATTTCACCCAATTTGTTCATTTCTCTGGAAAATTCATCTGTTCCATAGCCTGAAGAAGAAAAGAATGATTAACTGAATCAAAAGCCTTCTTGAGGTCAATCTTTAAACACATACGAGGAGATCCCCCTGTCAAATGGAATCTATTAAGGAGCTCATGTGCTAGCATCACAGCATCTTGAATATGTCTTCCATGCAAGAAAGCAAACTGATTTTCAACAATGAGTGGAGTAAGAACTTGCTGAAGTCTGATTGCCAAGATAGAAGAAACTATCTTATAAGTAAAATTGCACAAAGAAATTGGCCTACAGCTATGAAAACTTGTAATTTTCACTTCCTTAGGGATAAGAGCAATGAGGGTGTGGTTAAGATAAGAAATTCTGCCTGGATGATCATAGAAAAACTGAACCATATTCGAAATATCATCTTTAACAATTGGCCAACACTTAATATAGAAAGAAGCCGAGAATCCATCCGCCCCAGGAGCCTTGTCTAGAGCAGATTTATGCACAGCATTAAAGATTTCCTCATCAGAAAATTTTTGACAGATCCAATCTTTCTTCTCATCAGGCAATTGAGCTAATCCATTACATTTGAGAACCTCATTCTTGTGATAAAGGAAAAGTTTAGAGAAATAGGAAATGCCTTCTTCCTTAATACTATTGGAGTCCTCCAGTAGAATACCATTTGAAGAAAGAATAGAAAATATTTTGTTAACCGATCTCCTACTCTGAATGGCATTGTAAAAAAATTTTGAATTAGTATCACCTTTAGAGAGCCAGTTGATTCTAGATTTCAACTTAAGAAGATCAGTGTGAATAGCTTTCTCCTCCTTCAAAATTTTAAGTGCTTCTCGCTCCTCCAGTACTAAATTGCTATTAATAGGATCAATATTCATCTTTTCCTGAATGAGATCAAGAGTTTTTTGAGCAGCATCACATCTGAATTTCATATGCCCAAAAGTATTCTTATTCCAACTTTTCAGCTCATTTTTCAGTCTCTTCAGCTTGAAACAAACCTTAAGAATAGGATCCCCCACAGCATTTTGATTCCAGGAACTAGAAACCAAAGATAAGAAAGAATTATGAGTTTCCCAGATTTTAAGATATCTGAAAGGTGGAGTACCAAAAGTCCAAGAGGGATTCATGACTATAATCATAGGGGAATGATCAGAAGAACCATGAGCAATGAAATTTGTAATACTATCTGGAAAACCAAAATTCCACTGATGATTTATGAGTGTGCGATCCAGTTTAGCAGCAATCCGAGAAGATTCTGCTCTATTATTCCAAGTGAAATAAGCTCCATGAGAGTTCATATCTTCAAGCTCACATTCCTCCAGAATTTCATTAAATTGTCTGAGAACAGCAAAAGGAATAACATTACCTCCAATCTTTTCATTAGCATTACGAACTATGTTAAAATCTCCTGCTACAAGCCAAGGCCCTGAGATATTATTACCAATAGAAACCAAGGTGGACCAAAGCCTATTTCTGTCAGAAGCCAAATTTTGCCCATATATAATTGTGAAATAGAAACTTTTGTTCCCTGGAATCCAATGACAGAACAATGAATCATCTGATCGTTTTCAAAAACCTTATGCATATTGAACACTGCCTGGTTCCATAAAACAATAATTCTCCCAGAATCATTTATAGAGTGATTAGAAAACATATTCCAATCAGGGTTAATGTAGTTCTGAATTCTGAAAATATTTTTGAATTTCACCTTGGTCTCCACTAAACCGATAATACCTATATTATGCTTGAAAATGAGGGAGGCAACATCTTGACATCTCTCTTGGCTGTTTAGACCTCTTGTGTTCCAAACAGCTATATTCATGTTAAAGCAGACTGGGTATTAGTAGTACCCAAATTTTCTTTCTGACTTTCAACGTCAGAATTGATTGCTACCTCCCCTTTGGCCCAAACACTTTCTTCAAAATTATCAGCTCTAATATCAGGATCAGCATCAATTACATGCCCCTTAGTAGTGATTGAGTCAATCAATTTAATTCTTTCAGCTTTTCTGTACGACTGTATTTCAGTTGGAGGAACTGCCAAATTTGCTTGCTTGATTGCCATAAGATAATCAAAATTAGCTTTGAATCTGATAGATTCTTCTAGGCTTTTTAATTTTTTTCCTAGAGATGTAATATCCTCCTTTTGATTGCTACTACAGTTTGAAACTTTCATAGGCAAAGAGAGCCCTGCATGAATCATTGAAACATCACATTTATCCTGAACTTGATTTTCCATAGCATTGATTAATTTTTCACCAACACAGGCATCCAATTGAGGAAGGTTAAAAAACATCTGATCATTCTCTCCACCAGAATTCTGATAATTAAAAACCTTCTCTGTAGAATTACGGCTATCTTGATGATAAACTCCATGACTTGCAGAATTCTCAATAATCACTGTTTCCAGTTGATCCAAATCAGAACCTTTTGTCACTTCTAGGCTTTTTAATTTTTTCCCTTTAGATGTAATATCCTCCTTTTGATTATTGCTGCAATTTGAATCTTCCATAGACAAAGAGAGTTCTGCATGAATCATTGAATCCTGAGCTTGATCTTGAGCTTGATTTTTCATAGCAATGGGTAATTTTCCTTCTACACAGTCTTCCAAAAGAGAAATATTAGAAGACATCTGAGCAATCTCTCCATCAGAATTCTGATATGGAAGAATCTTCTCTGCAGAAATTTGGCCATCTTGGTGTTTTACACCATGACTTGTAGAGTTCTCAATAATCACTGTTTCCATTAATTCCAAGTCAGAAATTATTGTCTCTTCCAGAATAGCAAAGGAATTTGTTAGTTTGATAGGTTGTGCTCTAACAGATATCTTTGGCATCCAAGCTTTCGTTTTCCTCATCTCTTTTGGTTTACTTTGAATTTCAATGCATTCTTTTCCTGTGTGACCAAAAACAGAGCATTTGGAGCATATAGGTGGTTTCCACTCATAGAAGACAGGTTGATCAAAAAGATGAACTCCTTTTAAAAAAATAGGAATTGTATCCACCAGTTTTGAAGAGGCTGTAATTTCAACATTTAATCTAGCATAGCTGAGCCTCTGTTTTGCTCTAGTAAAATCATCAATTCTAATAGGTTTACCCAATACACTTCCAATTTTGCTGAAACTTTCCCAAGAATAGAATTCAAGAGGTAATTCTGGTAATCGAACCCATATAGGAAAAGCATCAAACACCTTCCGATCCAACTTCATACCTGGTTTCCATTCCCACAGAAACAAAGGACGCCCTTCAAAATCCCATGGGCCTTTTTGCAAAATCCGATTGCAATCTGTAGATTCAGAGAATTTAAAAATGATTAAGCCATTATCCAACGGGGACATAGAGAAAGAACCTTTGCACTTCCAATTTCTCAACAAGGAGATACGAAGATTCTTGAAGTAAGGCTTCTTTCCCATCAGATTTCCAACTAGACTGTTACTCCATTGCTTAATTCCCACATCAAGATCCGCTTGAGAAAGATCTGCTCCCAATCTGTCATCTTCAAGAATCAAAGGTTTCGAAAACTGAAGACCAAAAGAAGAAGGATTTGAGTGAAATAAACTCCGCCAAGAAGGTGCATTAGCAATAGATTCAGAGAAAAATGCTTTCTGGATCGGCTCAGATGCTAGAGAATCAACTCTTAACTTTGAAATCTTACAATTCGCAGGAATCCCCTTATTAGAATCAGAGATAATAGAGAATGAAGATGATGGAATATCTTGAACTTTGTCCGCATCCAACTGAACAAGAACAAGGCAATCCTGATGCAGAGCCGGGAAATCTGATGAAAACCTCTTCTCCAAATCATCTATGTTGATACTCTCTGCAGAACCCCGAGTCAAAGAATCAGTAGGAATGAAATTCGCAGATTGAAACAGCCATGTAGGTCGAGAAGAAGAAAATTGCTTTGAACTATCCTTTTCCCGCGAATCGCCTAAAATCCCTAAAACACTCTCTCTCCTCTCTCCTCTCTCCATTCTCTCTCGTATGATCCATTCTAATTCATTCCTACGATCTATTCTAATTCATTCGTTCGAATGTATCCATTCTAATTCATTCGTATGATCTATTCTAATTCATTCGTACGATCCATTCTAATTCATTCGTACGATCCATTCTACTTCATTCGCACGAATGTATCCATTCAAATTCATTCGTACAATCCATTCTAATTCATTCGCACGATCAATTCTAATTCATTCGTATGATCCATTCTAATTCATTCCTACGATCTATTCTAATTCATTCGTTCGAATGTTTCCATTCTAATTCATTCGTACGATTCATTCTAATTCATTCGTACGATCCATTCTAATTCATTCGTACGATCCATTCTAATTCATTCGCACGAATGTATCCATTCTAATTCATTCGTACGATCCATTCTACTTCATTCGCACGAATGTATCCATTCTAATTCATTCGTACAATCCATTCTAATTCATTCGCACGATCAATTCTAATTCATTCGCATGATCCATTCTAATTCATTGGATACATTCGAACGAATGAATTAGAATAGATCGTAGGAATGAATTAGAAACGAATGAATTAGAATGGATACATTCGAACAAATGAATTAGAATAGATCGTAGGAATGAATTAGAATGGATCATACGAATGAATTAGAATTGATCATGCGAATGAATTAGAATGGATTGTACGAATGAATTAGAATAAATACATTCGTGCGAATAAAGTAGAATGGATCGTACGAATGAATTAGAATGGATCGTACGAATGAATTAGAATGGATACATTCGAACGAATGAATTAGAATAGATCGTAGGAATGAATTAGAATGGATCATACGAATGAATTAGAATTGATCGTGCGAATGAATCAGAATAGATTGTACGAATGAATTAGAATGGATACATTCGTGCGAATGAAGTAGAATGGATCGTACGAATGAATTAGAATGGATCGTACGAATGAATTAGAATGGATACATTCGAACGAATGAATTAGAATAGATCATAGGAATGAATTAGAATGGATCATACGAATGAATTAGAATGGATTGTACGAATGAATTAGAATGGATTGTACGAATGAATTAGAATGGATACATTCGTGCGAATGAAGTAGAATGGATCGTACGAATGAATTAGAATGGATACATTCGAACGAATGAATTAGAATAGATCGTAGGAATGAATTAGAATGGATCATACGAATGAATTAGAATTGATCGTGCGAATGAATTAGAATGGATTGTACGAATGAATTAGAATGGATACATTCGAATGAATTAGAATGGATCGTACGAATGAATTAGAATAGATCGTAGGAATGAATTAGAATGGATCATACGAATGAATTAGAATTGATCGTGCGAATGAATTAGAATGGATTGTACTAATGAATTAGAATGGATACATTCGTGCGAATGAAGTAGAATGGATCGTACGAATGAATTAGAATGGATCGTACGAATGAAATAGAATGGATCGTACGAATGGATACATTCGTGCGAATGAAGTAGAATGGATCGTACGAATGAATTAGAATGGATCGTACGAATGAATTAGAATGGATCGTACGAATGAATTAGAATGAATCATACGAATGAATTAGAATGGATCGTACGAATGAATTAGAATGGATACATTCATGTGAATGAATTAGAATGGATCGTACGAATGAGTAAGAATGGATCGTACGAATGAAATAGAATGGATCGTACGAATGAATTAGAATGGATCGTGCTAATGAATTAGAATGGATCGTACGAATGAATTAGAATGGATACATTCATGCGAATGAATTAGAATGGATTGTACGAATGAGTAAGAATGGATCGTACGAATGAAATAGAATGGATCGTACGAATGAATTAGAATGGATCGTGCTAATGAATTAGAATGGATCGTACGAATGACTTAGAATAGATTGTGCGAATGAATTAGAATGGATCGTACGAATGAATTAGAATGGATCGTATAAATGAATTAGAATGGATCGTGCGAATGAATTAGAATGGATCGTATGACTGAATTAGAATGGATCGTACGAATGAGTAAGAATTGATCATACAAATGAAATAGAATGGATCGTATGAATGAATTAGAATGGATCGTGCTAATGAATTAGAATGGATCGTACGAATAAATTAGAATAGATTGTCCGAATGAATACATTCGTGCGAATGAATTAGAATGGATCGTATGAATGAATTAGAATGGATCGTATGAATGAATTCGAATGGATCGTATGAATGAATTACAATGAATACATTCGTCCGAATGAATTAGAATGGATCATACGAAGGAATTAGGGTGGATCATACGAATGCATTAGAATGGATATATTCGTGCGAATGAATTATAATGGATTGTATGAATGAATTAGAATGGATCGTATGAATGAATTAGAATGGATCGTGCGAATGAATTAAACTGGATCGTACGAATGAATTAGAATGGATCGTATGAATGAATTAGAATGAATCGTAGGAATGAATTAGAATGGATACATTCGTGCGAATGAAGTAGAATGGATCGTACGAATGAATTAGAATGGATACATTCGTGCGAATGAAGTAGAATGGATCGTACGAATGAATTAGAATGGATCGTACGAATGAATTAGAATGAATCGTACGAATGAATTAGAATGGAAACATTCGAATGAATGAATTAGAATAGATCGTAGGAATGAATTAGAATGGATCATACGAATGAATTAGAATTGATCGTGCGAATGAATTAGAATGGATTGTACGAATGAATTATAATGGATACATTCGTGCGAATGAAGTAGAATGGATCGTACGAATGAATTAGAATGGATCGTACGAATGAATTAGAATGAATCGTACGAATGAATTAGAATGGATACATTCGAACGAATAAATTAGAATAGATCGTAGGAATGAATTAGAATAGATCATACGAATGAATTAGAATTGATCGTGCGAATGAATTAGAATGGATTGTACGAATGAATTAGAATGGATACATTCGTGCGAATGAAGTAGAATGGATCGTACGAATGAATTAGAATGGATCGTACGAATGAATTAGAATGAATCGTACGAATGAATTAGAATGGATACATTCGAACGAATGAATTAGAATAGATCATAGGAATGAATTAGAACGGATCATACGAATGAATTAGAATTGATCGTGCGAATGAATTAGAATGGATTGCACGAATGAATTAGAATGGATATGCGAATGAAGTAGAATGGATCGTACGAATGAATTAGAATGGATCATACGAATGAATTAGAATGGATACATTCGTGCGAATGAAGTAGAATGAATCAGAATGGATCGTACGAATGAATTAGAATGAATCGTACGAATGAATTAGAATGAAAACATTCGAACGAATGAATCAGAATGGATCGTAGGATTGAATTAGAATGGATCATATGAATGAATTAGAATTGATCGTGCGAATGAATTAGAATGGATTGTACGAATGAATTAGAATGGATACATTCGTGCGAATGAAGTAGAATGGATCGTACGAATGAATTAGAATGGATCGTACGAATGAATTAGAATAGATACATTCGAACGAATGAATTAGAATAGATCATAGGAATGAATTAGAATGGATCATACGAATGAATTAGAATTGATCGTGCGAATGAATTAGAATGGATTGTACGAATGAATTAGAATGGATATATTCGTGCGAATGAAGTAGAATGGACCGTACGAATGAAGTAGAATGGATCGTACGAATGAATTAGAATGGATCGTACGAATGAATTAGAATGAATCGTACGAATGAATTAGAATGGATACATTCGAACGAATGAATTAGAATAGATCGTAGGAATGAATTAGAATGGATCATATGAATGAATTAGAATTGATCGTGCGAATGAATTAGAATGGATTGTACGAATGAATTAGAATGGATACATTCGTGAGAATGAAGTAGAATGGATCGTACGAATGAATTAGAATGGATCGTACGAATGAATTAGAATGAATCGTACGAATGAATTAGAATGGATACATTCGAACGAATGAATTAGAATAGATCGTAGGAATGAATTAGAATTGATCGTGTGAATGAATTAGAATGGATTGTACGAATGAATTAGAATGGATACATTCGTGCGAATGAAGTAGAATGGATCGTACGAATGAATTAGAATGGATCGTACGAATGAATTAGAATGAATCGTACGAATGAATTGGAATGGATACATTCGAACGAATGAATTAGAATAGATCGTAGGAATGAATTAGAATGGATCATACGAATGAATTAGAATTGATCGTGCGAATGAATTAGAATGGATTGTACGAATGAATTAGAATGGATACATTCGTGCGAATGAAGTAGAATGGATCGTACAAATGAATTAGAATGGATCGTACGAATCAATTAGAATGAATCGTACGAATGAATTAGAATAGATACATTCGAACGAATGAATTAGAATAGATCGTAGGAATGAATTAGAATGGATCATACGAATGAATTAGAATTGATCGTGCGAATGAATTAGAATGGATTGTACGAATGAATTAGAATGGATACATTCGTGCGAATGAAGTAGAATGGATCGTACGAATGAATTAGAATGGATCGTATGAATGAATTAGAATGAATCGTACGAATCAATTAGAATGGATACATTCGAACGAATGAATTAGAATAGATCGTACGAATGAATTAGAATGGATCATACGAATGAATTAGAATTGATCGTGCGAATGTATTAGAATGGATTGTACGAATGAATTAGAATGGATACATTCGTGCGAATGAAGTAGAATGGATCGTACGAATGAATTAGAATGGATCATACGAATGAATTAGAATGAATCGTACGAATAAATTAGAATGGATACATTCGAACGAATGAATTAGAATAGATCGTAGGAATGAATTAGAATGGATCATACGAATGAATTAGAATTGATTGTGTGAATGAATTAGAATGGATTGCACGAATGAATTAGAATGGATACATTCGAGCGAATGAAGTAGAATGGATCGTATGAATGAATTAGAATGGATCGTACGAATGAATTAGAATGAATCGTACGAATGAATTAGAATGGATACATTCGAACGAATGAATTAGAATAGATCATAGGAATGAATTAGAATGGATCATACGAATGAATTAGAATTGATCGTGCGAATGAATTAGAATAGATTATACGAATGAATTAGAATGGATACATTCGTGCGAATGATGTAGAATGGATCGTACGAATGAATCAGAATGGATCGTACGAATAAATTAGAATGAATCGTACGAATGAATTAGAATGGATACATTCGAACGAATGAATTAGAATAGATCGTAGGAATGAATTAGAATAGATCATACGAATGAATTAGAATTGATCGTGCGAATGAATTAGAATGGATTGTACGAATGAATTAGAATGGATACATTCATGCGAATGAAGAAGTAGAATGGATCGTACGAATGAATTAGAATGGATCGTACGAATGAATTAGAATGAATCGTACGAATGAATTAGAATGGATACATTCGAACTAATGAATTAGAATAGATCATAGGAATGAATTAGAATGGATCATACGAATGAATTAGAATTGATCGTGCGAACGAATTAGAATGGATTGTACGAAGGAATTAGAGTGGATACATTCGAGCGAATGAAGTAGAATGGATCGTACGAATGAATTAGAATGGATCGTACGAATGAATTAGAATGAATAGTACGAATGAATTAGAACGGATACATTCGAACGAATGAATTAGAATAGATCGTAGGAATGAATTATAATGGATCATACGAATGAATTAGAATTGATCGTGCGAATGAACTAGAATGGATTGTACGAATGAATTATAATGGATACATTTGTGTGAATAAATTAGAATAGATCGTAGGAATGAGTTAGAATGGATCATACGAATGAATTAGAATTGATCGTGCGAATGAATTAGAATGGATTGTACGAATGAATTAGAATGGATACATTCGTGCGAATGAAGTAGAATGGATCGTACGAATGAATTAGAATGGATCGTACGAATGAATTAGAATGAATCGTACGAATGAATTAGAATAGATACATTCGAACGAATGAATTAGAATAGATCGTAGGAATGAATTAGAATGGATCATACGAATGAATTAGAATTGATCGTGCGAATGAATTAGAATGGATTGTACGAATGAATTAGAATGGATACATTCGTGCGAATGATGTAGAATGGATCGTACGAATGAATCAGAATGGATCGTACGAATGAATTAGAATGAATCATACGAATGAATTAGAATGGAAACATTCGAACGAATGAATTAGAATAGATCGTAGGAATGAATAGAATGGATTATACGAATGAATTAGAATTGATCGTGCGAATGAATTAGAATGGATTGTACGAATGAATTAGAATGGATACATTCATGCGAATGAAGTAGAATGGATCGTACGAATGAATTAGAATGGATCGTACGAATGAATTAGAATGAATCGTATGAATAAATTAGAATGGATACATTCGAACGAATGAATTAGAATAGATCGTCGGAATGAATTAGAATGGATCATACGAATGAATTAGAATTGATCGTACGAATGAATTAGAATGGATACATTCGAACGAATGAATTAGAATAGATCATAGGAATGAATTAGAATGGATCACACGAATGAATTAGAATTGATCGTGCGAATGAATTAGAATGGATACATTCGTGCGAATGAAGTAGAATGGATTGTACGAATGAATTAGAATGGATACATTCGTGCGAATGAAGTAGAATGGATCGTACGAATGAATTAGAATGAATCGTACGAATGAATTAGAATGGATACATTCGTGCGAATGAAGTAGAATGGATCGTACGAATGAAATAGAATGGATCGTACGAATGAATCAGAATGGATCGTACGAATGAATTAGAATGGATACATTCGAACGAATGAATTAGAATAGATCGTAGGAATGAATTAGAATGGATCATACGAATGAATTAGAATTGATCATACGAACGAATTAGAATGAATCGTACTAATGAATTAGAATGGATACATTCGAACGAATGAACTAGAATAGATCGTAGGAATGAATTAGAATGGATCATACGAATGAATTAGAATTGATCGTGCGAATGAATTAGAATGGATTGTACGAATGAATTAGAATGGATACATTCATACGAATGAAGTAGAATGGATCGTACGAATGAATTAGAATGGATCGTACGATCCATTCTACTTCATTCGCACGAATGTATCCATTCTAATTCATTCGTACAATCCATTCTAATTCATTCGTACGATTCATTCTAATTTATTTGTACCATCCATTCTAATTCATTCGTACGATCCATTCTACTTCATTCGCACGAATGTATCCATTCTAATTCATTCGTGCAATCCATTCTAATTCATTCGTATGATCAATTCTAATTCATCGTGCAAAAGAATTAGAATGGATTGTATGAATGAATTAGAATTGATCGTGCGAATGAATTAGAATGGATTGTACGAATGAATTAGAATAGATACATTCGTGCGAATGAAGTAGAATGGATCGTACGAATGAATTAGAATGGATCGTACGAATGAATTAGAATGGATACATTCGAACGAATGAATTAGAATAGATCGTAGGAATGAATTAGAATTGATCATACGAATGAATTAGAATTGATCGTGCGAATGAATTAGAATGGATTGTACGAATGAATTAGAATGGATACATTCGTGCGAATGAAGTAGAATGGATCGTACGAATGAATTAAAATGGATCGCACGAATAAATTAGAATGGATACATTCGAACGAATGAATTAGAATAGATCGTCGGAATGAATTAGAATGGATTATACGAATGAATTAGAATTGATCGTGCGAATGAATTAGAATGGATTGTACGAATGATTTAGAATGGATACATTCATGCGAATGAAGTAGAATTGATCGTACGAATGAATTAGAATGGATCGTACGAATGAATTAGAATGGATACATTCGAACGAATGAATTAGAATAGATCGTAGGAATGAATTAGAATGGATCATACGAATGAATTAGAATGGATCATACGAATGAATTAGAATTGATCGTGTGAATGAATTAGAATGGATTGTACGAATGAATTAGAATGGATACATTCGTGCGAATGAAGTAGAATGGATCGTACGAATGAATTAGAATGGATCGTACGAATGAATCAGAATGAATCGTACGAATGAATTAGAATGGAAACATTCGAACGAATGAATTAGAATAGATCGTAGGAATGAATTAGAATGGATCATACGAATGAATTAGAATTGATCGTGCGAATGAATTAGAATGGATTATACGAATGAATTAGAATGGATACATTCGTGCGAATGAAGTAGAATGGATCGTACGAATGAATTAGAATGGATCGTACGAATGAATTAGAATGAATCGTACGAATGAATTAGAATGGATACATTCGAACGAATGAATTAGAATAGATCGTAGGAATGAATTAGAATGGATCATACGAATGAATTAGAATTGATCGTGCGAATGAATTACAATGGATTGCACGAATGAATTAGAATGGATACATTCGTGCGAATAAAGTAGAATGGATCGTACGAATGAATTAGAATGGGTCGTACGAATGAATTAGAATGAACCGTACGAATGAATTAGAATGGATACATTCGAATGAATGAATTAGAATAGATCGTAGGAATGAATTAGAATGGATCATACGAATGAATTAGAATTGATCGTGCGAATGAATTAGAATGGATTGTACGAATGAATTAGAATGGATACATTCGTGCGAATGAAGTAGAATGGATCGTACGAATGAATTAGAATGGATCGTACGAATGGGATACATTCGAACGAATAAATTAGAATAGATCGTAGGAATGAATTAGAATGGATCATACCAATGAATTAGAATTGATCGTGCGAATGAATTAGAATGGATTGTACAAATGAATTAGGATGGATACATTCGTGCGAATAAAGTAGAATGGATCGTACGAATGAATTAGAATAGATCGTACGAATGAATTAGAATGAATCGTACGAATGAATTAGAATGGATACATTCGAACGAATGAATTAAAATAGATCGTAGGAATGAATTAGAATGGATCATACGAATGAATTAGAATTGATCGTGCGAATGAATTAGAATGGATTGTACGAATGAATTAGAATGGATTGTACGATCCATTCTAATTCATTCGTATGATTCATTCTAATTCATTCGTACGATCCATTCTAATTCATTCGTACGATCCATTCTACTTCATTCGCACGAATGTATCTATTCTAATTCATTCGTACAATCCATTCTAATTCATTCGCACGATCAATTCTAATTCATTCGTATGATCCATTCTAATTTATTCCTATGATCTTTTCTAATTTATTCGTTCGAATGTATCCATTCTAATTCATTCGTACGATTCATTCTAATTCATTTGTACGATCCATTCTAATTCATTCGTACGATCCATTCTACTTCATTCGCACGAATGTATCCATTCTAATTCATTCGTACAATCCATTCTAATTCATTCGCACGATCAATTCTAATTCATTCGTATGATCCATTCTAATTCATTCCTACGATCTATTCTAATTCATTCGTTCGAATGTATCCATTCTAATTCATTCATACGATTCATTCTAATTCATTCGTACGATCCATTCTAATTCATTCGTACGATCCATTCTACTTCATTCGCACGAATGTATCCATTCTAATTCATTCGTACAATCCATTCTAATTCATTCGCACGATCAATTCTAATTCATTCGTATGATCCATTCTAATTCATTCCTACGATCTATTCTAATTCATTCGTTCGAATGTATCCATTCTAATTCATTCGTACGATTCATTCTAATTCATTCGTACGATCCATTCTAATTCATTCGTACGATCCATTCTACTTCATTCGCACGAATGTATCCATTCTAATTCATTCGTACAATCCATTCTAATTCATTCGCACGATCAATTCTAATTCATTCGTATGATCCATTCTAATTCATTCGTACGATCCATTCTATTTCATTCGTACGATCCATTCTACTTCATTCGCACGAATGTATCCATTCTAATTCATTCGTACAATCCATTCTAATTTATTCGCACGATCAATTCTAATTCATTCGTATGATCCATTCTAATTCATTCCTACGATCTATTCTAATTCATTCGTTCGAATGTATCCATTCTAATTCATTCATACGATTCATTCTAATTCATTCGTACGATCCATTCTAATTTATTCGTACGATCCATTCTACTTCATTCGCACGAATGTATCCATTCTAATTCATTCGTACAATCCATTCTAATTCATTCGCACGATCAATTCTAATTCATTCGTATGATCCATTCTAATTCATTCCTACGATCTATTCTAATTCATTCGTTCGAAAGTATCTATTCTAATTCATTCGTACGATTCATTCTAATTCATTCGTACGATCCATTCTAATTCATTCGTACGATCCATTCTACTTCATTCGTACGAATGTATCCATTCTAATTCATTCGTACAATCCATTCTAATTCATTCGCACGATCAATTCTAATTCATTCGTATGATCCATTCTAATTCATTCGTACGATCCATTCTAATTCATTCGTATGATCCATTCTACTTCATTCGCACGAATGTATCCATTCTAATTCATTCATACAATCTATTCTAATTCATTCGCACGATCAATTCTAATTCATTCGTATGATCCATTCTAATTCATTCCTACGATCTATTCTAATTTATTCGTTCGAATGTATCCGTTCTAATTCATTCGTACGATTCATTCTAATTCATTCGTACGATCCATTCTAATTCATTCGTACGATCCATTCTACTTCATTCGTACTATCCATTCTACTTCATTCGCACGAATGTATCCATTCTAATTCATTCGTACAATCTATTCTAATTCATGCGCACGAATGTATCCATTCTAATTCATTCGTACAATCCATTCTAATTCATTCGCACGATCAATTCTAATTCATTCGTATGATTCAATCTAATTCATTCGTACGATCCATTCTACTTCATTCGCACGAATGTATCCATTCTAATTCATTCGTACAATCCATTCTAATTCATTCGCACGATCAATTCTAATTCATTCGTATGATCCATTCTAATTCATTCCTACGATCTATTCTAATTCATTCGTTCGAATGTTTCCATTCTAATTCATTCGTACGATTCATTCTAATTCATTCGTACGATTCATTCTAATTTATTCGTACGATCCATTCTAATTCATTCGCACGAATGAATTAGAATGGATACATTCGAACGAATGAATTAGAATAGATCGTACGAATGAATTAGAATAGATCGTAGGAATGAATTAGAATGGATCATACGAATGAATTAGAATTGATCGTGCGAATGAATTAGAATGGATTGTACGAATGAATTAGAATGGATCGTGCAAATGAATTAGAATCAATCATACGAATGAATTAGAATGGATCGTATGAATGAATTAGATCGTACAAATGAATTAGATTGGATCGTACGAATGAATTAAAATGGATATATTCGAGCGAATGAATTAGAATGGATACATTTGTGCGAATGAATTTGAATGGATCGTACGAATGAATTAGAATGGATCGTACGAATGAATTAGAATGAATCGTACGAATGAATTAGAATGGATACATTCAAACGAATGAATTAGAATAGATCGTAGGAATGAATTAGAATGGATCATACGAATGAATTAGAATTGATCGTGCGAATGAAGTAGAACGGATTGTACGAATGAATTAGAATGGATACATTCGTGCGAATGAAGTAGAATGGATCGTACGAGTGAATTAGAATGGATCGTACGAATGAATTAGAATAAATCGTAAGAATGAATTAGAATGGATACATTCGAACGAATGAATTAGAATAGATCATAGGAATGAATTAGAATGGATCATACGAATGAATTAGAATGGATCGTGCGAATGAATTAGAATGGATACATTCGTGCGAATGAAGTAGAATGGATTGTACGAATGAATTAGAATGGATACATTCGTGCGAATGAAGTAGAATGGATCGTACGAATGAATTAGAATGAATCGTACGAATGAATTAGAATGGATACATTCGTGCGAATGAAGTAGAATGGATCGTACGAATGAAATAGAATGGATCGTACGAATGAATCAGAATGGATCGTACGAATGAATTAGAATGGATACATTCGAACGAATGAATTAGAATAGATCGTAGGAATGAATTAGAATGGATCATACGAATGAATTAGAATTGATCATACGAACGAATTAGAATGAATCGTACTAATGAATTAGAATGGATACATTCGAACGAATGAACTAGAATAGATCGTAGGAATGAATTAGAATGGATCATACGAATGAATTAGAATTGATCGTGCGAATGAATTAGAATGGATTGTACGAATGAATTAGAATGGATACATTCATACGAATGAAGTAGAATGGATCGTACGAATGAATTAGAATGGATCGTACGATCCATTCTACTTCATTCGCACGAATGTATCCATTCTAATTCATTCGTACAATCCATTCTAATTCATTCGTACGATTCATTCTAATTTATTTGTACCATCCATTCTAATTCATTCATACGATCCATTCTACTTCATTCGCACGAATGTATCCATTCTAATTCATTCGTGCAATCCATTCTAATTCATTCGTATGATCAATTCTAATTCATCGTGCAAAAGAATTAGAATGGATTGTATGAATGAATTAGAATTGATCGTGCGAATGAATTAGAATGGATTGTACGAATGAATTAGAATAGATACATTCGTGCGAATGAAGTAGAATGGATCGTACGAATGAATTAGAATGGATCGTACGAATGAATTAGAATGGATACGTTCGAACGAATGAATTAGAATAGATCGTAGGAATGAATTAGAATTGATCATACGAATGAATTAGAATTGATCGTGCGAATGAATTAGAATGGATTGTACGAATGAATTAGAATGGATACATTCGTGCGAATGAAGTAGAATGGATCGTACGAATGAATTAGAATGGATCGCACGAATAAATTAGAATGGATACATTCGAACGAATGAATTAGAATAGATCGTCGGAATGAATTAGAATGGATTATACGAATGAATTAGAATTGATCGTGCGAATGAATTAGAATGGATTGTAGGAATGATTTAGAATGGATACATTCGTGCGAATGAAGTAGAATTGATCGTACGAATGAATTAGAATGGATCGTACGAATGAATTAGAATGGATACATTCGAACGAATGAATTAGAATAGATCGTAGGAATGAATTAGAATGGATCATACGAATGAATTAGAATGGATCATACGAATGAATTAGAATTGATCGTGTGAATGAATTAGAATGGATTGTACGAATGAATTAGAATGGATACATTCGTGCGAATGAAGTAGAATGGATCGTACGAATGAATTAGAATGGATCGTACGAATGAATCAGAATGAATCGTACGAATGAATTAGAATGGAAACATTCGAACGAATGAATTAGAATAGATCGTAGGAATGAATTAGAATGGATCATACGAATGAATTAGAATTGATCGTGCGAATGAATTAGAATGGATTATACGAATGAATTAGAATGGATACATTCGTGCGAATGAAGTAGAATGGATCGTACGAATGAATTAGAATGGATCGTACGAATGAATTAGAATGAATCGTACGAATGAATTAGAATGGATACATTCGAACGAATGAATTAGAATAGATCGTAGGAATGAATTAGAATGGATCATACGAATGAATTAGAATTGATCGTGCGAATGAATTACAATGGATTGCACGAATGAATTAGAATGGATACATTCGTGCGAATAAAGTAGAATGGATCGTACGAATGAATTAGAATGGGTCGTACGAATGAATTAGAATGAACCGTACGAATGAATTAGAATGGATACATTCGAATGAATGAATTAGAATAGATCGTAGGAATGAATTAGAATGGATCATACGAATGAATTAG
Organism: Chamaelirium japonicum; assembly: GCA_947650365.1. NCBI lineage: Eukaryota > Viridiplantae > Streptophyta > Magnoliopsida > Liliales > Melanthiaceae > Chamaelirium > Chamaelirium japonicum. The sequence continues at coordinate 421,111 of CANTAL010000154.1, forward strand.
AATTGATCGTGCGAATGAATTAGAATGGATTGTACGAATGAATTAGAATGGATACATTCGTGCGAATGAAGTAGAATGGATCGTACGAATGAATTAGAATGGATCGTACGAATGGGATACATTCGAACGAATAAATTAGAATAGATCGTAGGAATGAATTAGAATGGATCATACCAATGAATTAGAATTGATCGTGCGAATGAATTAGAATGGATTGTACAAATGAATTAGGATGGATACATTCGTGCGAATAAAGTAGAATGGATCGTACGAATGAATTAGAATAGATCGTACGAATGAATTAGAATGAATCGTACGAATGAATTAGAATGGATACATTCGAACGAATGAATTAAAATAGATCGTAGGAATGAATTAGAATGGATCATACGAATGAATTAGAATTGATCGTGCGAATGAATTAGAATGGATTGTACGAATGAATTAGAATGGATTGTACGATCCATTCTAATTCATTCGTATGATTCATTCTAATTCATTCGTACGATCCATTCTAATTCATTCGTACGATCCATTCTACTTCATTCGCACGAATGTATCTATTCTAATTCATTCGTACAATCCATTCTAATTCATTCGCACGATCAATTCTAATTCATTCGTATGATCCATTCTAATTTATTCCTACGATCTTTTCTAATTTATTCGTTCGAATGTATCCATTCTAATTCATTCGTACGATTCATTCTAATTCATTTGTACGATCCATTCTAATTCATTCGTACGATCCATTCTACTTCATTCGCACGAATGTATCCATTCTAATTCATTCGTACAATCCATTCTAATTCATTCGCACGATCAATTCTAATTCATTCGTATGATCCATTCTAATTCATTCCTACGATCTATTCTAATTCATTCGTTCGAATGTATCCATTCTAATTCATTCATACGATTCATTCTAATTCATTCGTACGATCCATTCTAATTCATTCGTACGATCCATTCTACTTCATTCGCACGAATGTATCCATTCTAATTCATTCGTACAATCCATTCTAATTCATTCGCACGATCAATTCTAATTCATTCGTATGATCCATTCTAATTCATTCCTACGATCTATTCTAATTCATTCGTTCGAATGTATCCATTCTAATTCATTCGTACGATTCATTCTAATTCATTCGTACGATCCATTCTAATTCATTCGTACGATCCATTCTACTTCATTCGCACGAATGTATCCATTCTAATTCATTCGTACAATCCATTCTAATTCATTCGCACGATCAATTCTAATTCATTCGTATGATCCATTCTAATTCATTCGTACGATCCATTCTATTTCATTCGTACGATCCATTCTACTTCATTCGCACGAATGTATCCATTCTAATTCATTCGTACAATCCATTCTAATTTATTCGCACGATCAATTCTAATTCATTCGTATGATCCATTCTAATTCATTCCTACGATCTATTCTAATTCATTCGTTCGAATGTATCCATTCTAATTCATTCATACGATTCATTCTAATTCATTCGTACGATCCATTCTAATTTATTCGTACGATCCATTCTACTTCATTCGCACGAATGTATCCATTCTAATTCATTCGTACAATCCATTCTAATTCATTCGCACGATCAATTCTAATTCATTCGTATGATCCATTCTAATTCATTCCTACGATCTATTCTAATTCATTCGTTCGAAAGTATCTATTCTAATTCATTCGTACGATTCATTCTAATTCATTCGTACGATCCATTCTAATTCATTCGTACGATCCATTCTACTTCATTCGTACGAATGTATCCATTCTAATTCATTCGTACAATCCATTCTAATTCATTCGCACGATCAATTCTAATTCATTCGTATGATCCATTCTAATTCATTCGTACGATCCATTCTAATTCATTCGTATGATCCATTCTACTTCATTCGCACGAATGTATCCATTCTAATTCATTCATACAATCTATTCTAATTCATTCGCACGATCAATTCTAATTCATTCGTATGATCCATTCTAATTCATTCCTACGATCTATTCTAATTTATTCGTTCGAATGTATCCGTTCTAATTCATTCGTACGATTCATTCTAATTCATTCGTACGATCCATTCTAATTCATTCGTACGATCCATTCTACTTCATTCGTACTATCCATTCTACTTCATTCGCACGAATGTATCCATTCTAATTCATTCGTACAATCTATTCTAATTCATGCGCACGAATGTATCCATTCTAATTCATTCGTACAATCCATTCTAATTCATTCGCACGATCAATTCTAATTCATTCGTATGATTCATTCTAATTCATTCGTACGATCCATTCTACTTCATTCGCACGAATGTATCCATTCTAATTCATTCGTACAATCCATTCTAATTCATTCGCACGATCAATTCTAATTCATTCGTATGATCCATTCTAATTCATTCCTACGATCTATTCTAATTCATTCGTTCGAATGTTTCCATTCTAATTCATTCGTACGATTCATTCTAATTCATTCGTACGATTCATTCTAATTTATTCGTACGATCCATTCTAATTCATTCGCACGAATGAATTAGAATGGATACATTCGAACGAATGAATTAGAATAGATCGTACGAATGAATTAGAATAGATCGTAGGAATGAATTAGAATGGATCATACGAATGAATTAGAATTGATCGTGCGAATGAATTAGAATGGATTGTACGAATGAATTAGAATGGATCGTGCAAATGAATTAGAATCAATCATACGAATGAATTAGAATGGATCGTATGAATGAATTAGATCGTACAAATGAATTAGATTGGATCGTACGAATGAATTAAAATGGATATATTCGAGCGAATGAATTAGAATGGATACATTTGTGCGAATGAATTTGAATGGATCGTACGAATGAATTAGAATGGATCGTACGAATGAATTAGAATGAATCGTACGAATGAATTAGAATGGATACATTCAAACGAATGAATTAGAATAGATCGTAGGAATGAATTAGAATGGATCATACGAATGAATTAGAATTGATCGTGCGAATGAAGTAGAATGGATTGTACGAATGAATTAGAATGGATACATTCGTGCGAATGAAGTAGAATGGATCGTACGAGTGAATTAGAATGGATCGTACGAATGAATTAGAATAAATCGTAAGAATGAATTAGAATGGATACATTCGAACGAATGAATTAGAATGGAAACATTCGAACGAATGAATTAGAATAGATCATAGGAATGAATTAGAATGGATCATACGAATGAATTAGAATTGATCGTGCGAATGAATTAGAATGGATTGCACGAATGAATTAGAATGGATACATTCGTGCGAATGAAGTAGAATGGATCGTGCGAATGAATTAGAATGGATCGTACGAATGAATTAGAATGAATCATACGAATGAATTAGAATGGATACATTCGAACGAATAAATTAGAATAGATCGTAGGAATGAAATAGAATGGATCATACGAATGAATTAGAATTGATCGTGCGAATGAATTAGAATGGATTGTACGAATGAATTAGAATGGATACATTCGTGCGAATGAAGTAGAATGGATCGTACGAATGAATTAGAATGGATCGTACGAATGAATTAGAATGAATCGTACGAATGAATTAAAATGGATACATTCGAACGAATGAATTAGAATAGATCGTAGGAATAAATTAGAATGGATCATACGAATGAATTAGAATTGATCGTGCGAATGAATTAGAATAGATTGTACGAATGAATTAGAATGGATACATTCGTGCGAATGAAGTAGAATGAATCGTACGAATGAATTAGAATGGATCGTACGAATGAATTAGAATGGATCGTACGAATGAATTAGAATGAATCGTACGAATGAATTAGAATGGATACATTCAAACGAATGAATTAGAATAGATCGTAGGAATGAATTAGAATGGATCATACGAATGAATTAGAATTGATCGTGCGAATGAATTAGAATGGATTGTGCGAATGAATTAGAATGGATACATTCGTGCGAATGAAGTAGAATGGATCGTACGAATGAATTAGAATGGATCGTACGAATGAATTAGAATGAATCGTACGAATGAATTAGAATGGATACATTCGAACGAATGAATTATAATAGATCATAGGAATGAATTAGAATGGATCATACGAATTAATTAGAATTGATCGTGCGAATGAATTAGAATGGATTGCACGAATGAATTAGAATGGATACATTCATGCGAATGAAGTAGAATGGATCATACGAATGAATTAGAATGGATCGTACGAATGAATTAGAATAAATCATACGAATAAATTAGAATGGATACATTCGAACGAATGAATTAGAATAGATCGTAGGAATGAATTAGAATGGATCATACGAATGAATTAGAATTGATCGTGCAAATGAATTAGAATGGATTGTACGAATGAATTAGAATGGATACATTCGTGCGAATGAAGTAGAATGGATCGTACGAATGAATTAGAATGGATCGTACGAATGAATTGGAATGAATCGTACGAATGAATTAGAATGAATACATTCGAACGAATGAATTAGAATAGATCGTAGGAATGAATTAGAATGGATCATACGAATGAATTAGAATTGATCGTGCGAATGAATTAGAATGGATTGTACTAATGAATTAGAATGGATACATTCGTGCGAATGAAGTAGAATGGATCGTACGAATGAATTAGAATAGATCGTACGAATGAATTAGAATGAATCGTATGAATGAATTAGAAGAATTAGACTAGATCGTACGAATAAATTAGAATGGATACATTCGTGCGAATGAATTAGAATGGATTGTGTGAATGAATTAGAATGGATACATTCGTGCGAATGAATTAGAATGGATCGTACGAATGAATTAGACTGGATCGTACGAATAAATTAGAATAGATACATTCGTACGAATGAATTAGTATGGATACATTCGTGCGAATGAATTAGAATGGATCGTACTAATGAATTAGAATGGATCGTGCGAATGAATTAGAATGGATCGTACGATGCAATCTAATTCATTCGTACGATCCATTCTAATTCATCCGTATGATCAATTCTCATTCATTCGCACGATCCATTCTAATTCATTCTCACGAATGTGACCTTTCTAATTCATTTGTATGATCTATTCAAATTCATTCGTACGATCCATTCGTACGATCCATTCTAATTCATTCGCACGATCCATTCTAATTCATTCGTACAATCCATTCTACTTCATTCGCACGAATGTATCCATTCTAATTCATTCGTACAATCCATTCTAATTCATTCGCACGATCATTTCTAATTCATTCGTATGATCCATTCTAATTCATTCCTACGATCTATTCTAATTCATTCGTTCGAATGTATCCAATGAATTAGAATGGATCATACGAATGAATTAGAATTGATCGTGCGAATGAATTAGAATGGATTGTACGAATAAATTAGAATGGATACATTCGTGCGAATGAAGTAGAATGGATCGTACGAATGAATTAGAATGGATACATTCGTGCGAATGAAGTAGTATGGATCGTACGAATGAATTAGAATGGATCGTACGAATGAATTAGAATGAATCGTACGAATGAATTAGAATGGAAACATTCGAACGAATGAATTAGAATAGATCATAGGAATGAATTAGAATAGATCATACGAATGAATTAGAATTGATCGTGCGAATGAATTAGAATGGATTGTATGAATGAATTAGAATGGATACATTCGTGCGAATGAAGTAGAATGGATCGTAACGAATGAATTAGAATGGATCGTACGAATGAATTAGAATGAATCGTATGAATGAATTAGAATGGATACATTCGAACGAATAAATTAGAATAGATCGTAGGAATGAATTAGAATGGATCATACGAATGAATTAGAATTGATCGTGCGAATGAATTAGAATGGATTGTATGAATGAATTAGAATGGATACATTCGTGCGAATGTATCCATTCTAATTCATTCGTATTCGTATGATCCATTCTAATTCATTCCTACGATCAAGATCCATTCTATTTCATTAGTACGATCCATTCTAATTCATTCGTACAATCCATTCTAGTTCATTCGCTCGAATGTATCCATACTAATTCATTTGTACGATCCATTGTAATTCAATCGTACAATCCATTCTAATTCAATCATACAATCCATTCTAATTCATTCCTACGATCTATTCTAATTCATTCGTTCGAATGTATCCATTCTAATTCATTCGTATGATTCATTCTAATTCAATCGTATGATCCATTCTAATTTATTTGTACGATCCATTCTACTTCATTCGCACGATCAATTCTAATTCATTCGTATGATCCATTCTAATTCATTCGTACGATCTATTCTAATTCATTCGTACGATCCATTCTAATTCATTCGTACGATCCATTCTACTTCATTCGCACGAATGTATCCATTCTAATTCATTCGTACAATCCATTATAATTCATTCGTATGATCCATTCTAATTCATTCGTACGATTCATTCTAATTCATTCGTACGATCCATTCTACTTCATTCTCACGAATGTATCCATTCTAATTCATTCGTACAATCCATTCTAATTCATTCGCACGATCAATTCTAATTCATTTGTATGATCCATTCTAATTCATTCCTACGATCTATTCTAATTCATTCGTTCGAATGTATCCATTCTAATTCATTCATACGATTCATTCTAATTCATTCGTATGATCCATTCTAATTCATTCGTACGATCCATTCTACTTCATTCGCACGAATGTATCCATTCTAATTCATTCGTACAATCAATTCTAATTCATTCGCACGATCAATTCTAATTCATTCGTATGATCCATTCTAATTCATTCCTACGATCTATTCTAATTCATTCGTTCGAATGTATCCATTCTAATTCATTCGTATGATTCATTCTAATTCATTCGTACAATCCATTCTAATTCATTCGTACGATCCATTCTACTTCATTCGCACGAATGTACCCATTCTAATTCATTCGTACAATCCATTCTAATTCATTCGCACGATCAATTCTAATTCATTCGTATGATCCATTCTAATTCATTCCTACGATCTATTCTAATTCATTCGTTCGAATGTATCCATTCCAATTTATTCGTACGATTCATTCTAATTCATTCGTACGATCCATTCTAATTCATTCGTTCGATCCATTCTACTTCATTCGCACGAATGTATCCATTCTAATTCATTCGTACAATCCATTCTAATTCATTCGCACGATCAATTCTAATTCATTCATATGATCCATTCTAATTCATTCCTATGATCTATTCTAATTAATTCGTTCGAATGTATCCATTCTAATTCATTCGTATGATTCATTCTAATTCGTTCGTACGATCCATTCTAATTCATTCGTACGATCCATTCTACTTCATTCTCAAATGGATTGTACGAATGAAATAGAATGGATACATTCATGCGAATGAAGTAGAATGGATCGTACGAATGAATTAGAATGGATCGTACGAATGAGTTAGAATGAATCGTACGAATGAATTAGAATGGATACATTCGAACGAATAAATTAGAATAGATCGTAGGAATGAATTAGAATGGATCATACAAATGAATTAGAATTGATCGTGCGAATGAATAAGAATGGATTGTATGAATGAATTAGAATGGATACATTCGTGCGAATGTATCCATTCTAATTCATTCGTATTCGTATGATCCATTCTAATTCATTCCTACGATCAAGATCCATTCTATTTCATTAGTACGATCCATTCTAATTCATTCGTACAATCCATTCTAGTTCATTCGCTCGAATGTATCCATACTAATTCATTTGTACGATCCATTCTAATTCAATCGTACGATCCATTCTAATTCAATCATACAATCCATTCTAATTCATTCCTACGATCTATTCTAATTCATTCGTTCGAATGTATCCATTCTAATTCATTCGTACGATTCATTCTAATTCAATCGTATGATCCATTCTAATTCATTCGTACGATCCATTCTACTTCATTCGCACGATCAATTCTAATTCATTCGTATGATCCATACTAATTCATTCGTACGATCTATTCTAATTCATTCGTACGATTCATTCTAATTCATTCGTACGATCCATTCTACTTCATTCACATGAATGTATCCATTCTAATTCATTCGTACAATCCATTCTAATTCATTCGTACGATCCATTCTAATTCATTCGTACGATTCATTCTAATTCATTCGTACGATCCATTCTACTTCATTCTCACGAATGTATCCATTCTAATTCATTCGTACAATCCATTCTAATTCATTCGCACGATCAATTCTAATTCATTCGTATGATCCATTCTAATTTATTCCTACGATCTATTCTAATTCATTCGTTCGAATGTATCATTCTAATTCATTCATACGATTCATTCTAATTCATTCGTACGATCCATTCTACTTCATTCGTACGATCCATTCTACTTCATTCGCACGAATGTATCCATTCTAATTCATTCGTACAATCCATTCTAATTCATTCGCACGATCAATTCTAATTCATTCGTATGATCCATTCTAATTCATTCCTACGATCTATTCTAATTCATTCGTTCGAATGTATCCATTCTAATTCATTCGTACGATTCATTCTAATTCATTCGTACGATCCATTCTAATTCATTCGTACGATCCATTCTACTTCATTCGCACGAATGTATCCATTCTAATTCATTCGTACAATCCATTCTAATTCATTCGCACGATCAATTCTAATTCATTCGTATGATCCATTCTAATTCATTCCTACGATCTATTCTAATTCATTCGTTCGAATGTATCCATTCCAATTTATTCGTACGATTCATTCTAATTCATTCGTACGATCCATTCTAATTCATTCGTTCGATCCATTCTACTTCATTCGCACGAATGTATCCATTCTAATTCATTCGTACAATCCATTCTAATTCATTCGCACGATCAATTCTAATTCATTCGTATGATCCATTCTAATTCATTCCTATGATCTATTCTAATTCATTCGTTCGAATGTATCCATTCTAATTCATTCGTATGATTCATTCTAATTCATTCGTACGATCCATTCTAATTCATTCGTACGATCCATTCTACTTCATTCTCAAATGGATTGTACGAATGAATTAGAAAGGATACATTCGTGCGAATGAAGTAGAATGGATCGTACGAATGAATTAGAATGGATCGTACGAATGAATTAGAATGGATACATTCGAACGAATAAATTAGAATAGATCGTAGGAATGAATTAGAATGGATCATACGAATGAATTAGAATTGATCGTGCGAATGAATTAGAATGGATTGTACGAATGAATTAGAATGGATACATTCATGCGAATGAAGTAGAATGGATCGTACGAATGATGTAGAATGGATCGTACGAATGAATCAGAATGGATCGTACGAATGAATTAGAATGAATCGTACGAATGAATTAGAATGGAAACATTCGAACGAATGAATTAGAATAGATCGTAGGAATGAATTAGAATTGATACATTCATGCGAATGAATAAGAATGGATCATATGAATGAATTACAATGGATCGTATGAATGAATTAGAATGGATCGTACGAATGAATTAGAATGGATCGTGCTAATGAAGTAGAATGGATCGATTCTAATTCATTTGCACGATCCATTCTAATTCATTCGTACGATCCATTCTACTTCATTACATTCGTGCGAATGAAGTAGAACGGATCGTATGAATGAATTAGAATGGATCGTACGAATGAATTAGAATGAATCGTACGAATGAATTAGAATGGATCGTACGAATGAATTAGAATGGATACATTCATGCGAATGAATTAGAATGGATCGTACGAATGAGTAAGAATGGATCGTACGAATGAAATAGAATGGATCGTACGAATGAATTAGAATGGATCGTGCTAATGAATTAGAATGGATCGTACGAATGAATTAGAATGGATACATTCATGCGAATGAATTAGAATGGATCGTACGAATGAGTAAGAATGGATCGTACGAATGAAATAGAATGGATCGTACGAATGAATTAGAATGGATCGTGCTAATGAATTAGAATGGATCGTACGAATGACTTAGAATAGATTGTGCGAATGAATTAGAATGGATCGTACGAATGAATTAGAATGGATCGTATAAATGAATTAGAATGGATCGTGCGAATGAATTAGAATGGATCGTATGACTGAATTAGAATGGATACATTCGTGCGAATGAATTAGAATGGATCGTACGAATGAGTAAGAATGGATCATACAAATGAAATAGAATGGATCGTACGAATGAATTAGAATGGATCGTGCTAATGAATTAGAATGGATCGTACGAATAAATTAGAATAGATTGTCCGAATGAATACATTCGTGCGAATGAATTAGAATGGATCGTGTGAATGAATTAGAATGGATCGTATGAATGAATTCGAATGGATCGTACGAATGAATTACAATGGATACATTCGTCCGAATGAATTAGAATGGATCATACGAAGGAATTAGGGTGGATCGTACGAATGCATTAGAATGGATATATTCGTGCGAATGAATTAGAATGGATTGTATGAATGAATTAGAATGGATCGTATGAATGGATTAGAATGGATCGTGCGAATAAATTAAACTGGATCGTACGAATGAATTAGAATAGATCGTATGAATGAATTAGAATGGATCGTGCGAATGAATTAGAATGGATCGTACGAATGAATTAGAATAGAATGGATACATTCGTGCGAATGAATTAGAATGGATCGTACGCATGAGTAAGAATGGATCGTACGAATGAAGTTGAATGGATCGTACGAATGAATTAGAATGGATCGTACGAATGAATTTGAATAGGTTGTGCGATTGAATTAGAATGGATCGTACGAATGAATTAGAATTGATACATTCGTGCGAATGAATTAGAATGGATCATATGAATGAATTACAATGGATCGTATGAATGAATTAGAATGGATCGTGTGAATGAATGAGAATGGATCGTACGAATGAATTAAAATGGATACATTCGTGCGAACGAATTAATTAGAATGGATACATTCGTGCGAACGAATTAGAATGGTTCGTACGAATCAGTAAGATTGGATCGTACGAATGAAATAGAATGGATTGTACGAATGAGTAGGAATGGGTCGTACGAATGAAATAGAATGGATCGTACGAACGAATTAGAATGGATCGTGCGAATGAATTAGATTGGATCATGCGAATGAATTAGAATGGATCATACGAATGAATTAGAATGGATACATTCGTGCGAATGAATTAGTATGGATCGTATGAAAGAATTAGACTGGATCGTATGAATGAATTCGAATGGATCGTACGTATGAATTAGAATGGATCGTACGAATGAATTAGAATGGATCGTGCGAATGAATTAGAATGGATCGTACGAATGAATTAGAATGGATATATTCGTTCAAAAGAATTAGAATGGATTATATGAATGAATTAGAATGGATCGTACGAATGAATTAGAATGGATCGTATGAATGAATTAGAAAGGATCATGCGAAGGAATTAGATTGGATCGTACGATTGAATTAGAATGGATACATTCGTGCGAATGAATTAGAATGGATCGTAAGAATGAGTAAGAATGGATCGTATGAATGAAATAGAATGGATCGCATGAATGAATTAGAATGGATCGTACGAATGAATATGATTGGATCGTGCGAATGAATTAGATTGAATCGTACGAATGAATTAGAATGGATACATTCGTGTGAATGAAGTAGAATGGATCGTAAGAAAGAAGTAGAATGGATCGTACGAATGAATTAGAATGGTTCGTGCAAATGAATTAGAATCGATCCATTCTACTTCATTAGCACGATCCATTCTAATTCATTCGTACGATCCACGATCAATTCTAATTCATTCGTATGATCCATTCTAATTCATTCCTACGATCTATTCTAATTCATTCGTTCGAATGTTTCCATTCTAATTCATTCGTACGATTCATTCTAATTCATTCGTACGATCCGTTCTGATTCATTCGTACGATCCATTCTAATTCATTCGTACGATCCATTCTACTTCATTCGCACGAATGTATCCATTCTAATTCATTCGTACAATCCATTCTAGTTCATTCGCATGATCAATTCTAATTCATTCGTATGATCCATTTTAATTCATTCCTACGATCTATTCTAATTCATTCGTTCGAATGTATCCATTCTAATTCATTCGTACGATCCATTCTAATTCATTCGTATGATCCATTCTACTTCATTCGCACGAATGTATCCATTCTAATTCATTAGTACAATCCATTCTAATTCATTCGCACGATCAATTCTAATTCATTCGTATGATCCATTCTAATTCATTCCTACGATCTATTCTAATTCATTCGTTCGAATGTATCCATTCTAATTCATTCGTACGATCCATTCTAATTCATTCATACGATCCATTCTACTTCATTCGCACGAATGTATCCATTCTAATTCATTCGTACAATCCATTCTAATTCATTCGCACGATCAATTCAAATTCATTCGTATGTTCCATTCTAATTCATTCGTACATTCGTGCGAAAGATGTAGAATGGATCGTACGAATGAATCAGAATGGATCGTACGAATGAATTAGAATGGATCGTATAAATGAATTAGAATGGATCGTGCAAATGAATTAGAAAGGTTAAATTTGTGAGAATGAATTAGAATGGATCGTGCGAATGAATTAGAATGGATCGTACGAATGAATTAGAATGGATACATTCGTGCGAATGATGTAGAATGGATCGTATGAATGAATTAGAATGGATCGTAGGAATGAATTAGAATGAATCGTAGGAATGAATTAGAATGGATTGTACGAATGAATTAGAATGGATACATTCATGCGAATGAAGTAGAATGGATCGTACGAATGAATTAGAATGGATCGTACGAATGAATTAGAATGAATCGTACGAATGAATTAGAATGGATACATTTGAACGAATGAATTAGAATGGATTGTAGGAATGAATTAGAATGGATCATACGAATGAATTAGAATTGATCGTGCGAATGAATTAGAATGGATTGTACGAATGAATTAGAATGGATACATTCGTGCGAATGAAGTAGAATGGATCGTACGAATGAATTAGAATGGATCGTACGAATGAATTAGAATGGTTCGTACGAATGAATTAGAATGGATCGTACGAATGAATTAGAATGGATCGTACGAATGAATTAGAATGGATCGTACGAATGAATTAGAATGGATACATTCATGCAAATGAATTAGAATGGATCGTGCGAATGAATGAGAATGGATCATACGAATGAATTAGAATGGATCGTATAATCCATTCTAATTCATTCGCACGATCAATTCTAATTCATTCGTATGATCCATTCTAATTCATTCCTACGATCTATTCTAATTCATTCGTTCGAATGTATCCATTCTAATTCATTCGTACGATTCATTCTAATTCATTCGTACGATCCATTCTAATTCATTCGTACGATCCATTCTACTTCATTCGCACGAATGTATCCATTCTAATTCATTCGTACAATCCATTCTAATTCATTCGCACGATCAATTCTAATTCATTCGTATGATCCATTCTAATTCATTCCTACGATCTATTCTAATTCATTCGTTCGAATGTATCCATTCTAATTTATTCGTACGATTCATTCTAATTCATTCGTACGATCCATTCTGATTTATTTGTACGATCCATTCTACTTCATTCGCACGAATGTATCCATTCTAATTCATTCGTACAATCCATTCTAATTCATTCACACGATCAATTCTAATTCATTCGTATGATCCATTCTAATTCATTCCTATGATCTATTCTAATTCATTCGTTCGAATGTATCCATTCTAATTCATTCGTACGATTCATTCTAATTCATTCGTACGATCCATTCTAATTCATTCGTACGATCCATTCTACTTCATTCACATGAATGTATCTCATACGAATGAATTAGAATTGATCGTGCGAATGAATTAGAATGGATTGTACGAATGAATTAGAATGGATACATTCGTGCGAATGATGTAGAATGGATCGTACGAATGAATCAGAATGGATCGTACGAATGAATTAGAATGAATCGTACGAATGAATTAGAATGGAAACATTCGAACGAATGAATTAGAATAGATCGTAGGAATGAATTAGAATGGATCATACGAATGAATTAGAATTGATCGTGCGAATGAATTAGAATGGATTGTACGAATGAATTAGAATGGATACAATCGTGCGAATGAAGTAGAATGGATCGTACGAATGAATTAGAATGGATCGTACGAATGAATTAGAATGAATCATACGAATGAATTAGAATGGATACATTCGAACGAATGAATTAGAATAGATCGTAGGAATGAATTAGAATGGATCATACGAATGAATTAGAATTGATCGTGCGAATGAATTAGAATGGATTGTACGAATGAATTAGAATGGATACATTCGTGCGAATGAAGTAGAATGGATCGTACGAATGAATTAGAATGGATTGTACGAATGAATTAGAATGAATCGTACGAATGAATTAGAATGGATACATTCGAACGAATGAATTAGAATAGATCATAGAAGAATGAATTAGAATGGATACATTCGTGCGAATGAAGTAGAATGGATCGTACGAATGAATTAGAATGGATCGTACGAATGAATTAGAATGAATCGTACGAATGAATTAGAATGGATACATTTGAACGAATAAATTAGAATAGATCGTAGGAATGAATTAGAATGGATCATACGAATGAATTAGACTTGATCGTGCGAATGAATTAGAATGGATTGTACGAATGAATTAGAATGGATACATTCATGCAAATGAAGTAGAATGGATCTTACGAATGATGTAGAATGGATCGTACGAATGAATCAGAATGGATCGTACGAATGACTTAGAATGAATTGTACGAATGAATTAGAATGGAAACATTCGAACGAATGAATTAGAATAGATCGTAGGAATGAATTAGAATTGATACATTCGTGCGAATGAATTAGAATGGATCATATGAATGAATTACAATGGATCGTATGAATGAATTAGAATGGATCGTACGAATGAATTAGAATGGATCGTGCTAATGAAGTAGAATGGATCGATTCTAATTCATTTGCACGATCCATTCTAATTCATTCGTACAATCCATTCTACTTCATTACATTCGTGCGAATGAAGTAGAACGGATCGTACTAATGAATTAGAATGGATCGTACGAATGAATTAGAATGAATCGTACGAATGAATTAGAATGGATCGTACGAATGAATTAGAATGGATACATTCATGCGAATGAATTAGAATGGATCGTACGAATGAGTAAGAATGGATCGTACGAATGAAATAGAATGGATCGTACGAATGAATTAGAATGGATCGTGCTAATGAATTAGAATGGATCATACGAATGACTTAGAATAGATTGTGCGAATGAATTAGAATGGATCGTACGAATGAATTAGAATGGATCGTATAAATGAATTAGAATGGATCGTGCGAATGAATTAGAATGGATCGTATGACTGAATTAGAATGGATACATTCGTGCGAATGAATTAGAATGGATCGTACGAATGAGTAAGAATGGATCATACAAATGAAATAGAATGGATCGTACGAATGAATTAGAATGGATCGTTCTAATGAATTAGAATGGATCGTACGAATAAATTAGAATAGATTGTCCGAATGAATACATTCGTGCGAATGAATTAGAATGGATCGTATGAATGAATTAGAATAGATCGTATGAATGAATTCGAATGGATCGTACGAATGAATTACAATGGATACATTTATTTGAATGAATTAGAATGGATCATACGAAGGAATTAGGGTGGATCGTACGAATGCATTAGAATGGATATATTCGTGCGAATGAATTAGAATGGATTGTATGAATGAATTAGAATGGATCGTATGAGTGGATTAGAATGGATCGTGCGAATGAATTAAACTGGATCGTACGAATGAATTAGAATGGATCGTATGAATGAATTACAATGGATTGTGTGAATGAATTAGAATGGATCGTACGAATGAATTAGAATAGAATGGATACATTCGTGCGAATGAATTAGAATGAATCGTACGAATGAGTAAGAATGGATCGTACGAATGAATTTGAATGGATCGTACGAATGAATTAGAATGGATCGTACGAATGAATTTGAATAGGTTGTGCGATTGAATTAGAATGGATCGTACGAATGAATTAGAATTGATACATTCGTGCGAATGAATTAGAATGGATCATATGAACGAATTACAATGGATCGTATGAATGAATTAGAATGGATCGTGCGAATGAATGAGAATGGATCGTACGAATGAATTAGAATGGATACATTCGTGCGAACGAATTAGAATGGATCGTACGAATCAGTAAGAATGGATCGTACGAATGAAATAGAATGGATTGTACGAATGAGTAAGAATGGATCGTACGAATGAAATAGAATGGATCGTACGAACGAATTAGAATGGATCGTGCGAATGAATTAGATTGGATCATGCGAATGAATTAGAATGGATCATACGAATGAATTAGAATGGATACATTCGTGCGAATGAATTAGTATGGATCGTATGAAAGAATTAGACTGGATCGTATGAATGAATTCGAATGGATCGTACGTATGAATTAGAATGGATCGTACGAATGAATTAGAATGGATCGTATGAATGAATTAGAATGGATCGTGCGAATGAATTAGAATGGATCGTACGAATGAATTAGAATGGATATATTCGTGCAAAAGAATTAGAATGGATTATATGAATGAATTAGAATGGATCGTACGAATGAATTAGAATGGATCGTATGAATGAATTAGAAAGGATCATGCGAAGGAATTAGATTGGATCGTACGAATGAATTAGAATGGATACATTCGTGCGAATGAATTAGAATGGATCGTACGAATGAGTAAAAATGGATCGTATGAATGAAATAGAATGGATCGCACGAATAAATTAGAATGGATCGTACGAATGAATATGATTGGATCGTGCGAATGAATTAGATTGAATCGTACGAATGAATTAGAATGGATACATTCGTGCGAATGAAGTAGAATGGATCGTAAGAATGAAGTAGAATGGATCGTACGAATGAATTAGAATGGATCGTTCAAATGAATTAGAATCTATCCATTCTACTTCATTAGCATGATCCATTCTAATTCATTCGTACGATCCACGATCAATTCTAATTCATTCGTATGATCCATTCTAATTCATTCCTACGATCTATTCTAATTCATTCGTTCGAATGTTTCCATTCTAATTCATTCGTACGATTCATTCTAATTCATTCGTACGATCCATTCTGATTCATTCGTACGATCCATTCTAATTCATTCGTACGATCCATTCTACTTCATTCGCACGAATGTATCCATTCTAATTCATTCGTACAATCCATTCTAATTTATTCGCACGATCAATTCTAATTCATTCGTATGATCCATTCTAATTCATTCCTACGATCTATTCTAATTCATTCGTTCGAATGTATCCATTCTAATTCATTCGTACGATCCATTCTAATTCATTCGTATGATCCATTCTACTTCATTCGCACGAATGTATCCATTCTAATTCATTCGTACAATCCATTCTAATTCATTCGCACGATCAATTCTAATTCATTCGTATGATCCATTCTAATTCATTCCTACGATCTATTCTAATTCATTCGTTCGAATGTATCCATTCTAATTCATTCGTACGATCCATTCTAATTCATTCGTACGATCCATTCTACTTCATTCGCACGAATGTATCCATTCTAATTCATTCGTACAATCCATTCTAATTCATTCGCACGATCAATTCAAATTCATTCGTATGATCCATTCTAATTCATTCGTACATTCGTGCGAATGATGTAGAATGGATCGTACGAATGAATCAGAATGGATCGTACGAATGAATTAGAATGGATCGTATAAATGAATTAGAATGGATCGTGCAAATGAATTAGAAAGGTTAAATTTATGAGAATGAATTAGAATGGATCGTGCGAATGAATTAGAATGGATCGTACGAATGAAATAGAATGGATACATTCGTGCGAATGATGTAGAATGGATCGTACGAATGAATTAGAATGGATCGTACGAATGAATTAGAATGAATCGTAGGAATGAATTAGAATGGATTGTACGAATGAATTAGAATGGATACATTCGTGTGAATGAAGTAGAATGGATCGTACGAATGAATTAGAATGGATCGTACGAATGAATTAGAATGAATCGTACGAATGAATTAGAATGGATACATTTGAACGAATGAATTAGAATGGATTATAGGAATGAATTAGAATGGATCATACGAATGAATTAGAATTGATCGTGCGAATGAATTAGAATGGATTGTACGAATGAATTAGAATGGATACATTCGTGCGAATGAAGTAGAATGGATCGTACGAATGAATTAGAATGGATCGTACGAATGAATTAGAATGGATCGTACGAATGAATTAGAATGGATCGTACGAATGAATTAGAATGAATCGTACGAATGAATTAGAATGGATCGTACGAATGAATTAGAATGGATACATTCATGCAAATGAATTAGAATGGATCGTGCGAATGAATGAGAATGGATCGTACGAATGAATTAGAATGGATCGTATAATCCATTCTAATTCATTCGCACGATCAATTCTAATTTATTCGTATGATCCATTCTAATTCATTCCTACGATCTATTCTAATTCATTCGTTCGAATGTATCCATTCTAATTCATTCGTACGATTCATTCTAATTCATTCATACGATCTGTACGGGGGATTTTTCGCTGGTCCGTGCGGGCTGCCTGCAAGACAAAGAAAAGAGAACGTGAGAACGGCTGGCTCCCTTAGGAGCGCAGACCCTCCGACGCTCAAGTCAGTCACGGTGGCACAACGGCGAGCTGCGGTATACCAAAGTGGTAGGGAAAAGGAATTCGAACCTGTACTATGGAGCCTGGGGGTGAGCATTTATAGCAATCGGCGGCCTACCGTGGCCCGACACGTGGAGATTCTTCCGGCGCCTTCTAGACCCCCCACGTTCTGGCTCGCATGGGTCTGACAGTCCTTGGTACTCGCGCCCTGACATTCTGTCGTCAAGCCTGCCAGGCGGTTTGAGTGGGGGAGGGAATCTTTCTTATCGTGGCCAGGTGGCCATTCTGGAATGTTCAAGTCTGGGAGGTCTCGAACTGATTCGAGCGAGCTTCCGTGGACCACGTTTGTCCACGTAGCTTCCGTGGAGTTTTGACACCTGGCATCCTCTCATACATTGTGGGCGACCTCCGATGGGGAGCTAAGGTGAGCTCGCCCTCCATTGCTCCGCCTTCTCTTCCACATCTATCAAGAGTCGGACCTCGCGGGAGCAACCTCTTCGATAAACTGGGGAATTCTAGCGAGCTTCGGCGAGCTCCTGAGCGAGCTAGGGGCGAGCTCCTGCGCGAGCTAGGGGCGAGCTCCTGCGCGAGCTAGGGGCGTTCGCGATGCCGGTGTCTTCGTTATGCATGACGGTCTAACTCCCGCTATCACTGCCAGTGAGTTCTCGCGCGGGCTTGGCGAACTCCGGGGCGAGCTCCTGAGCGAGCTTAGGCGAGCTCCTGGGTGAGCTTGGCGAGCTCCGGGGCGAGCTCCCGAGCGAGCTTAGGCGAGCTCCTGGGTGAGCTTGGCGAGCTTCTGGGCGATCTCAGGCGAGCTCCATCGAGCTCAGGCGAGTTCCTAAGAGTGCTCTTGGCCTGGGCCCTTTCAGCCTAATGTGGATCTCGCTCCCTGTCAAGGTGATTTGGTGAGCACGGGGGGGGGGGGGGGGGTGCAAACTCCAGGGCAGATTTCAGCTACCCCCAACATTACCCCCTCCTGAGGGAGCGACCAAGGAGACTTTGGCGCTTGCTCAGGAGTCTTAGCGAACTCCTATCCCTGGTAATGTGCCTGATATCAATGTCTGCCGTAACAGTTTTCTTGTGGGGCGGAGATAGTAGCGATGGCGGCCTGCGCCGAGAGCTTTGACTGCCAGTATTTCACAAGCGCTGGGCTGGCCACGAGCATCAGCCATGAGCGATCTCCTTCCGATGCGAGCTCCTCACATGCGGTCAGGGTCAGCTTCGGGCGAGCTTGGGCGCCTGCCGCGGGCGGTTTTTCAAAAACGGTGGGCGTGCCGGGAGCGTCAGCCACGAGCGATCTCCTTCCGGCGTGAGCTCATCACTCGCGGTCAGGGTCTGCCTCGGGCGAGCTGCGGGCACCAGCCGTGGGCGGTCTGCGCCGAGAGTTTTGACTCCCAGTATTTCTCAAACGCTGGGCGGGCCGGGAGCGTCAGCCACGAGCGATCTCCTTCCGATGCGAGCTTGTCACATGCGGCCAGGGTCTGCCTCGGGCGAGCTACGGGCACCTGCCGCGAGCGATCTACGTCGAGAGTTTTGACTCCCAGTATTTCACAAACGCCGGGCGGGCCGGGAGCGTCAGCCACGAGCGATCTCCTTCCGGTGCGAGCTTGTCACACGCGGTCAGGGTCTGCTTCGAGCGAGCTTGGGGCGCCAGCCGCGGGCGATCTTGTGACTTGGGTATCGCACCGAATCTCCAACGGTCGCTTCACCCTAACTGCGGCGCGAGGCTCAACGCTGATACAGCGAATCTCATCATGAGACCCGATCGGCGCGAGACACGTGTCTCCTCCTCATTTGTCCCTTTCTCTGTCAATAAAGGACAGTGCTGGTGCCGGCGCAGCTTTTTCCACGCGTGGCCCACATGGCGCTCGACGATTGGAGAGAAGCGAGCTGTCGCCTCGATCGCCGTCACGTCGCCTCGCCGCGCGCGCTTGGGCATTAACTGCGGATCGATTCACCTGTCTCTCACTTGCCTATAAATAGGGGACGGGGGGCAATTTTTATCGCTGCATGAAAACAGCTCTCCCTTCTCCCTTTGCTTCTAGCGCTTTCAGCTCGCTTTAGCCCCTCTGCTCTCATGGCTTTCGCTGCTGACGTTGCTGCTGCTGTTGCTGCCGCTGCTGCTGCCGCCCAGGCCGCTGAGCCCGCCACCGAAAGGGCGGTGGTCTGGCTGCAAAACCCCGTCGGGGTGCCTATCGGGGACAGTATCCGGGCGGCGATCGATCTCCCTCGGGAGATCCTCGTCACTGAGATGCCATTCTCGGGGAGGCCGCCCCAGGGCACAGTAGCTTCTGTCGGGCTGCTGTGGTCCGGGCTGCGGTTCCCCCTGAGTCATCTCGCCGGGGAGCTCCTGGAGTTGACGGGGCTTTGCCCCGCCCAACTCTCAGGAAACTCCTGGGGGATACTCTACGGGCTATCCCAGCTGGAGACCGCTCTGAAGGCGAGGATCCCACTGAGCTACTTGCTCAAAAAGTGGCTCCTCAAGCCCTCACCGGTCTTCAGCACCGCGGGCTGCGGCTACTTCTACCTCACCGGGCGGCCTGGCGAGGTGCTCCCCTTCTCCACCATCGAGAGCAAGGACCGCCACTGGAAGGACTATCCTTTTGTGGCGGTCGGCGACTGGCACGGGCGGCACAGCGGAGTCCCGGCTCACCCCGGGGTTCCCCCGACGGCGGTCTTCCAGGAGATCTCCTTCTACAAGGCGGGGAAGAAGAAGTGCATCGCTCCCGACCGGGAGCGATCTCTGGACGAGGCGATCCTCCACTACCTCGGTGGGCGGACTCCGGAGAAGATCACCGCTCCCGACTTCGCCTTCCAGCTGAAGGACGGGAAGACCGGCGCTATTCTGCTGAAGCAGAAGATCGTCCGGAAGAAGAAAGAGGAGGAGGTCGGTGCTATTCCGCCGATGCAGAACGCCCCTCCCTCCAAAGGGGCCAGCAAGGGGGCCGGGAGCTCGGGAGGCAACCCCCGTAAGAAGACGGTCCGGAGGCGGGCTTCGCCCATCCGCCTCAACGACCCCGATACCATGGAGATGCTTCACCAGGGCGAAGCTTCCGCTCCTCCGCAACCTCCTCGCACGGACGCCGGCCCAGGTCAGCCTCCCGCCCCAACTCCAATTGTCCGCCGCAAGATCCAAATGGTTGAGCCCGACGACCCGAACATCGACCTCCCACTTACCATGGCGGAAGTCGAATCCGGGATGGCTCAAATTCTAATGGGCTACTTCCCGGGTGATCTGACCGTCCCGCTTCGTGTAGCAGTGCTGACGCCGGAGATGGAGGCCCGCGGGAAGAAGAAGGCCAAGCGCGCGGGGCCCGTGCCTTCTAACATCCAGGCGGAGCAACGGCGGAAAGCGCTGGAGGAGGCGGGCTTGGACTCGGAGCCCAGCTGGACGGACTCTGCGGAGGAGGCAACAGGCTCCGAGGAAGAAGAGCCCGCCCCTCAAGCTCTTCGGGCGGAGCCTGTTGCTCCCGCCCAAGGGGAGAAGCCCGCGACTCCATCAGCTCCTGCACCAGGGCCGGGATCGAGCGGGCAGGAGCCTCCATCTCCCGCCGACGGGGCAGGGGTCCAGCAGGGCGAGTCCGACGCCGTCCCTGCGACCTCCTTGCCGGCCTCGGCTCCAACTTCCGCGGCCTCTACACCGGCGGCCGCTCCAGCTCCCGCCCCTCCGGCCTCGCCTCCTGCAGAAGGCCAGGAGGGAGCGGGCTCCCAGCAGGGCTTAGGGGACCTGGTCTACAGGTCCCCTAGCTTTGTAGACATTGGCTCCGACTCCGAGTCCTTCAGCTCGGAGTCGGAGGCCAAGGGGGCCACGGCGGACCCTCCGAGCCCGCCAGGAGCCGGAGCTCGCCCGGGGGAGGTGATAGCCCCCACTCCTCCTGGCGTGCCCCCTCCTTCCGGAGCTCCCGGTGGTCCCAGTGCGGGCTCCTCTGCGGAGGAGGGGAGGGCGCCCCACTACGTGCGGCAGCTGCTGAGCACGCGCGCTTCCATAAGCGAACGCCTTGCCGAGGTACTCACCGCACCTGTCTCCGTACAAATCTTAGTCTCAATTTTTGCTAACTCTTTCACCTTCCTTATGCACGCGGAGAAGCAGAGCCAGGCGCTGGCCGCAGAGGTCGCTGGGGCCGGGAAGGCACTGGCCGCCTTGTTCGATGATTCCCTTCGGGGGTCCGAGCGCAAGGTAGACGAGCACATCCACGAGCTTCAGCGAGCCAAGGGCTCCGAGGAGCTGAGGGCGGAGTCAGAGGCACTGCACCGCAGGGTCAAAACCCTGGCGTCAGGCCTCGCCATGGCCGAGGTAGCCAAAGGCCTGTCCGCTACCGCCCTCCTCAAGGCCAAGGCGGAGCGAGACGAAGCTGTGTCCACCCGGGAGGTCGCACAGCGGGAGGCGGCTCAACTTCAAGGCGAGGTCGCTGCTCTGAAGACGGAGATCGCGGCCTTGAAGGAGACACACGCCAACGGCCTTCGGGCTCAGCAAGGTCGCCTCCAAGCCCAACTGGACGATCTCCTCAAGAAAGGCGCCCTGGCCGCTGTGGAGAAGTACAAGACCGAAAGGTCGAAGAAGCGGCACCGAGGGGACGACAGTGGGGCGGAGACAAGCAAGCCTTGAGCTTGCTGCCTTGTAACTACTTTTGCAATTTTTGTCAATCAATGAAATTTATATCTTTTTGGGTCCGCATATGCGTTTCTTTCTCTCTATGTGCCACTTATGAGTCCGCTTCTTGGGGTTCGCAGCGATCTCGAGAGTGATACCCCGGGCGAGGCAGCTAATTTGATTCAACCTTTTATTTTAAAGTGTATGCAAACAAAAAACTCGGCATGCTCGCAAAAACTCGATAGTCTCTGAGCCCGGAAAACGTTTAAACGAACCAAAAGACTTCAAAAACTTCCCTACACTCAAAGACTTAAACCATTTTTATTTTAAAGGAAACTAATAAGTGCTAGCTGCCCCCTGCCCGGTTAATTTCTCTCGATGATCCTGTTTGGCGGGCTCGCCCTTTGAGGGGTTTGCCAATGCCAGGATGCTTCCGTTCATGGCAGGTGAACGCGAAGGATCCTGGTTAGGTTTAGAGTCCACTAGGCAGCGGACTTCCCCGGGAAGCTCAAGGTCGCCCACTGACCGCCTCTGAGGATCCCGGTCTTGCTTTAAGTCCGCGCAACGGCGGACTACCCCGGGAAGCTCAAGGTCGCCCACTGGCTGCCTCTGAGGATCCCGGTCTTGCTTTAAGTCCGCACAACGGCGGACTGCCCCGGGAAGCTCAAGGTCGCCCATTGGCTGCCTCTGAGGATCCCAGTCTTGCTTTAAGTCCGCACAACGGCGGACTACCCCGGGAAGCTCAAGGTCGCCCACTGGCTGCCTCTGAGGATCCCGGTCTTGCTTTAAGTCCGCACAACGGCGGACTACCCCGGGAAGCTCAAGGTCGCCCACTGGCTGCCTCTAAGGATCCCGGTCTTGCTTTAAGTCCGCACAACGGCGGACTACCCCGGGAAGCTCAAGGTCGCCCACTGGCTGCCTCTGAGGATCCCGGTCTTGCTTTAAGTCCGCACAACGGCAGACTACCCCGGGAAGCTCAAGGTCGCCCACTGGCTGCCTCTGAGGATCCCGGTCTCTTCTGCGGGCTGTACAGCAGGAGCTGCGGACGGTCCGGGCAAAGGTACCGCCAGTGGCACCTCCCTCCTTTCCACAGCCTTAACGACAAGAGGTCGCAGAACCGGAGGAGGTGGCTGCTCGACTGCCTTTTCCTTCCGGTCTAAACCCGCATCTTCGAGCTTGATGTGCTGCTGGACCTGAGTGAAGAGCTCGACCATCGTGCGAGGATCTTTGATCACCAGTGCGTCATGAAGCTTGCTCCCCTCGGGGAGGGCATTCCGGAAAGCACTCACCATGGTACGATCTTGGCCCGCCGCGTCTTCCAGAGCGAGGTAGGCGCTTCGGAATCGCGTTGCGAAGCACCGGAGCGTCTCGCGAGCTCCTATGGCTAAGGTAAACAGGGACTCGATTCTCTTCGGGGGCTGCCTACTGCAGCGAAACTGCTCCAGGAATAGCCTAGAGAGAGTTGGAAAGTCGGGGATCATGCCGGGCGGCAACTTTTGGAACCAGTTCAATGCCGAGCTGGTCAAACTGCTCGGGAATGCTCGGCACAGGATGTGGTCCTGGTCCCGGAAAAACAGAAGCTTTCGGTAGGCCAAGAGATGGTCAACGGGATCCTGCGACCCGTCGAACAATACAAACTTCGGGGGGGTCCAATGGTGCGGAAAGCCTCCTTGGTGTACCTCGTTTGTGAAGGGCGAGCTACCCCCGCGGGCGGCGAGGTCCTCCAGCAGGTCAACCGTCGCGTTGGGTCGCTGCCAGTGCCCGAGGAAAACTCCCAAAGGCTGCTGGGCAGGTCCCAGGCGGCCGTGCACGCTCCCTCGAGGGAGGTTCGGATCCACCCCGCGGCGACCTTCGTGGGCTACCGGTCGGCGGCCTCCTCGCTGTTCGCCCGCGGACTCCTTCGGCGTGGCGGTTGGTCTGTGGGAGGCCGTTGCCTCTCGAGCTTCGGAAGGAATAGCCACCGTGGGCTCTTTCCCTCGTCGCCGATGGCGCGGGTCGCGATCCCGCCCTAGAGACCTTGCCTCCGACTCGTCAGAATCGGCGCTCCGGCTGCGGCGGTAAAGGATGGTCGCCCGCGAGGTCGCCTGGTTACTAGACCGCTGGGTTACTAGCTTCTGCAACCTCGTAAGCGGGGTTTCCGGCACCCCGCGCACGGCCGCTCTCTCGACCGGGGGTTCCTGGCAGGAAACCTGCCACGCCGGAACGATCGTGGGCGGATGCGATGTTAACGCCGGTGGTCGCACCGGAGATGCCGTCTTCGCCAGCCCGGACCGCCGGCTGGCCGCCGGAACCTGACGCAGTCGCGTCAGTTCCTCCGTAATTGCCCGCTGGGTGGCCAACATCTCCAACAGGAGCTGGTCACTGAGCGGGACCTGGGGCTGAGGGGTCTCAACAGGAGGCTCGCTGCGCGTAGATCTCGCACGGGTCGTCGGTCGCCTGCGCCCCCTTGTCGCCGGAGCCATCTTTGGGGTACGAGAGCCTCCGGCGTTCAACTGCGTGGCCGTGGGTGTTCTCGCAGAACCAGTCGAAGATCCCACAGACGGCGCCAAATGTACGGGGGATTTTTCGCTGGTCCGTGCGGGCTGCCTGCAAGACAAAGAAAAGAGAACGTGAGAACGGCTGGCTCCCTTAGGAGCGCAGACCCTCCGACGCTCAAGTCAGTCACGGTGGCACAACGGCGAGCTGCGGTATACCAAAGTGGTAGGGAAAAGGAATTCGAACCTGTACTATGGAGCCTGGGGGTGAGCATTTATAGCAATCGGCGGCCTACCGTGGCCCGACACGTGGAGATTCTTCCGGCGCCTTCTAGACCCCCCATGTTCTGGCTCGCATGGGTCTGACAGTCCTTGGTACTCGCGCCTTGACATTCTGTCGTCAAGCCTGCCAGGCGGTTTGAGTGGGGGAGGGAATCTTTCTTGTCGTGGCCAGGTGGCCATTCTGGAATGTTCAAGTCTGGGAGGTCTCGAACTGATTCGAGCGAGCTTCCGTGGACCACATTTGTCCACATAGCTTCCGTGGAGTTTTGACACCTGGCATCCTCTCATACATTGTGGGCGACCTCCGATGGGGAGCTAAGGTGAGCTCGCCCTCCATTGCTCCGCCTTCTCTTCCACATCTATCAAGAGTCGGACCTCGCGGGAGCAACCTCTTCGATAAACTGGGGAATTCTGGCGAGCTTGGGCGAGCTCCTGAGCGAGCTAGGGGCGAGCTCCTGCGCGAGCTAGGGGCGAGCTCCTGCGCGAGCTAGGGGCGTTCGCGATGCCGGTGTCTTCGTTATGCATGACGGTCTAACTCCCGCTATCACTGCCAGCGAGTTCTCGCGCGGGCTTGGCGAACTCCGGGGCGAGCTCCTGAGCGAGCTTAGGCGAGCTCCTGGGTGAGCTTGGCGAGCTCCGGGGCGAGCTCCCGAGCGAGCTTAGGCGAGCTCCTGGGTGAGCTTGGCGAGCTCCTGGGCGATCTCAGGCGAGCTCCATCGAGCTCAGGCGAGTTCCCAAGAGTGCTCTTGGCCTGGGCCCTTTCAGCCTAATGTGGATCTCGCTCCCTGTCAAGGTGATTTGGTGAGCACGGGGGGGGGGGGGGGGGGGGGGGGGTGCAAACTCCAGGGCAGATTTCAGCTACCCCCAACACGATCCATTCTAATTCATTCGTACGATCCATTCTACTTCATTCGCACGAATGTATCCATTCTAATTCATTCGTACAATCCATTCTAATTCATTCGCACGATCAATTCTAATTCATTCGTATGATCCATTCTAATTCATTCCTACAATCTATTCTAATTCATTCGTTCGAATGTATCCATTCTAATTTATTCGTACGATTCATTCTAATTCATTCGTATGATCCATTCTGATTTATTCGTACGATCCATTCTACTTCATTCGCACGAATGTATCCATTCTAATTCATTCGTACAATCCATTCTAATTCATTCACACGATCAATTCTAATTCATTCGTATGATCCATTCTAATTCATTCCTATGATCTATTCTAATTCATTCGTTCGAATGTATCCATTCTAATTCATTCGTACGATTCATTCTAATTCATTCGTACGATCCATTCTAATTCATTCGTACGATCCATTCTACTTCATTCGCACGAATGTATCTCATACGAATGAATTAGAATTGATCGTGCGAATGAATTAGAATGGATTGTACGAATAAATTAGAATGGATACATTCGTGCGAATGATGTAGAATGGATCATACGAATGAATCAGAATGGATCGTACGAATGAATTAGAATGAATCGTACGAATGAATTAGAATGGAAACATTCGAACGAATGAATTAGAATAGATCGTAGGAATGAATTAGAATGGATCATACGAATGAATTAGAATTGATCGTGCGAATGAATTAGAATGGATTGTACGAATGAATTAGAATGGATACATTCGTGCGAATGAAGTAGAATGGATCGTACGAATGAATTAGAATGGATCGTACGAATGAATTAGAATGAATCGTACGAATGAATTAGAATGGATCATACGAATGAATTAGAATAGATCGTAGGAATGAATTAGAATAGATCATACGAATGAATCGTACGAATGAATTAGAAATAGAATGGATCATACTAATGAATTAGAATAATTCATTCGTTCGAATGTTTCCATTCTAATTCATTCGTACGATTCATTCTAATTCATTCGTACGATCCATTCTGATTCATTCGTACGATCCATTCTAATTCATTAGTACGATCCATTCTACTTCATTCGCACGAATGTATCCATTCTAATTCATTCCTACAATCCATTCTAATTCATTCATACGATTCATTCTTATTCATTCGTACGATCCATTCTAATTCATTCGTACGATCCATTCTAATTCGATCGTACGATCCATTCTAATTCATTCGTACGATCCATTCTACTTCATTCGCACGAATATATCCATTCTAATTCATTCGTACAATCCATTCTAATTCATTCGCACGATCAATTCTAATTCATTCGTATGATCCATTCTAATTCATTCCTACGATCTATTCTAATTCATTCGTTCGAATGTATCCATTCTAATTCATTCGTACGATTCATTCTAATTCATTCGCACGATCAATTCTAATTCATTCGTATGATCCATTCTAATTCATTCCTACGATCTATTCTAATTCATTCGTTCGAATGTATCCATTCTAATTCATTCGTGCGATCAATTCTAATTCATTCGTATGTTCCATTCTAATTAATTCCTACGATCTATTCTAATTTATTCGTTCGAATGTATCCATTCTAATTCATTCGTACGATTCATTCTAATTCATTCGTACGATCCATTCTAATTCATTCGTATGATCCATTCTACTTCATTCGCACGAATGTATCCATTCTAATTCATTCGTGCAATCCATTCTAATTCATTCGCACGATCAATTCTAATTCATTCGTATGATCCATTCTAATTCATTCCTACGATCTATTCTAATTCATTCGTTCGATCCATTCTACTTCATTCGCACGAATGTATCCATTCTAATTCATTCGTACGATCCATTCTAATTCATTCGTACGATCCATTCTAATTCATTCGTACGATCCATTCTACATCATTCCTACGATCCATTCTAATTCATTCGTACGATCCATTCTACTTCATTCGCACGAATGTATCCATTCTAATTCATTCGTACAATCCATTCTAATTCATTCGCACGATCAATTCTAATTCATTCGTATGATCCATTCTAGTTCATTCCTACGATCTATTCTAATTCATTCTTTCGAATATATCCATTCTAATTCATTCGTACGATTCATTCTGATTCATTCGTACGATCCATTCTGATTCATTCGTACGATCCATTCTTAGAATTGATCGTGCGAATGAATTAGAATGGATTGTACGAATGAATTAGAATGGATACATTCGTGCGAATGAATTAGAATAGATCGTAGGAATGAATTAGAATGGATCATACGAATGAATTAGAATTGATCGTGCGAATGAATTAGAATGGATTGTACGAATGAATTAGAATGGATACATTCGTGCGAATGAATTAGAATGAATCGAACGAATGAATTAGAATAGATCGTACGAATGAATTAGAATGGATCATACGAATGAATTAGAATTGATCGTGCGAATGAATTAGAATGGATTGCACGAATGAATTAGAATGGATACATTCGTGCGAATGAAGTAGAATGGATCATACGAATGAATTAGAATTGATCATGCGAATGAACTAGAATGGATTGTACGAATGAATTAGAATGGATACATTCGTGCGAATGAAGTAGAACGGATCGTACGAATGAATTAGAATGGATCGTACGAATGAATTAGAATAAATCGTACGAATGAATTAGAATGGATACATTCGAACGAATGAATTAGAATAGATCGTAGGAATGAATTAGAATGGATCATACGAATGAATTAGAATTGATCGTGCGAATGAATTAGAATGGATTGTACGAATGAATTAGAATAGATCGTAGGAATGAATTAGAATGGATCATACGAATGAATTAGAAATGATCGTGCGAATGAATTAGAATGGATTGCACGAATGAATTAGAATGGATACATTCGTGCGAATGAAGTAGAATGGATCGTACGAATGAATTGGAATGGATCGTACGAATGAATTAGAATGAATCGTACGAATGAATTAGAATGGATACATTCGAACGAATGAATTAGAATAGATCGTAGGAATGAATTAGAATGGATCATACGAATGAATTATAATTGATCGTGCGAATGAATTAGAATGCATTGTATGAATGAATTAGAATGGATACATTCGTGCGAATGAAGTAGAATGGATCGTACGAATGAATTAGAATGGATCGTACGAATGAATTAGAATAGATACATTCGAACGAATGAATTAGAATGAATTAGAATGGAAACATTCGAACGAATGAATTAGAATAGATCGTAGGAATGAATTAGAATGGATCATACGAATGAATTAGAATTGATCGTGCGAATGAATTAGAATGGATTGTACGAATGAATTAGAATGGATACATTCGTGCGAATGAAGTAGAATTGATCGTGCGAATGAATTAGAATGGATTGTACGAATGAATTAGAATGGATACATTCGTGAGAATGAAGTAGAATGGATCGTACGAATGAATTAGAATAGATCGTACGAATGAATTAGAATGGATACATTTGAACGAATGAATTAGAATAGATCGTAGGAATGATATATAATGGATCATACGAATGAATTAGAATTGATCGTGCGAATGAATTAGAATGGATTGTACGAATGAATTAGAATGGATACATTCGTGCGAATGAAGTAGAATGGATCGTACGAATGAATTAGAATGGATCGTACAAATGAATTAGAATGGATCATACGAATGAAGTAGAATGGATCGTACGAATGAATTAGAATGGATCGTACTAATGAATTAGAATGAATCATACGAATGAATTAGAATGGATACATTCGAACGAATGAATTAGAATAGATCGTAGGAATGAATTAGAATGGATCATACGAATGATATAGAATAGATCGTGCGAATGAATTAGAATGGATTGTACGAATGAATTAGAATGGATACATTCGTGCGAATGAAGTAGAATGGATCGTACGAATGAATTAGAATGGATCGTACGAATGAATTAGAATGGATACATTCGAACGAATGAATTAGAATAGATCGTACAAATGAATTAGAATGGATCATACGAATGAATTAGAATTGATCGTGCGAATGAATTAGAATGCATTGTACGAATGAATTAGAATGGATACATTCGTGAGAATGAAGTAGACTGGATCGTATGAATGAATTAGAATGGATCGTACGAATGAATTAGAATGAATCGTACGAATGAATTAGAATGGATACATTCGAACGAATGAATTAGAATAGATCGTAGGAATGAATTAGAATGGATCATACGAATAAATTAGAATTGATCGTGCGAATGAATTAGAATGGATTGTACGAATGAATTAGAATGGATACATTCAAATGAATCGTACGAATGAATTAGAATGGATCGTACGAATGAATTAGAATGGATACATTCGTGCGAATGAAGTAGAATGGATCGTAGGAATGAATTAGAATGGATCGTACGAATGAATTACCATGGATCGTACGAATGGATTAGAATGGATCGTACGAATGAATTAGAATGGATCATACGAATGAATTAGAATGGATCATACAAATGAATTAGAATGGATTGTACGAATGAATTAGAATGGATCATACGAATGAATTAGAATTGATCGTACGAATGAATTAGAATGGATTGTACGAATGAATTAGAATGGATCGTATGAATGAATTTGAATTGATCGTGCGAAAGAATTAGAATGGATTGTACGTTGGAATGTATCCATTCTAATTTATTCGTATGATCCATTCTAATTCATTCCTACGATCTATTCTAATTCATTCGTTCGAATGTATCCATTCTAATTCATTCGTACGATTCATTCTAATTCATTCGTACGATCCATTCTAATTCATTCGTACGATCCATTCTACTTCATTCGCTCGAATGTATCCATTCTAATTCATTCGTGCAATCCATTCTAATTCATTCGCACGATCAATTCTAATTCATTCGTATGATCCATCCTAATTCATTCCTACGATCTATTCTAATTCATTCGTTCGAATGTATCCATTCTAATTCATTCGTACGATTCATTCTAATTCATTCGTACGATCCATTCAGATTCATTCGTACGATCCATTCTACTTCATTCGCACGAATGTATCCATTCTAATTCATTCGTACAATCCATTCTAATTCATTCGCACGATCAATTCTAATTCATTCGTATGATCTATTCTACTTCATTCGTACAATCAATTCTAATTCATTCATATGATCCATTCTAATTCATTCCTACGATCTATTCTAATTTATTCGTTCGAATGTATCCATTCTAATCTATTCCTGTGATCCATTCTAATTCATTCGTACGATCCATTCTGATTCATTCGTACGATCCATTCTAATTCATTCGCACGATCCATTCAAATTTATTTGATTCAATCGGCGCCCTTAGAAGTTTCAGATTTTGTTAATTTTTTGTGAGGATGATCAAATTGCCATAATGATCATACGAATGAATTAGAATAGATCGTACGAATGAATTAGAATGAATCGTACGAATGAATTTGAATGAATACATTCGAACGAATAAATTAGAATGGATCGTATGAATGAATTAGAATGGATCATACGAATGAATTAGAATGGATCGTACGAATGAATTAGAATGGATCGTACGAATGAATTAGAATGGATCATACGAATGAATTAGAATGGATCGTACGAATGAATTAGAATTGATCGTACGAATTAATTTGAATGGATCGTACGAATGAATTAGAATGGATACATTCGTGCGAATGAAGTAGAATGGATCGTACGAATGAATTAGAATGGATCGTACGAATGAATTGAATGAATTAGAATAGATCGTAGGAATGAATTAGAATGGATCATACGAATGAATTAGAATTGATCGTGCGAATGAATTAGAATTGATTGTACGAATGAATTAGAATGGATACATTCGTGCGAATGAAGTAGAATGGATCGTGCGAATGAATTAGAATGGATTGCACGAATGAATTAGAATGGATACATTCCATTCTAATTCATTCGTACGATCCATTCTAATTCATTCGTACGATCCATTCTAATTCATTCGTACGATCCATTCTACTTCATTCGCACGAATGTATCCATTCTAATTCATTCGTACAATCCATTCTAATTCATTCGCACGATCAATTCTAATTCATTCGTATGATCCATTCTAATTCATTCCTACGATCTATTCTAATTCATTCGTTCGAATGTATCCATTCTAATTCATTCGTATGATTCATTCTAATTCATTCGTACGATCCATTCTAATTCATTCGTACGATCCATTCTACTTCATTCTCACAAATGTTTCCATTCTAATTCATTCGTACAATCCATTCTAATTCATTCACACGATCAATTCTATTTCATTCGTATGATCCATTCTAATTCATTCGTACGATCCATTCTAATCCATTCGTAGGATCCATGGTAATTCATTCGTACGATCCATTCTAATTCATTCCTATGATCCATTCTACTTCATTCGCATGAATGTATCCATTCTAATTCATTCGTACGATCCATTCTAATTCATTCGTACGATTCATTCGAATGTATCCATACTAATTCATTCGTATAATCCATTCTAATTCATTCGCACGATCAATTCTAATTCATTCGTATGATCCATTCTAATTCATTCCTACGATCTATTCTAATTCATTCGTTCGAATGTATCCATTCTAATTCATTCGTACGATCCATTCTAATTTATTCATACGATCCATTTTACTTCATTCGCACGAATGTATCCATTCTAATTCATTCGTACAATCCATTCTAATTCATTCGCACGATCAATTCTAATTCATTCGTATGATCCATTCTAATTCATTCCTACGATCTATTCTAATTCATTCGTTCGAATGTTTCCATTCTAATTCATTCGTACGATTCATTCTAATTCATTCGTACGATCCATTCTAATTCATTCGTACGATCCATTCTACTTCATTCGCACGAATGTTTCCATTCTAATTCATTCGTACGATCCATTCTACTTCATTCGCACGAATGTATCCATTCTAATTCATTCGTACAATCCATTCTAATTCATTCGCACGATCAATTCTAATTCATTCGTATGATCCATTCTAAATCATTCCTACGATCTATTCTAATTCATTCGTTCGAATGTTTCCATTCTAATTCATTCGTACGATTCATTCTAATTCATTCGTACGATCCATTCTGATTCATTCGTACGATCCATTCTAATTCATTCGTACGATCCATTCTACTTCATTCGAACGAATGGATCCATTCTAATTCATTCGTACAATCCATTCTAATTCATTCGTACGATTCATTCTAATTCATTCCTACGATCTATTCTAATTCATTCGTTCGAATGTTTCCTTTCTAATTCATTCGTACGATTCATTCAATTCATTCGTACGATCCATTCTAATTCATTCGTACGATCCATTCTACTTCATTCGCACGAATGTATCCATTCTAATTCATTCGTACGATCCATTCTACTTCATTCGCACGAATGTATCCATTCTAATTCATTCGTACAATCCATTCTAATTCATTCGCACTATCAATTCTAATTCATTCGTATGATCCATTCTAATTCATTCCTATGATCTATTCTAATTCATTCGTTCGAATGTTTCCATTCTAATTCATTCGTACGATTCATTCTAATTCATTCGTACGATCCATTCTGATTCATTCGTACGATCCATTCTAATTCATTCATACGATCCATTCTACTTCATTCGCACGAATGGATCCATTCTAATTCATTCGTACAATCCATTCTAATTCATTCGTACGATTCATTCTAATTCATTCCTACGATCTATTCTAATTCATTCGTTCGAATGTTTCCATTCTAATTCATTCGTACGATTCATTCTAATTTATTCGTACGATCCATTCTAATTCATTCGTACGATCCATTCTACTTCATTCGCACGAATGTATCCATTCTAATTCATTCGTACGATCCATTCTACTTCATTCGCACGAATGTATCCATTCTAATTCATTCGTACAATCCCTTCTAATTCATTCGCACGATCAATTCTAATTCATTCGTATGATCCATTCTAATTCATTCCTACGATCTATTCTAATTCATTCGTTCGAATGTTTCCATTCTAATTCATTCATACGATTCATTCTAATTCATTTGTACGATCCATTCTAATTCATTCGTACGATCCATTCTAATTCATTCGTACGATCCATTCTACTTCATTCGCACGAATGGATCCATTCTAATTCATTCGTACAATCCATTCTAATTCATTCGCACGATCAATTCTAATTCATTCGTATGATCCATTCTAATTCATTCCTACGATCTATTCTAATTCATTCGTTCGAATGTATCCATTCTAATTCATTCGTACGATTCATTCTAATTCATTCATACGATCCATTCTATTTCATTCGTACGATCCATTCTACTTCATTCGCACGAATGTATCCATTCTAATTTCTTCGTACAATCCATTCTAATTCATTCGCACGATCAATTCTAATTCGTTTGTATGATCCATTCTAATTCATTCCCACGATCTATTCTAATTCATTAGTTCGAATGCATCCATTCAAATTCATTTGTACGATTCATTCTAATCCATTCGTACGATCCATTCTAATTCATTCGTACGATCCATTCTACTTCATTCGCACGAATGTATCCATTCTAATTCATTCGTACAATCCATTCTAATTCATTCGCACGATCAATTCTAATTCATTCGTATGATCCATTCTAATTCAATCCTACAATCTATTCTAATTCATTCGTTCGAATGTATCCATTCTAATTCATTCGTACGATTCATTCTAATTCATTCGTACGATCCATTCTGATTCATTCGTACGATCCATTCTACATCATTCGCACGAATGTATCCATTCTAATTCATTCGTACAATCCATTCTAATTCATTCGCACGATCAATTCTAATTCATTCGTATGATCCATTCTAATTCATTCCTACGATCTATTCTAATTCATTCATTTGAATGTATCCATTCTAATTCATTCGTACGATTCATTCTAATTCGTTCGTACGATCCATTCTAATTCATTCGTACGATCCATTCTACTTCATTCGCTCAAATGTATCCATTCTAATTCATTCGTGCAATCCATTCTAATTCATTCGCACGATCAATTCTAATTCATTCGTATGATCCATTCTAATTCATTCCTACGATCTATTCTAATTCATTCGTTCGAATGTATCCATTGTAGTTCATTCGTACGATTCATTCTAATTCATTCGTACGATCCATTCTAATTCATTCGTACGATCCATTCTACTTTATTCGCACGAATGTATCCATTCTAATTCATTCGTACAATCCATTCTAATTCATTCGCACGATCAATTCTAATTCATTCGTATGATCCATTCTAATTCATTCCTATGATCTATACTAATTCATTCGTTCGAATGTATCCATTCTAATTCATTCATACGATTCATTCTAATTCATTCATACGATCCATTCTAATTCATTCGTACGATCCATTTTACTTCATTCGCACGAATGTGTCCATTCTAATTCATTCGTACAATCCATTCTAATTCATTCGCACGATCAATTCTAATTCATTCTTATGATCCATTCTAATTCATTCCTACGATCTATTCTAATTCATTCGTTCGAATGTATCCATTCTAATTCATTCGTACGATTCATTCTAATTCATTCGTACGATCCATTCTAATTCATTCGTACGATCCATTCTACTTCATTCGCACGAATGTATCCATTCTAATTCATTCGTACGATCCATTCTACTTCATTCGCACGAATGTATCCATTCTAATTCATTCGTACAATCCATTCTAATTCATTCTATCCATTCTAATTCATTCGTACAATCCATTCTAATTCATTCGCACGATCAATTCTAATTCATTCGTATGATCCATTCTAATTCATTCCTACGATCTATTCTAATTCATTCGTTCGAATGTTTCCATTCTAATTCATTCGTACGATTCATTCTAATTCATTCGTACGATCCATTCTAATACGATTCATTCTAATTCATTCGTACGATCCATTCTAATTCATTCGTATGATCCATTCTAATTCATTCCTACGATCTATTCTAATTTATTCAATTCATTCGTACGATCCATTCTAATTCATTCGTACGATCCATTCTACTTCATTCGCACGAATGTATCCATTCTAATTCATTCTAATTCATTCGCACGAATGTATCCATTCTAATTCATTCGTACGATTCATTCCAATTCATTCGTACGATCCATTCTAATTTATTCGTACGATCCATTCTTACTCATTCGTACGATCCATTCTAATTTATTCGCACGAATGTATCCATTCTATTCTAATTCATTCGTACGATCCATTCTATTTCATTCGCACGATCAAATCTAATTCATTCGAATGGATACATTCGTACGAATGAATTAGAATAGATCGTAGGAATGAATTAGAATGAATTAGAATGGATCGTACGAATGAATTAGAAAGGATTGTACGAATGAATTAGAATGGATCGTACGAATGAATTAGAATGGATTGTACGAATGAATTAGAATGGATACATTCGTGCGAATGAAGTAGAATGGATCATAGGAATGAATTAGAATGGATCGTACGAATGAATTACCATGGATCGTATGAATGGATTAGAATGGATCGTACGAATGAATTAGAATGGATTGTACGAATAAATTAGAATGGATACATTCGTACGAATGAATTAGTATGGATACATTCGTGCGAATGAATTAGAATGGATCGTACTAATGAATAAGAATGGATCCTGCGAATGAATTAGAATGGATCGTACGATGCAATCTAATTCATTCGTACGATCCATTCTAATTCATCCGTATGATCAATTCTCATTCATTCGCACGATCTATTCTAATTCATTCTCACGAATGTAACCTTTCTAATTCATTTGTATGATCTATTCAAATTCATTCGTACGATCCATTCTAATTTATTCGTTCGAATGTATCCATTCTAATTCATTCGTACGATTCATTCTTTATTCGCACAAATGTATCCATTCTAATTCATTCGTACAATCCATTCTAATTCATTCGCACGATCAATTCTAATTCATTCGTATGATCCATTCTAATTCATTCCTACGATCTATTCTAATTCATTCGTTCGAATGTATCAATTCTAATTCATTCGTACGATCCATTCTAATTCATTCGTACGATCCATTCTACTTCATTCGCACGAATGTATCCATTCTAATTCATTCGTGCAATCTATTCTAATTCATTCGCACGATCATTTCTAATTCATTCGTATGATCCATTCTAATTCATTCCTACGATCTATTCTAATTCATTCGTTCGAATGTATCCATTCTAATTCATTCGTACGATTCATTCTAATTCATTCGTACGATCCATTCTAATTCATTCGTACAATCCATTCTAATTCATTCGTACGATCCATTCTAATTCATTCTAATTCATTCCTACGATCTATTCTAATTCATTCGTTCGAATGTATCCATTCTAATTCATTCGTACGATTCATTCTAATTCATTCATACGATCCATTCTAATTCATTCGTACGATCCATTCTACCTCATTCGCACGAATGTATCCATTCTAATTCATTCGTACAATCCATTCTAATTCATTCGCACGATCAATTCTAATTCATTCGTATGATCCATTCTAATTCATTCCTACGATCTATTCTAATTCATTCGTTCGAATGTTTCCATTCTAATTCATTCGTACGATTCATTCTAATTCATTCGTATGATCCATTCTGATTCATTCGTACGATCCATTCTAATTCATTCGTACGATCCATTCTACTTCATTCGCACGAATGTATCCATTCTAATTCATTCGTACAATCCATTCTAATTCATTCGTACGATCAATTCTAATTCATTCGTATGATGCATTCTAATTTATTCCTACGATCTATTCTAATTCATTTGTTCGAATGTATCCATTCTAATTCATTCTTACGATCCATTCTAATTCATTCGTACGATCCATTCTACTTCATTCGCACGAATGTATCCATTCTAATTCATTCGTACAATCCATTCTAATTCATTCGCACGATCAATTCTAATTCATTCGTGCGAATGAAGTAGAATTGATCGTACGAATGAATTAGAATGGATCATACCTACGATCTATTCTAATTCATTCGTTCGAATGTTTCCATTCTAATTCATTCGTACGATCCATTCTAATTCATTCGTACGATCCATTCTACTTCATTCGCACGAATATGTTTCCGAATTTGCTGATCCATTCTAATTCAATCGTACGATCCATTCTAATTCATTCGCACAAATGTATCCATTCTAATTCATTCGCTCGAATATATCCATTTTAATTCATTCGTACGATCCATTCTAATTCATTCGTACGATCCATTCTACTTCATTCGCACAAATGTATCCATTCTAATTCATTCGTACAATCCATTCTAATTCATTCGCACGATCATTTCTTATTCATTCGTATGATCCATTCTAATTCATTCGTGCTAATTCACTCGCACGATCAATTCTAATTCATTCGTATGATCCATTCTAATTCATTCCTACGATCTGTTCTAATTTATTCGTTCGAATGTATCCATTCTAATTCATTTGTACGATTCATTCTAATTCATTCGTACGATCCATTCTAATTCATTCGAACGATCCATTCTACTTCATTCGCACGAATGTATCCATTCTAATTCATTCGTACAATCCATTCTAATTCATTCGCACGATCAATTCTAATTCATTCGTATGATCCATTCTAATTCATTCCTACGATCTATTCTAATTCATTCGTTCGAATGTTTCCATTCTAATTCATTCGTACGATTCATTCTAATTCATTCGTACGATCCATTCTGATTCATTCGTACGATCCATTCTAATTCATTCGTATGATCCATTCTACTTCATTCGCATGAATGTATGCATTCTAATTCATTCGTACAATCCATTCTAATTCATTCGCACGATCAATTCTAATTCATTCGTATGATCCATTCTAATTAATTCCTACGATCTATTCTAATTCATTCGTTCCAATGTATCCATTCTAATTCATTCGTACGATCCATTCTAATTCATTCGTACGATCCATTCTACTTCATTCGCACGAATGTATCCATTCTAATTCATTCGTACAATCCATTCTAATTCATTCGCACGATCAATTCTAATTCATTCGTATGATCCATTCTAATTCATTCGTACGATCCATTCTGATTCATTCGTACGATCCATTCTACATCATTCGCATGAATGTATCCATTCGAACGAATGAATTAGAATAGATCGTAGGAATGAATTAGAATGGATCATACGAATGAATTAGAATTAATCGTGCGAATGAATTAGAATGGATTGTACGAATGAATTAGAATGGATACATTCGTGCGAATGAAGTAGAATGGATCGTACGAATGAATTAGAATGGATCGTACGAATGAATTAGAATGAATTGTACGAATGAATTAGAATGGATACATTCGTGCGAATGAATCAGAATGGATACATTCGTGCGAATGAATTAGAATGGATCGTACGAATGAGTAAGAATGGATCGTATGAATGAAATAGAATGGATACATTCGTGCGAATGAATTAGAATAGATCGTATGAATGAATTAGAATGGATACATTCGAACGAATGAATTAGAATAGATCGTAGGAATGAATTAGAATGGATCATACGAATGAATTAGAATTGATCGTGCGAATGAATTAGAATGGATTGTATGAATGAATTTGAATGGATACATTCGTGCGAATGAAGTAGAATGGATCGTACGAATGAATTAGTATGGATCGTACGAACGAATGAATTAGAATTGATCGTGCGAATGAATTAGAATGGATTGTACGAATAAATTAGAATGGATACATTCGTGTGAATGAAGTAGAATGGATCGTACGAATGAATTAGAATGGATCGTACGAATGAATTAAAATGAATCGTACGAATGAATTAGAATGGATACATTCAAACGAATAAATTAGAATAGATCGTAGGAATGAATTAGAATGGATCATACGAATGAATTAGAATTGATCGTGCGAATGAATTAGAATGGATTGTACGAATGAATTAGAATGGATACATTCGTGCGAATGAAGTAGAATGGATCGTACGAATGAATTAGAATGGATCGTACGGATGAATTAGAATGGATCGTAGGAATGAATTAGAATGGATCATACGAATGAATTAGAATGGATCGTGCGAATGAATTAGAATGGATTGTACGAATGAATTAGAATGGAATTAGAATGGATCGTAGGAATGAATTAGAATGGATCATACGAATGAATTAGAATTGATCGTGCGAATGAATTAGAATGGATTGTACGAATGAATTAGAATGGATACATTCGAACAAATGAATTAGAATAGATCGTAGGAATGAATTAGAATGGATTATACGAATGAATTAGAATTGATCGTGCGAATGAATTAGCACGAATGAATTAGAATGGATCATACGAATGAATAAGAAATGATCGTGCGAATGAATTAGAATGGATTGTACGAATGAATTAGAATGGATACATTTGTGCGAAT
Source organism: Chamaelirium japonicum (assembly GCA_947650365.1). Taxonomy (NCBI): domain Eukaryota; kingdom Viridiplantae; phylum Streptophyta; class Magnoliopsida; order Liliales; family Melanthiaceae; genus Chamaelirium; species Chamaelirium japonicum. The sequence continues at coordinate 462,800 of CANTAL010000154.1, forward strand.
GAAGTAGAATGGATCGTACGAATGAATTAGAATGGATCGTACGAATGACTTAGAATGAATCATACGAATGAATTAGAATGGATACATTCGAACGAATGAATTAGAATAGATCGTAGGAATGAATTAGAATGGATCATACGAATGAATTAGAATTGATCGTGCGAATGAATTAGAATGGATTGTACGAATGAATTAGAATGGATACATTCGTGCGAATGAAGTAGAATGGATCGTACGAATGAATTAGAATGGATCGGATCGTACGAATGAATTAGAATGGATCGTACGAGTACGAATGAATTAGAATGGATACATTCGTGCGAATGAAGTAGAATGGATCGTACGAATGAATTAGAATGGATCGGATCGTACGAATGAATTAGAATAGATCGTAGGAATGAATTAGAATGGATCATACGAATGAATTAGAATTTATCGTGCGAATGAATTAGAATGGATTGCATGAATGAATTAGAATGGATACATTCGTGCGAATGAAGTAGAATGGATCGTACGAATGAATCAGAATGGATCGTACGAATAAATTAGAATAAATCGTACGAATGAATTAGAATGGAAACATTCGTACGAATGAATTAGAATGGATTGTACGAATGAATTAGAATGAATACATTCGTGCGAATGAAGTAGAATGGATCGTACGAATGAATTAGAATGGATCGTACGAATGAATTAGAATGAATCGTACGAATGAATTAGAATGGATACATTCGAACGAATGAATTAGAATAGATCGTAGGATTGAATTAGAATGGATCATATGAATGAATTAGAATTGATCGTGCGAATGAATTAGAATGGATTGTACGAATGAATTAGAATGGATACATTCGTGCGAATGAAGTAGAATGGATCGTACGAATGAATTAGAATGGATCGTACGAATGAATTAGAATGAATCATACGAATGAATTAGAATGGATCGTACAATCCATTCTAATTCATTCGTACAATCCATTCTAATTCATTCGTACGATTCATTCCAATTCATTCGTATGATCCATTCTAATTCATTCGCACGATCAATTCTAATTCATTCGCATGAATGTATCCATTCTAATTCATTCGTACGATCTATTCTAATTCATTCGCACGAATGTATCCATTCTATTTCATTCATATGATCCATTCTTACTCATTCGTACGATCCATTCTAATTCATTCGCACAAATGTATCCATTCTGATTCATTCGCACGAATGTATCCATTCTAATTCATTCGTATAATTCATTCTAATTCATTCGTACGATCCTTTCTAATTCATTCGTACGATCCATTCTACTTCATTCGTACGAATGTATGCATTCTAATTCATTCGTACAATCCATTCTAATTCATTCGCATGATCAATTCTAATTCTTTCGTATGATCCATTCTAATTCATTCCTACGATCTATTCTAATTCATTCGTTCCAATGTATCCATTCTAATTCATTCGTACGATCCATTCTAATTCATTCGTACGATCCATTCTACTTCATTCGCACGAATGTATCCATTCTAATTCATTCGTACAATCCATTCTAATTCATTCGCACGATCAATTCTAATTCATTCGTATGATCCATTCTAATTCATTCGTACGATCCATTCTGATTCATTCGTACAATCCATTCTACATCATTCGCACGAATGTATCCATTCGAACGAATGAATTAGAATAGATCGTAGGAATGAATTAGAATGGATCATACGAATGAATTAGAATTGATCGTGCGAATGAATTAGAATGGATTGTACGAATGAATTAGAATGGATACATTCGTGCGAATGAAGTAGAATGGATCGTACGAATGAATTAGAATGGATCGTACGAATGAATTAGAATGAATTGTACGAATGAATTAGAATGGATACATTCGTGCGAATGAATCAGAATGGATACATTCGTGCGAATGAATTAGAATGGATCGTACGAATGAGTAAGAATGGATCGTATGAATGAAATAGAATGGATACATTCGTGCGAATGAATTAGAATAGATCGTACGAATGAATTAGAATGGATACATTCGAACGAATGAATTAGAATAGATTGTAGGAATGAATTAGAATGGATCATACGAATGAATTAGAATTAATCGTGCGAATGAATTAGAATGGAAAGTACGAATGAATTAGAATGGATACATTCGTGCGAATTAAGTAGAATGAATCAGAATGGATCGTACGAATGAATTAGAATGAATCGTACGAATGAATTAGAATGGAAACATTCGAACGAATGAATCCGAATGGATCGTAGGAATGAATTAGAATGGATCATATGATTGAATTAGAATTGATCGTGCGAATGAATTAGAATGGACTGTGCGAATGAATTAGAATGGATACATTCGTGCGAATGAAGTAGAATGGATCGTACGAATGAATTAGAATGGATCGTACGAATGAATTAGAATGGATACATTCGAACGAATGAATTAGAATAGATCGTAGGAATAAATTAGAATGGATCATACGAATGAATTAGAATTGATCGTGCGAATGAATTAGAATGGATTGTACGAATGAATTAGAATGGATACATTCGTGCGAATGAAGTAGAATGGATCGTACGAATGAAGTAGAATGGATCGTACGAATGAATTAGAATGGATCGTACGAATGAATTAGAATGAATCGTACGAATAAATTAGAATGGATACATTCAAACAAATGAATTAGAATAGATCGTAGGAATGAATTAGAATGGATCATCCGAATGAATTAGAATTGATCGTGCGAATGAATTAGAATGGATTGTACGAATGAATTAGAAAGGATACATTCGTGAGAATAAAGTAGAATGGATCGTACGAATGAATTAGAATGGATCGTACGAATGAATTAGAATGAATCGTACGAATGAATTAGAATGGATACATTCGAACGAATGAATTAGAATAGATCGTAGGAATGAATTAGAATGGATCATACGAATGAATTATAATTGATCGTGCAAATGAATTAGAATGGATTGTACGAATGAATTAGAATAGATACATTCGTGCGAATGAAGTAGAATGGATCGTACGAATGAATCAGAATGGATCATACGAATGAATTAGAATGAATCGTACGAATGAATTAGAATGGATACATTCGAACGAATGAATAAGAATAGATCGTAGGAATGAATTAGAATGGATCATACGAATGAATTAGAATTGATCGTGCGAATGAATTAGAATGGATTGTACGAATGAATTAGAATGGATACATTCGTGCGAATGAAGTAGAATGGATCGTACGAATGAATTAGAATGGATCGTACGAACGAATGAATTAGAATTGATCGTGCGAATGAATTAGAATGGATTGTACGAATGAATTAGAATGGATACATTCGTGCGAATGAAGTAGAATGGATCGTACGAATGAATTAGAATGGATCGTACGAATGAATTAGAATGAATCATACGAATGAATTATAATGGATACATTCGAACGAATAAATTAGAATAGATCGTAGGAATGAATTAGAATGGATCATACGAATAAATTAGAATTGATCGTGCGAATGAATTCGAATGGATTGTACGAATGAATTAGAATGGATACATTCGTGCGAATGAAGTAGAATGGATCGTACGAATGAATTAGAATGGATCGTACGGATGAATTAGAATGGATCGTAGGAATGAATTAGAATGGATCATACGAATGAATTAGAATGGATCGTGCGAATGAATTAGAATGGATTGTACGAATGAATTAGAATGGAATTAGAATGGATCGTAGGAATGAATTAGAATGGATCATACGAATGAATTAGAATTGATCGTGCGAATGAATTAGAATGGATTGTACGAATGAATTAGAATGGATACATTCGTGTGAATGAAGTAGAATGGATCGTACGAATGAATTAGAATGGATCGTGCGAATGAATTAGAATGAATCGTACGAATGAATTAGAATGGATACATTCAAACGAATGAATTAGAATAGATCGTAGGAATGAATTAGAATGGATCATACGAATGAATTAGAATTGATCGTGCGAATGAATTAGAATGGATTGTACGAATGAATTAGAATGGATACATTCGTGCGAATGAAGTAGAATGGATCGTACAAATGAATTTGAATGGATTGTACGAATGAATTAGAATGAATCGTACGAATGAATTAGAATGGATACATTCGAACGAATGAATTAGAATAGATCATAGGAATGAATTAGAATGGATCATACGAATGAATTAGAATTGATCGTGCGAATGAATTAGAATGGATTGCACGAATGAATTAGAATGGATACATTCATGCGAATGAAGTAGAATGGATCGTACGAATGAATTAGAATGGATCGTACGAATGAATTAGAATGAATCGTACTAATGAATTATAATGGATACATTCGAACGAATGAATTAGAATAGATCGTAGGAATGAATTAGAATGGATCATACGAATGAATGAGAATTGATCGTGCGAATGAATTAGAATGGATTGTACGAATGAATTAGAATGGATACATTCGTGCGAATGAAGTAGAATGGATCGTACAAATGAATTAGAATGGATCGGATCGTACGAATGAATTAGAATGGATCGTACGAGTACGAATGAATTAGAATGGATACATTCGTGCGAATGAAGTAGAATGGATCATACGAATGAATTAGAATGGATCGGATCGAACGAATGAATTAGAATAGATCGTAGGAATGAATTAGAATGGATCATACGAATGAATTAGATATGATCGTGCGAATGAATTAGAATGGATTGCATGAATGAATTAGAATGGATACATTCGTGCGAATGAAGTAGAATGGATCGTACGAATGAATCAGAATGGATCGTACGAATGAATTAGAATAAATCGTACGAATGAATTAGAATGGAAACATTCGTACGAATGAATTAGAATGGATTGTACGAATGAATTAGAATGGATACATTCGTGCGAATGAAGTAGAATGGATCGTACGAATGAATTAGAATGGATCGTACGAATGAATTAGAATGAATCGTACGAATGAATTAGAATGGATACATTCGAACGAATGAATTAGAATAGATCGTAGGAATGAATTAGAATGGATCATACGAATGAATTAGAATTGATCGTGCGAATGAATTAGAATGGATTGTACGAATGAATTAGAATGGATACATTCGTGCGAATGAAGTAGAATGGATCGTACGAATGAATTTGAATGGATCGTACAAATGAATTAGAATGAATCATACGAATGAATTAGAATGGATCGTACAATCCATTCTAATTCATTCGTACAATCCATTCTAATTCATTCGCACGATCAATTCTAATTCATTCGTATGATCCATTCTAATTTATTCCTACGATCTATTCTAATTCATTCGTTCGAATGTATCCATTCTAATTCATTCGTACGATCCATTCTAATTCATTCGTACGATCCATTCTACTTCATTCGCACGAATGTATCCATTCTAATTCATTCGTACAATCTATTCTAATTCATTCGCACGATCAATTCTAATTTATTCGTATGATCCATTCTAATTCATTCCTACGATCTATTCTAATTTATTCGTTCGAATGTATCCATTCTAATTCATTCGTACGATTCATTCTAATTCATTGGTACGATCCATTCTAATTCATTCGTACGATCCATTCTACTTCATTCGCACGAATGTATCCATTCTAATTCATTCGTACTCGTACGATCCATTCTAATTCATTCGTACGATCCGATCCATTCTAATTCATTCGTACGATCCATTCTACTTCATTCGCACGAATGTATCCATTCTAATTCATTCGTACAATCCATTCTAATTCATTCGCACGATCAAATCTAATTCATTCGTATGATCCATTCTAATTCATTCCTACGATCTATTCTAATTTTTTTGTTCGAATGTATCCATTCTAATCTATTCCTGTGATCCATTCTAATTAATTCGTACGATCCATTCTGATTCATTCGTATGATCCATTCTAATTCATTCGTACGATCCTTTCTAATTCATTCGCACGATCCATTCTAATTTATTGTATCCATTCTAATTCATTCGTTCGAATGTATCCATTCTAATTCATTCGTACGATCCATTCTACTTCATTCGCACGAATGGATCCATTCTAATTCATTCGTACTCAGAATGGATCGTACGAATGAATTAGAATGAATCGTACAAATGAATTAGAATGGATACATTCGAACGAATGAATTAGAATAGATCGTAGGAATGAATTAGAATGGATCATACGAATGAATTAGAATTGATCCTACGAATGAATTAGAATAGATTGCACGAATGAATTAGAATGGATACATTCGTGCGAATGAAGTAGAATGGATACATTCGAACGAATGAATTAGAATAGATCGTAGGAATGAATTAGAATGGATCATACGAATGAATTATAATTGATCGTGCGAATGAATTAGAATGGATTGTACGAATGAATTAGAATGGATCGTGCGAATGAATTAGAATGGATGGTATGAATGAATTAGAATGGATACATTCGTGCAAATGAAGTAGAATGGATCGTACGAATGAATTAGAATCGATCGTACGAATGAATCAAAATGGATCGTACGAATGAATTAGAATTAATCGTACGAATGAATTAGAATGGAAACATTCGAACGAATGAATTAGAATAGATCGTAGGAATGAATTAGAATGGATCATATGAATGAATTAAAATTGATCGTGCGAATGAATTACAATGGATTGTACGAATGAATTAGAATGGATACATTCGTGCGAATGAAGTAAAATGGATCGTACGAATGAATTAGAATGGATCGTACGTATGAATTAGAATGAATCGTACGAATGAATTAGAATGGATACATTCGAACGAATGAATTAGAATAGATCGTAGGAATGAATTAGAATGGATCATACGAATGAATTAGAATTGATCGTGCGAATGAATTACAATGGATTGTACGAATGAATTAGAATGGATACATTCGTGCGAATGAAGTAGAATGGATCGTACGAATGAATTAGAATGGATCGTACGAATGAATTAGAATGAATCGTACGAATGAATTAGAATGGATACATTCGAACGAATGAATTAGAATAGATCGTAGGAATGAATTAGAATGGATCATACGAATGAATTATAATTGATCGTGCAAATGAATTAGAATGGATTGTACGAATGAATTAGAATGGATACATTCGTGCGAATGAAGTAGAATGGATCGTACGAATGAATCAGAATGGATCGTACGAATGAATTAGAATGAATCGTACGAATGAATTAGAATGGATTCATTCGAACGAATGAATAAGAATAGATCATAGGAATGAATTAGAATGGATCATACGAATGAATTAGAATTGATCGTGCGAATGAATTAGAATGGATTGTACGAATGAATTAGAATGGATACATTCGTGCGAATGAAGTAGAATGGATCGTACGAATGAATTAGAATGGATCGTACGAATGAATTAGAATGAATCGTACGAATGAATTAGAATGGATACATTCGAACGAATGAATTAGAATAGATCGTAGGAATGAATTAGAATGGATCATACGAATGAATTAGAATTGATCGTGCGAATGAATTAGAATGGATTGTACGAATGAATTAGAATGGATACATTCGTGCGAATAAAGTAGAATGGATCGTACGATTGAATCAGAATGGATCGTACGAATGAATTAGAATGAATCGTATGAATAAATTAGAATGGATACATTCGAATGAATAAATTAGAATAGATCGTAGGAATGAATTAGAATGGATCATACTAATGAATTAGAATTGATCGTACGAATGAATTAGAATGGATCGTACGAATGAATTAGAATGAATCGTACGAATGAATTAGAATGGATCGTATGAATGAATTAGAATGGATACATTCATGCGAATGAATTAGAATGGATCGTGCGAATAAATGGAATGGATCGTACGAATGAATTAGAATGGATCGTACAATCCATTCTAATTCATTCGCACGATCAATTCTAATTCATTCGTATGATCCATTCTAATTCATTCCTATGATCTATTCTAATTCATTCGTTCGAATGTATCCATTCTAATTCATTCGTACGATTCATTCCAATTCATTCGTACGATCCATTCTAATTCATTCGCACGATCAATTCTAATTCATTCGCATGAATATATCCATTCTAATTCATTCGTACAATCCATTCTAATTCATTCGCACGATCAATTCTAATTCATTCGTATGATCCATTCTAATTCATTCCTACGATCTATTCTAATTCATTCGTTCGAATGTATCCATTCTAATTCATTCGTACGATTCATTCTAATTCATTCGTACGATCCATTCTAATTCATTCGTACGATCCATTCTACTTCATTCGCAAGAATGTATCCATTCTAATTCATTCGTACAATCCATTCTAATTCATTCGCACGATCAATTCTAATTCATTCGTATGATCCATTCTAATTCATTCCTACGATCTATTCTTATTCATTCGTTCGAATGTATCCATTCTAATTCATTCGTACGATTCATTCTAATTCATTCGTACGATCCATTCTGATTCATTCGTACGATCCATTCTACTTCATTCGCACGAATGTATCCATTCTAATTCATTCGTACAATCCATTCTAATTCATTTGCACGATCAATTATAATTCATTCGTATGATCCATTCTAATTCATTCCTACGATCTATTCTAATTCATTCGTTCGAATGTATCCATTCTAATTCATTCGTACGATTCATTCTAATTCATTCGTACGATCCATTCTAATTCATTCGTACGATCCATTCTACTTCATTCGCACGAATGTATCTATTCTAATTCATTCGTACAATCCATTCTAATTCATTCGCACGATCAATTCTAATTCATTCGTATGATCCATTCTAATTCATTCCTACGATCTATTCTAATTCATTCGTTCGAATGTATCCATTCTAATTCATTCGTACGATTCATTCTAATTCATTCGTACGATCCATTCTAATTCATTCGTACGATCCATTCTAATTCATTCGTACGATCCATTCTACTTCATTCGCACGAATGTATCCATTCTAATTCATTCGTACAATCTATTCTAATTCTTTCGCACGATCAATTCTAATTCATTCGTACGATCCATTCTACTTCATTCGCACGAATGTATCTATTCTAATTCATTCGCACGATCCATTCTAATTCATTCGTACGATCTATTCTAATCCATTTTACTTCATTCGCACGAATGGATCGTACGAATGAATTAGAATGGATCATACAATCATTCGCACGAATGTACGAATGAATTAGAATGGATTGTACGAATGAATTAGAATGGATACATTCGTGCCGTGCGAATGAAGTCGAATGGATCGTACGAATGAAAGAGAATGGATCGTACGAATGAAGTAGAATGGAAACATTCGAACGAATTAATTAGAATAGATCGTAGGAATGAATTAGAATGGATCATACGAATGAATAGAATTGATAGTGCGAATGAATTAGAATAGATTGTACGAATGAATTAGAATGGATACATTCGTGCGAATGAAGTAGAATGGATCGTACGAATGAATTAGAATGGATCGTACGAATGAATTAGAATGAATCGTACGAATGAATTAGAATGGATACATTCGAACGAATGAATTAGAATAGATCGTAGGAATGAATTAGAATGGATCATACGAATGAATTAGAATTGATCGTGCGAATGAATTAGAATGGATTGTACGAATGAATTAGAATGGATACATTCGTGCGAATGAAGTAGAATGGATCGTACGAATGAATTAGAATGGATCGTACGAATGAATTAGAATGAATCGTACGAATGAATTAGAATGGATACATTCGAACGAATGAATTAGAATAGATCGTAGGAATGAATTAGAATGGATCATACGAATGAATTATAATTGATCGTGCAAATGAATTAGAATGGATTGTACGAATGAATTAGAATGGATACATTCGTGCGAATGAAGTAGAATGGATCGTACGAATGAATCAGAATGGATCGTACGAATGAATTAGAATGAATCGTACGAATGAATTAGAATGGATACATTCGAACGAATGAATTAGAATAGATCGTAGGAATGAATTAGAATGGATCATACAAATGAATTAGAATTGATCGTGCGAATGAATTAGAATGGATTGTACGAATGAATTAGAATGGATACATTCGTGCGAATGAATTAGAATGGATCGTACGAATGAATCAGAATGGATCGTACGAATGAATTAGAATAAATCGTACGAATGAATTAGAATGGAAACATTCGAACGAATGAATTAGAATAGATCGTAGGAATGAATTAGAATGGATCATACGAATGAATTAGAATTGATCGTGCGAATGAATTAGAATGGATTGTACGAATGAATTAGAATGGATACATTCGTGCGAATGAAGTAGAATGGATCGTACGAATGAATTAGAATGGATCGTACGAATGAATTAGAATGAATCGTACGAATGAATTAGAATGGATACATTCGAACGAATGAATTAGAATAGATCGTAGGAATGAATTAGAATGGATCATACGAATGAATTAGAATTGATCGTGCGAATGAATTAGAATGGATTGTACGAATGAATTAGAATGGATACAGTCGTGCGAATGAAGTAGAATGGATCCTACGAATGAATTAGATTGGATCGTACGAATGAATTAGAATGAATCGTACGAATGAATTAGAATGGATACATTCGAACGAATGAATTAGAATAGATCGTAGGAATGAATTAGAATGGATCATACGAATGAATTATAATTGATCGTGCAAATGAATTAGAATGGATTGTGCGAATGAATTAGAATGGATACATTCGTGCGAATGAAGTAGAATGGATCGTACGAATGAATCAGAATGGATCGTTCGAATGAATTAGAATGAATCGTACGAATGATTTAGAATGGATACATTCGAACGAATGAATTAGAATAGATCGTAGGAATGAATTAGAATGGATCATACGAATGAATTAGAATTGATCGTGCGAATGAATTAGAATGGATTGTACGAATGAATTAGAATGGATACATTCATGCGAATGAAGTAGAATGGATCGTACGAATGAATTAGAATGGGTCGTACGAATGAATTAGAATGAATCGTACGAATGAATTAGAATGGATACATTCGAACGAATGAATTAGAATAGATCATAGGAATGAATTAGAATGGATCATACGAATGAATTAGAATTGATCGTGCGAATGAATTAGAATGGATTGTACGAATGAATTAGAATGGATACATTCGTGCGAATGAAGTAGAATAGATCGTACGAATGAATCAGAATGGATCGTACGAATGAATTAGAATGAATCGTACGAATAAATTAGAATGGATACATTCGAACGAATAAATTAGAATAGATCGTAGGAATAAATTAGAATGGATCATACGAATGAATTAGAATTGATCGTACGAATGAATTAGAATGGATTGTACGAATGAATTAGAATGGATACATTCGTGCGAATGAAGTAGAATGGATCGTACGAATGAATTAGAATGGGTCGTACGAATGAATCCGAATGGATAAATTCGAACGAATAAATAAGAATAGATCGTAGGAATGAATTAGAATGGATCATACGAATGAATTAGAATTGATCGTGCGAATGAATTAGAATGGATTGTACGAATGAATTAGAATGGATACATTCGTGCGAATGAAGTAGAATGGATCGTACGAATGAATTAGAATGGATCGTACGAATGAATTAGAATGAATCGTACGAATGAATTAGAATGGATACATTCGAACGAATGAATTTGAATAGATCATAGGAATGAATTAGAATGGATCATACGAATGAATTAGAATTGATCGTACGAATGAATTAGAATGGATTGTACGAATGAATTAGAATGGATCGTACGAATGAATTAGAATGGATCGTGCTAATGAATTAGAATGGATCGTACGAATGAATTAGAATGGATACATTCGAACGAATGAATTAGAATAGATCGTAGGAATGAATTAGAATGGACCATACGAATGAATTAGAATTGATCGTGCGAATGAATTAGAATGGATTGTACGAATGAATTAGAATGGATACATTCGTGCGAATGAAGTAGAATGGATCGTACGAATGAATTAGAATGGGTCGTACGAATGAATCCGAATGGATAAATTCAAACGAATAAATAAGAATAGATCGTAGGAATGAATTAGAATGGATCATACGAATGAATTAGAATTGATCGTGCGAATGAATTAGAATGGATTGTACGAATGAATTAGAATGGATACATTCGTGCGAATGAAGTAGAATGGATCGTACGAATGAATTAGAATGGATCGTACGAATGAATTAGAATGAATCGTACGAATGAATTAGAATGGATACATTCGAACGAATGAATTAGAATAGATCATAGGAATGAATTAGAATGGATCATACGAATGAATTAGAATTGATCGTGCGAATGAATTAGAATGGATTGTACGAATGAATTAGAATGGATCGTACGAAAGAATTAGAATGAATCGTACGAATGAATTAGAATGAATACATTCGAACGAATAAATTAGAATAGATCATAGGAATGAATTAGAATGGATCATACGAATGAATTAGAATTGATCGTGCGAATGAATTAGAATGGATTGTACGAATGAATTAGAATGGATACATTCATGCGAATGAAGTAGAATGGATCGTACGAATGAATTAGAATGGATCGTACGAATGAATTAGAATGAATCGTATGAATGAATTAGAATAGATACATCATTCGCACGATCCATTCTAATTCATTCGTACGATCCATTCTAATTCATTCGTACGATCCATTCTAATTCATTCGTACGATCCATTCTACATCATTCGCACGAATGTATCCATTCTAATTCATTCGTACAATCCATTCTAATTCATTCGCACTATCAATTCTAATTCATTCGTATGATCCATTCTAATTCATTCCTACGATCTATTCTAATTAATTCGTTCGAATGTTTCCATTCTAATTCATTCGTATGATCCATTCTATTTCATTCGTACAATCCATTCTACTTCATTCGCACAAATGTATCCATTCTAATTCATTCGTACAATCCATTCTAATTCATTCGCACGATCAATTCTATATCATTCGTATGATCCATTCTAATTCATTCCTACGATCTATTCTAATTCATTCGTTCGAATGTATCCATTCTAATTCATTCGTACGATCCATTCTAATTCATTAGCACGATCCATTCTAATTCATTCGTACGATCAATTCAATTTCATTCGTATGATCCATTCTTACTTATTCGTACGATCCATTCTACTTCATTCGCACGAATGTATCCATTCTAATTCATTCGTAAAATCCATTCTAATTCATTCGCACGATCAATTTTAATTCATTCGTATGATCCATTCTAATTCATTCCTACGATCTATTCTAATTCATTCGTTCAAATGTATCCATTCTAATTCATTCGTACGATTCATTCTAATTCATTTGTACGATCCATTCTAATTCATTCGTACGATCCATTCTACTTCATTCGCACGAATGTATCCATTCTAATTCATTCGTACAATCCATTCTAATATTCGTGCGAATGAAGTAGAATTGATTGTAGGAATGAATTAGAATGGATCATACGAATGAATTAGAAATGATCGTGCGAATGAATTAGAATGGATTGCACGAATGAATTAGAATGGATACATTCGTGCGAATGAAGTAGAATGGATCGTAGGAATGAATTAGAATGGATCGTACGAATGAATTAGAATGGATACATTCGAACGAATAAATTATAATAGATCGTAGGAATGAATTAGAATGGATCATACGAATAAATTAGAATTGATCGTGCGAATAAATTAGAATGGATTGTACGAATGAATTAGAATGGATACATTCGAACGAATGAATTAGAATAGATCGTAGGAATGAATTAGAATGGATCATACGAATGAATTAGAATTGATCGTGCGAATGAATTAGAATGAATCGTACGAATGAATTAGAATGGATACATTCGTGCGAATGAAGTAGAATGGATCGTACGAATGAATTAGAATGGATCGTACGAATTAATTAGAATGAATCGTACGAATGAATTAGAATGGATACATTCGAACGAATGAATTAGAATGGATCATACGAATGAATTAGAATTGATCGTGCGAATGAATTAGAATGGATTGCACGAATGAATTAGAATGGATACATTCGTGCGAATGAAGTAGAATGGATTGTACGAATGAATTAGAATGGATCGTACGAATGAATTAGAATGAATCGTACGAATGAATTAGAATGGATACATTCGAACGAATGAATAAGAATATATTGTAGGAATGAATTAGAATGGATCATACGAATGAATTAGAATTGATCGTGCGAATGAATTAGAATGGATTGTACGAATGAATTAGAATGGATACATTCATGCGAATGAAGTAGAATGGATCGTATGAATGAATTAGAATGGATCGTACGAATGAATTAGAATGAATCGTACGAATGAATTAGAATGGATACATTCGAACGAATGAATTAGAATAGATCGTAGGAATGAATTAGAATGGATCATACGAATGAATTAGAATTGATCGTGCGAATGAATTAGAATGGATTGTACGAATGAATTAGAATGGATACATTCGTGCGAATGAATTAGAATGGTTTGTACGAATGAATTAGAATGGACCGTACGAATGAATCAGAATGGATCGTACGAATGAATTAGAATGAATCGTACGAATGAATTAGAATGGATACATTCGTGCGAATGAAGTAGAATGGATCGTACGAATGAATTAGAATGAATTGTACGAATGAATTAGAATGGATACATTCGAACGAATGAATTAGATTAGATCGTAGGAATGAATTAGAATGGATCATACGAATGAATTAGAATTGATCGTGCGAATGAATTAGAATGGATTGCACGAATGAATTAGAACGGATCGTACGAATGAATTAGAATGGATCGTACGAATGAATTAGAATGGATACATTCGAACGAATGAATTAGAATAGATCGTAGGAATGAATTAGAATGGATCATACGAATGAATTAGAATTGATCGTGCGAATGAATTAGAATGGATTGTACGAATGAATTAGAATGGATACATTCGTGCGAATGAAGTAGAATGGATCGTACGAATGAATTAGAATGGATCGTACGAATGAATTAGAATGGATCGCACGAATGAATTAGAATGGATACATTCGAACGAATGAATTTGAATAGATCGTAGGAATGAATTAGAATGGATCATATGAATGAATTAGAATTGATCGTGCGAATGAATTAGAATGGATTGCAAGAATGAATTAGAATGGATCGTACGAATGAATTAGAATGAATCGTACGAATGAATTAGAATGGATACATTCGAACGAATGAATTAGAATATATCGTAGGAATGAATTAGAATGGATCATACGAATGAATTAGAATTGATCGTGCGAATGAATTAGAATGGATTGCACGAATGAATTAGAATGGATACATTCGTGCGAATGAAGTAGAATGGATTGTACGAATGAATTAGAATGGATCGTACGAATGAATTAGAATGAATCGTACGAATGAATTAGAATGGATACATTCGAACGAACGAATAAGAATAGATCATAGGAATGAATTAGAATGGATCATACGAATGAATTAGAATTGATCGTGCGAATGAATTAGAATGGATTGCAAGAATAAATTAGAATGGATCGTACGAATGAATTAGAATGAATCGTACGAATGAATTAGAATGGATACATTCGTGCGAATGAAGTAGAATGGATCGTACGAATGAATTAGAATAGATCGTACGAATGAATCAGAATGGATCGTACGAATGAATTAGAATGAATCGTACGAATGAATTAGAATGGAAACATTCGAACGAATGAATTAGAATAGATCGTAGGAATGAATTAGAATGGATCATACGAATGAATTAGAATTGATCGTGCGAATGAATTAGAATGGGTTGTACGAATGAATTAGAATGGATACATTCGTGCGAATGAAGTAGAATGGATCGTACGAATGAATTAGAATGGATCGTACGAATGAATTAGAATGGATCGTACGAATGAATTAGAATGGATACATTCGAACGAATGAATTAGAATAGATCGTAGGAATGAATTAGAATGGATCATATGAATGAATTAGAATTGATCGTGCGAATGAATTAGAATGGATTGCAAGAATGAATTAGAATGGATCGTACGAATGAATTAGAATGAATCGTACGAATGAATTAGAATGGATACATTCGAACGAATAAATTAGAATATATCGTAGGAATGAATTAGAATGGATCATACGAATGAATTAGAATTGATCGTGCGAATGAATTAGAATGGATTGCACGAATGAATTAGAATGGATACATTCGTGCGAATGAAGTAGAATGGATTGTACGAGTGAATTAGAATGGATCGTACGAATGAATTAGAATGAATCGTACGAATGAATTAGAATGGATACATTCGAACGAATGAATAAGAATAGATCGTAGGAATGAATTAGAATGGATCATACGAATGAATTAGAATTGATCGTGCGAATGAATTAGAATGGATTGTACGAAATGAACGAATGAATTAGAATAGATCGTAGGAATGAATTAGAATGGATCATACAAATGAATTAGAATTGATCGTGCGAATGAATTAGAATGGATCGTACGAATGAATTAGAATGGATCGTACGAATGAATTAGAATGGATCGTACGAATGAATTAGAATGAATCGTACGAATGAATTAGAATGGATCGTACGAATGAGTAAGAATGGATCGTACGAATGAAATAGAATGGATCGTTCGAATGTATCCATTCCAATTCATTCGTACGATTCATTCTAATTCATTCGTACGATCCATTCTAATTCATTCGTACGATCTATTCTAATTCATTCGCACGATTAATTCTAATTTATTCGTATGATCCATTCTAATTCATTCCTACGATCTATTCTAATACATTCATTCGAATGTATCCATTCTAATTCATTCGTACGATCCATTCTGATTCATTCGTACGATCCATTCTAATTCATTCGTACGATCCATTCTACTTCATTCGCACGAATGTATCCATTCTAATTCATTCGTACAATCCATTCTAATTTATTCGTACGATCAATTCTAATTCATTCGTATGATCCATTCTAATTCATTCCTACGATCTATTCTAATTCATTCGTTCGAATGTTTCCATTCTAATTCATTCGTACGATTCATTCTAATTCATTCGTATGATCCATTCTAATTCATTCGTACGATCCATTCTAATTCATTCGTACGATCCATTCTACTTCATTCGCACGAATGTATCCATTCTAATTCATTCGTGCAATCCATTCTAATTCATTCGCACGATCATTTCTAATTCATTCGTATGATCCATTCTAATTCATTCCTACGATCTATTCTAATTCATTCGTTCGAATGTATCCATTCTAATTCATTCGTACGATTCATTCTAATTCATTCGTACGATCCATTCTAATTCATTCATGCAATCCATTCTAATTCATTCGCACGATCAATTCTAATTCATTCGTATGATCCATTCTAATTCATTCCTACGATCTATTCTAATTCATTCGTTCGAATATATCAATTCTAATTCATTCGTACGATTCATTTTAATTCATTCGTACGATCCATTCTAATTCATTCGTACGATCCATTCTACTTCATTCGCACGAATGTATCCATTCTAATTCATTCGTACAATCCATTCTAATTCATTCGCACGATCAATTCTAATTCATTCGTATGATCCATTCTAATTCATTCCTACGATCTATTCTAATTCATTCGTTCGAATGTTTCCATTCTAATTCATTCGTACGATTCATTCTAATTCATTCGTACGATCCATTCTGATTCATTCGTACGATATATTCTAATTCATTCGTACGATCCATTCTACTTCATTCGCACGAATGTATCCATTCTAATTCATTCGTACGATTCATTCTAATTCATTTGTACGATCCATTCTAATTCATTCTTGCAATCCATTCTAATTCATTCGCACGATCAATTCTAATTCATTCGTATGATCCATTCTAATTCATTCCTACGATCTATTCTTATTCGTTCGTTCGAATGTATCCATTCTAATTCATTCGTACGATTCATTCTAATTCATTCGTACGATCCATTCTAATTCATTCGTACAATCCATTCTACTTCATTCGCACGAATGTATCCATTCTAATTCATTCGTACAATCCATTCTAATTCATTCGCATGATCAATTCTAATTCATTCGTATGATCAATTCTAATTCATTCCTACGATCTAGTCTAATTCATTCGTTCGAATGTTTCCATTCTAATTCATTCGTACGATTCATTCTAATTCATTCGTACGATCCATTCTGATTCATTCGTACGATCCATTCTAATTCATTCGTACGATCCATTCTACTTCATTCGCACGAATGTATCCATTCTAATTCATTCGTACAATCCATTCTAATTCATTCGCACGATCAATTCTAATTCATTCGTCGATTCATTCCTACGATCTATTCTAATTCATTCGTTCGAATGTATCCATTCTAATTCATTCGTACGATTCATTCCAATTAATTCGTACGATCCATTCTAATTCATTCGTACGATCCATTCTACTTCATTCGCACGAATGTATCCATTCTAATTCATTCGTACAATCCATTCTAATTCATTCGCACGATCAATTCTAATTCATTCGCATGATCGATTCTAATTCATTCCTACGATCTATTCTAATTAATTCGTTCGAATGTATCCTTTCTAATTCATTCGTACGATTCATTCTAATTCATTCGTACGATCCATTCTAATTCATTCGTACGATCCATTCTACTTCATTCGCATGAATGTATCCATTCTAATTCATTCGTGCAATCCATTCTAATTCATTCGCACGATCAATTCTAATTCATTCGTATTATCCATTCTAATTCATTCCTATGATCTATTCTAATTCATTCGTTCGAATGTATCCATTCTAATTCATTCGTACGATTCATTCTAATTCATTCGTACGATCCATTCTAATTCATTCGTACGATCCATTCTACTTCATTCGCACGAATGTATCCATTCTAATTCATTCGTACAATCCATTCTAATTCATTCACACGATCAATTCTAATTCATTCGTATGATCCATTCTAATTCATTCCTACGATCTATTCTAATTCATTCGTTCGAATGTATCCATTCTAATTCATTCGTACGATTCATTATAATTCATTCGTACGATCCATTCTACTTCATTCGCACGAATGTATCCATTCTAATTCATTCGTACAATCCATTCTAATTCATTTGCACGAATATATCCATTCTAATTCATTCGTACGATTCATTCTAATTCATTCGTACGATCCATTCTAATTCATTCGTACGATCCATTCTACTTCATTCGCACGAATGTATCTATTCTAATTTATTCATACAATCCATTCTAATTCATTCGCACGATCAATTCTAATTCATTCGTATGATCCATTCTAATTTATTCCTACGATCTATTCTAATTCATTCGTTCGAATGTTTCCATTCTAATTCATTCGTACGATTCATTCTAATTCATTCGTACGATCCATTCTGATTCATTCGTACGATCCATTCTAATACATTCGTACGATCCATTCTACTTCATTCGCACGAATGTATCCATTCTAATTCATTCGTACAATCCATTCTAATTCATTCGCACGATCAATTCTAATTCATTCGTCGAATGAATTAGAATGGATACATTCGAACGAATGAATTAGAATAGATCGTAGGAATGAATTAGAATGGATCATACGAATGAATTAGAATTGATCGTGCGAATGAATTAGAATGGATCGTACGAATGAATTAGAATGGATCGTACGAATGAATTAGAATGGATCGTACAAATGAATTAGAATGAATCGTACGAATGAATTAGAATGGATCGTACGAATGAATTAGAATAGATACATTCATGCGAATGAATTAGAATGGATCGTACGAATGAGTAAGAATGGATCGTACGAATGAAATAGAATGGATCGTTCGAATGTATCCATTCCAATTCATTCGTACGATTCATTCTAATTCATTCGTACGATCCATTTTAATTCATTCGTACGATCCATTCTACTTCATTCGCACGAATGTATCCATTCTAATTCATTCGTACAATCCATTCTAATTCATTCGCACGATCAATTCTAATTCATTCGTATGATCCATTCTAATTCATTCCTACGATCTATTCTAATTCATTCGTTCGAATGTATCCATTCTAATTCATTCGTACGATCCATTCTGATTCATTCGTACGATCCATTCTAATTCATTCGTATGATCCATTCTACTTCATTTGCACGAATGTATCCATTCTAATTCATTCGTACGATCCATTCTGATTCATTCGTACGATCCATTCTAACTCATTCGTACGATCCATTCTACTTCATTCGCACGAATGTATCCATTCTAATTCATTCGTATGATCCATTCTAATTCATTCCTACGATCTATTCTAATTCATTCGTTCGAATGTATCCATTCTTATTCATTCGTACGATTCATTCTAATTCATTCGTACGATCCATTCTGATTCATTCGTACGATCCATTCTAATTCATTCGTACGATCCATTCTACTTCATTCGCACGAATGTATCCATTCTAATTCATTCGTACAATCTATTCTAATTCATTCGCACGATCAATTCTAATTCATTCGTACGATCCATTCTACTTCATTCGCACGAATGTATCCATTCTAATTCATTCGCACGATCCATTCTAATTCATTCGTACGATCTATTCTAATCCATTTTACTTCATTCGCACGAATGGATCGTACGAATGAATTAGAATGGATCATACAATCATTCGCACGAATGTACGAATGAATTAGAATGGATTGTACGAATGAATTAGAATGGATACATTCGTGCCGTGCGAATGAAGTCGAATGGATCGTACGAATGAAAGAGAATGGATCGTACGAATGAAGTAGAATGGAAACATTCGAACGAATTAATTAGAATAGATCGTAGGAATGAATTAGAATGGATCATACGAATGAATTAGAATTGATAGTGCGAATGAATTAGAATAGATTGTACGAATGAATTAGAATGGATACATTCGTGCGAATGAAGTAGAATGGATCGTACGAATGAATTAGAATGGATCGTACGAATGAATTAGAATGAATCGTACGAATGAATTAGAATGGATACATTCGAACGAATGAATTAGAATAGATCGTAGGAATGAATTAGAATGGATCATACGAATGAATTAGAATTGATCGTGCGAATGAATTAGAATGGATTGTACGAATGAATTAGAATGGATACATTCGTGCGAATGAAGTAGAATGGATCGTACGAATGAATTAGAATGGATCGTACGAATGAATTAGAATGAATCGTACGAATGAATTAGAATGGATACATTCGAACGAATGAATTAGAATAGATCGTAGGAATGAATTAGAATGGATCATACGAATGAATTATAATTGATCGTGCAAATGAATTAGAATGGATTGTACGAATGAATTAGAATGGATACATTCGTGCGAATGAAGTAGAATGGATCGTACGAATGAATCAGAATGGATCGTACGAATGAATTAGAATGAATCGTACGAATGAATTAGAATGGATACATTCGAACGAATGAATTAGAATAGATCGTAGGAATGAATTAGAATGGATCATACAAATGAATTAGAATTGATCGTGCGAATGAATTAGAATGGATTGTACGAATGAATTAGAATGGATACATTCGTGCGAATGAATTAGAATGGATCGTACGAATGAATCAGAATGGATCGTACGAATGAATTAGAATGAATCGTACGAATGAATTAGAATGGAAACATTCGAACGAATGAATTAGAATAGATCGTAGGAATGAATTAGAATGGATCATACGAATGAATTAGAATTGATCGTGCGAATGAATTAGAATGGATTGTACGAATGAATTAGAATGGATACATTCGTGCGAATGAAGTAGAATGGATCGTACGAATGAATTAGAATGGATCGTACGAATGAATTAGAATGAATCGTACGAATGAATTAGAATGGATACATTCGAACGAATGAATTAGAATAGATCGTAGGAATGAATTAGAATGGATCATACGAATGAATTAGAATTGATCGTGCGAATGAATTAGAATGGATTGTACGAATGAATTAGAATGGATACAGTCGTGCGAATGAAGTAGAATGGATCATACGAATGAATTAGATTGGATCGTACGAATGAATTAGAATGAATCGTACGAATGAATTAGAATGGATACATTCGAACGAATGAATTAGAATAGATCGTAGGAATGAATTAGAATGGATCATACGAATGAATTATAATTGATCGTGCAAATGAATTAGAATGGATTGTACGAATGAATTAGAATGGATACATTCGTGCGAATGAAGTAGAATGGATCGTACGAATGAATCAGAATGGATCGTACGAATGAATTAGAATGAATCGTACGAATGATTTAGAATGGATACATTCGAACGAATGAATTAGAATAGATCGTAGGAATGAATTAGAATGGATCATACGAATGAATTAGAATTGATCGTGCGAATGAATTAGAATGGATTGTACGAATGAATTAGAATGGATACATTCATGCGAATGAAGTAGAATGGATCGTACGAATGAATTAGAATGGGTCGTACGAATGAATTAGAATGAATCGTACGAATGAATTAGAATGGATACATTCGAACGAATGAATTAGAATAGATCATAGGAATGAATTAGAATGGATCATACGAATGAATTAGAATTGATCGTGCGAATGAATTAGAATGGATTGTACGAATGAATTAGAATGGATACATTCGTGCGAATGAAGTAGAATAGATCGTACGAATGAATCAGAATGGATCGTACGAATGAATTAGAATGAATCGTACGAATAAATTAGAATGGATACATTCGAACGAATAAATTAGAATAGATCGTAGGAATGAATTAGAATGGATCATACGAATGAATTAGAATTGATCGTACGAATGAATTAGAATGGATTGTACGAATGAATTAGAATGGATACATTCGTGCGAATGAAGTAGAATGGATCGTACGAATGAATTAGAATGGGTCGTACGAATGAATCCGAATGGATAAATTCGAACGAATAAATAAGAATAGATCGTAGGAATGAATTAGAATGGATCATACGAATGAATTAGAATTGATCGTGCGAATGAATTAGAATGGATTGTACGAATGAATTAGAAAGGATACATTCGTGCGAATGAAGTAGAATGGATCGTACGAATGAATTAGAATGGATCGTACGAATGAATTAGAATGAATCGTACGAATGAATTAGAATGGATACATTCGAACAAATGAATTAGAATAGATCATAGGAATGAATTAGAATGGATCATACGAATGAATTAGAATTGATCGTGCGAATGAATTAGAATGGATTGTACGAATGAATTAGAATGGATCGTACGAATGAATTAGAATGGATCGTGCTAATGAATTAGAATGGATCGTACGAATGAATTAGAATGGATACATTCGAACGAATGAATTAGAATAGATCGTAGGAATGAATTAGAATGGATCATACGAATGAATTAGAATTGATCGTGCGAATGAATTAGAATGGATTGTACGAATGAATTAGAATGGATACATTCGTGCGAATGAAGTAGAATGGATCGTACGAATGAATCCGAATGGATAAATTCAAACGAATAAATAAGAATAGATCGTAGGAATGAATTAGAATGGATCATACGAATGAATTAGAATTGATCGTGCGAATGAATTAGAATGGATTGTACGAATGAATTAGAATGGATACATTCGTGCGAATGAAGTAGAATGGATCGTACGAATGAATTAGAATGGATCGTACGAATGAATTAGAATGAATCGTACGAATGAATTAGAATGGATACATTCGAACGAATGAATTAGAATAGATCATAGGAATGAATTAGAATGGATCATACGAATGAATTAGAATTGATCGTGCGAATGAATTAGAATGGATTGTACGAATGAATTAGAATGGATACATTCGTGCGAATGAAGTAGAATGGATCGTACGAATGAATTAGAATGGATCGTACGAATGAATTAGAATGAATCATACGAATGAATTAGAATGAATCGTACGAATGAATTAGAATGAATCGTACGAACGAATAAATTAGAATAGATCATAGGAATGAATTAGAATGGATCATACGAATGAATTAGAATTGATCGTGCGAATGAATTAGAATGGATTGTACGAATGAATTAGAATGGATACATTCATGCGAATGAAGTAGAATGGATCGTACGAATGAATTAGAATGGATCGTACGAATGAATTAGAATGAATCGTATGAATGAATTAGAATAGATACATTCGAACGAATGAATTAGAATAGATCGTAGGAATGAATTAGAATGGATCATACGAATGAATTAGAATTGATCGTGCGAATGAATTAGAATGGATTGTACGAATGAATTAGAATGGTACGATCCATTCTAATTCATTAGCACGATCCATTCTAATTCATTCATACGATCCATTCTATTTCATTTGTATGATCCATTCTTACTCATTCGTACGATCCATTCTAATTCATTCGCACGAATGTATCCATTCTAATTCAGTCATACGATCCATTCTAATTCATTCGCACGATCCATTATAATTCATTTATACGATCCATTCTAATTCATTCGTACGATTCATTATAATTCATTCGTACGATCCATTCTAATTCATTCGTACGATCCATTCTACTTCATTCGCACGAATGTATCCATTCTAATTCATTCGTGCAATCCATTCTAATTCATTCGCACGATCATTTCTAATTCATTCGTATGATCCATTCTAATTCATTCCTACGATCTATTCTAATTCATTCGTTCGAATGTATCCATTCAAATTCATTCGTACGATTCATTCTAATTCATTCGTACGATCCATTCTAATTCATTCGTACGATCCATTCTACTTCATTCGTATGATCCATTCTAATTCATTCGTACGATCCATTCTAATTCATTCGTACGATCAATTCTACTTCATTCGCACGAATGTATCCATTCTAATTCATTCGTACAATCCATTCTAATTCATTCGCACGATCAATTCTAATTCATTCGTATGATCCATTCTAATTCATTCCTACGATCTATTCTAATTCATTCGTTCGAATGTATCCATTCTAATTCATTCGTACGATTCATTCTAATTCATTCGTACGATCCATTCTAATTCATTCGTACGATCCATTCTACTTCATTCTCACGAATGTATCCATTCCAATTCATTCTTACAATCCATTCTAATTCATTCGCACGATCAATTCTAATTCATTCGTATGATCCATTCTAATTCATTCCTACGATCTATTCTAATTCATTCGTTCGAATGTATCCATTCTAATTCATTCATACGATTCATTCTAATTCATTCGTATGATCCATTCTAATTCATTCGTACGATCCATTCTACATCATTCGCACGAATGTATCCATTCTAATTCATTCGTACAATCCATTCTAATTCATTCGCACTATCAATTCTAATTCATTCGTATGATCCATTCTAATTCATTCCTACGATCTATTCTAATTAATTCGTTCGAATGTTTCCATTCTAATTCATTCGTATGATCCATTCTATTTCATTCGTACAATCCATTCTACTTCATTCGCACGAATGTATCCATTCTAATTCATTCGTACAATCCATTCTAATTCATTCGCACGATCAATTCTATATCATTCGTATGATCCATTCTAATTCATTCCTACGATCTATTCTAATTCATTCGTTCGAATGTATCCATTCTAATTCATTCGTACGATCCATTCTAATTCATTAGCACGATCCATTCTAATTCATTCGTACGATCAATTCAATTTCATTCGTACGATCCATTCTTACTTATTCGTACGATCCATTCTACTTCATTCGCACGAATGTATCCATTCTAATTCATTCGTAAAATCCATTCTAATTCATTCGCACGATCAATTCGAATTCATTCGTATGATCCATTCTAATTCATTCCTACGATCTATTCTAATTCATTCGTTCAAATGTATCCATTCTAATTCATTCGTACGATTCATTCTAATTCATTTGTACGATCCATTCTAATTCATTCGTACGATCCATTCTACTTCATTCGCACGAATGTATCCATTCTAATTCATTCGTACAATCCATTCTAATATTCGTGCGAATGAAGTAGAATAGATTGTAGGAATGAATTAGAATGGATCATACGAATGAATTAGAATTGATCGTGCGAATGAATTAGAATGGATTGCACGAATGAATTAGAATGGATACATTCGTGCGAATGAAGTAGAATGGATCGTAGGAATGAATTAGAATGGATCGTACGAATGAATTAGAATGGATACATTCGAACGAATAAATTATAATAGATCGTAGGAATGAATTAGAATGGATCATACGAATAAATTAGAATTGATCGTGCGAATAAATTAGAATGGATTGTACGAATGAATTAGAATGGATACATTCGAACGAATGAATTAGAATAGATCGTAGGAATGAATTAGAATGGATCATACGAATGAATTAGAATTGATCGTGCGAATGAATTAGAATGAATCGTACGAATGAATTAGAATGGATACATTCGTGCGAATGAAGTAGAATGGATCGTACGAATGAATTAGAATGGATCGTACGAATTAATTAGAATGAATCGTACGAATGAATTAGAATGGATACATTCGAACGAATGAATTAGAATATATCGTAGGAATGAATTAGAATGGATCATACGAATGAATTAGAATTGATCGTGCGAATGAATTAGAATGGATTGCACGAATGAATTAGAATGGATACATTCGTGCGAATGAAGTAGAATGGATTGTACGAATGAATTAGAATGGATCGTACGAATGAATTAGAATGAATCGTACGAATGAATTAGAATGGATACATTCGAACGAATGAATAAGAATATATTGTAGGAATGAATTAGAATGGATCATACGAATGAATTAGAATTGATCGTGCGAATGAATTAGAATGGATTGTACGAATGAATTAGAATGGATACATTCATGCGAATGAAGTAGAATGGATCGTATGAATGAATTAGAATGGATCGTACGAATGAATTAGAATGAATCGTACGAATGAATTAGAATGGATACATTCGAACGAATGAATTAGAATAGATCGTAGGAATGAATTAGAATGGATCATACGAATGAATTAGAATTGATCGTGCGAATGAATTAGAATGGATTGTACGAATGAATTAGAATGGATACATTCGTGCGAATGAATTAGAATGGTTTGTACGAATGAATTAGAATGGACCGTACGAATGAATCAGAATGGATCGTACGAATGAATTAGAATGAATCGTACGAATGAATTAGAATGGATACATTCATGCGAATGAAGTAGAATGGATCGTACGAATGAATTAGAATGAATTGTACGAATGAATTAGAATGGATACATTCGAACGAATGAATTAGATTAGATCGTAGGAATGAATTAGAATGGATCATACGAATGAATTAGAATTGATCGTGCGAATGAATTAGAATGGATTGCACGAATGAATTAGAACGGATCGTACGAATGAATTAGAATGGATCGTATGAATGAATTAGAATGGATACATTCGAACGAATGAATTAGAATAGATCGTAGGAATGAATTAGAATGGATCATACGAATGAATTAGAATTGATCGTGCGAATGAATTAGAATGGATTGTACGAATGAATTAGAATGGATACATTCGTGCGAATGAAGTAGAATGGATCGTACGAATGAATTAGAATGGATCGTACGAATGAATTAGAATGGATCGTACGAATGAATTAGAATGGATACATTCGAACGAATGAATTTGAATAGATCCTAGGAATGAATTAGAATGGATCATACGAATGAATTAGAATTGATCGTGCGAATGAATTAGAATGGATTGCAAGAATGAATTAGAATGGATCGTACGAATGAATTAGAATGAATCGTACGAATGAATTAGAATGGATACATTCGAACGAATGAATTAGAATATATCGTAGGAATGAATTAGAATGGATCATACGAATGAATTAGAATTGATCGTGCGAATGAATTAGAATGGATTGCACGAATGAATTAGAATGGATACATTCGTGCGAATGAAGTAGAATGGATTGTACGAATGTATTAGAATGGATCGTACGAATGAATTAGAATGAATCGTACGAATGAATTAGAATGGATACATTCGAACGAACGAATAAGAATAGATCATAGGAATGAATTAGAATGGATCATACGAATGAATTAGAATTGATCGTGCGAATGAATTAGAATGGATTGCAAGAATGAATTAGAATGGATCGTACGAATGAATTAGAATGAATCGTACGAATGAATTAGAATGGATACATTCGTGCGAATGAAGTAGAATGGATCGTACGAATGAATTAGAATAGATCGTACGAATGAATCAGAATGGATCGTACGAATGAATTAGAATGAATCGTACGAATGAATTAGAATGGAAACATTCGAACGAATGAATTAGAATAGATCGTAGGAATGAATTAGAATGGATCATACGAATGAATTAGAATTGATCGTGCGAATGAATTAGAATGGGTTGTACGAATGAATTAGAATGGATACATTCGTGCGAATGAAGTAGAATGGATCGTACGAATGAATTAGAATGGATCGTACGAATGAATTAGAATGGATCGTACGAATGAATTAGAATGGATACATTCGAACGAATGAATTAGAATAGATCGTAGGAATGAATTAGAATGGATCATATGAATGAATTAGAATTGATCGTGTGAATGAATTAGAATGGATTGCAAGAATGAATTAGAATGGATCGTACGAATGAATTAGAATGAATCGTACGAATGAATTAGAATGGATACATTCGAACGAATGAATTAGAATATATCGTAGGAATGAATTAGAATAGATCATACGAATGAATTAGAATTGATCGTGCGAATGAATTAGAATGGATTGCACGAATGAATTAGAATGGATACATTCGTGCGAATGAAGTAGAATGGATTGTACGAGTGAATTAGAATGGATCGTACGAATGAATTAGAATGAATCGTACGAATGAATTAGAATGGATACATTCGAACGAATGAATAAGAATAGATCGTAGGAATGAATTAGAATGGATCATACGAATGAATTAGAATTGATCGTGCGAATGAATTAGAATGGATTGTACGAAATGAACGAATGAATTAGAATAGATCGTAGGAATGAATTAGAATGGATCATACAAATGAATTAGAATTGATCGTGCGAATGAATTAGAATGGATCGTACGAATGAATTAGAATAGATCGTACGAATGAATTAGAATAGATCGTATGAATGAATTAGAATGAATCGTACGAATGAATTAGAATGGATCGTACGAATGAGTAAGAATGGATCGTACGAATGAAATAGAATGGATCGTTCGAATGTATCCATTCCAATTCATTCGTACGATTCATTCTAATTCATTCGTAAGATCCATTCTAATTCATTCGTACGATCCATTCTACTTCATTCGCACGAATGTATCCATTCTAATTCATTCGTACAATCTATTCTAATTCATTCGCACGATTAATTCTAATTTATTCGTATGATCCATTCTAATTCATTCCTACGATCTATTCTAATTCATTCATTCGAATGTATCCATTCTAATTCATTCGTACGATCCATTCTGATTCATTCGTACGATCCATTCTAATTCATTCGTACGATCCATTCTACTTCATTCGCACGAATGTATCCATTCTAATTCATTCGTACAATCCATTCTAATTCATTCGTACGATCAATTCTAATTCATTCGTATGATCCATTCTAATTCATTCCTACGATCTATTCTAATTCATTCGTTCGAATGTTTCCATTCTAATTCATTCGTATGATTCATTCTAATTCATTCGTATGATCCATTCTAATTCATTCGTACGATCCATTCTAATTCATTCGTACGATCCATTCTACTTCATTCGCACGAATGTATCCATTCTAATTCATTCGTGCAATCCATTCTAATTCATTCGCACGATCATTTCTAATTCATTCGTATGATCCATTCTAATTCATTCCTACGATCTATTCTAATTCATTCGTTCGAATGTATCCATTCTAATTCATTCGTACGATTCATTCTAATTCATTCGTACGATCCATTCTAATTCATTCATGCAATCCATTCTAATTCATTCGCACGATCAATTCTAATTCATTCGTATGATCCATTCTAATTCATTCCTACGATCTATTCTAATTCATTCGTTCGAATATATCCATTCTAATTCATTCGTACGATTCATTTTAATTCATTCGTACGATCCATTCTAATTCATTCGTACGATCCATTCTACTTCATTCGCACGAATGTATCCATTCTAATTCATTCGTACAATCCATTCTAATTCATTCGCACGATCAATTCTAATTCATTCGTATGATCCATTCTAATTCATTCCTACGATCTATTCTAATTCATTCGTTCGAATGTTTCCATTCTAATTCATTCGTACGATTCATTCTAATTCATTCGTACGATCCATTCTGATTCATTCGTACGATATATTCTAATTCATTCGTACGATCCATTCTACTTCATTCGCACGAATGTATCCATTCTAATTCATTCGTACGATTCATTCTAATTCATTTGTACGATCCATTCTAATTCATTCTTGCAATCCATTCTAATTCATTCGCACGATCAATTCTAATTCATTCGTATGATCCATTCTAATTCATTCCTACGATCTATTCTTATTCGTTCGTTCGAATGTATCCATTCTAATTCATTCGTACGATTCATTCTAATTCATTCGTACGATCCATTCTAATTCATTCGTACAATCCATTCTACTTCATTCGCACGAATGTATCCATTCTAATTCATTCGTACAATCCATTCTAATTCATTCGCATGATCAATTCTAATTCATTCGTATGATCAATTCTAATTCATTCCTACGATCTAGTCTAATTCATTCGTTCGAATGTTTCCATTCTAATTCATTCGTACGATTCATTCTAATTCATTCGTACGATCCATTCTGATTCATTCGTACGATCCATTCTAATTCATTCGTACGATCCATTCTACTTCATTCGCACGAATGTATCCATTCTAATTCATTCGTACAATCCATTCTAATTCATTCGCACGATCAATTCTAATTCATTCGTCGATTCATTCCTACGATCTATTCTAATTCATTCGTTCGAATGTATCCATTCTAATTCATTCGTACGATTCATTCCAATTAATTCGTACGATCCATTCTAATTCATTCGTACGATCCATTCTACTTCATTCGCACGAATGTATCCATTCTAATTCATTCGTACAATCCATTCTAATTCATTCGCATGATCAATTCTAATTCATTCGCATGATCGATTCTAATTCATTCCTACGATCTATTCTAATTAATTCGTTCGAATGTATCCTTTCTAATTCATTCGTACGATTCATTCTAATTCATTCGTACGATCCATTCTAATTCATTCGTACGATCCATTCTACTTCATTCGTACAATCCATTCTAATTCATTCGTTTGAATGTTTCCATTCTATTTCATTCGTACGATCCATTCTTACTCATTCGTACGATCCATTCTAATTCATTCGCATGAATGTATCCATTCTAATTCATTCGTACGATCCATTCTAATTCATTCGTACGATTCATTCTAATTCATTCGTACGATCCATTCTAATTCATTCGTACGATCCATTCTAATTCATTCGTACGATCCATTCTAATTCATTCGCACGATCAATTCTAATTCATTCATATGATCCATTCTAATTCATTCCTACGATCTATTCTAATTCATTCGTTCAAATGTATCCATTCTAATTCATTCGACGAATGAATTAGAATTGATCGTGCGAATGAATTAGAATGGATTGTACGAATGAATTAGAATGGATACATTCGTGCGAATGAAGTAGAATGGATCGTACGAATGAATTAGAATGGATCGTACGAATGAATCAGAATGGATCGTACGAATGAATTAGAATGAATCGTACGAATGAATTAGAATGGAAACATTCGAAGGAATGAATTAGAATAGATCGTAGGAATGAATTAGAATGGATCATACGAATGAATTAGAATTGATCGTGCGAATGAATTAGAATGGATCATACGAATGAATTAGAATTGATCGTAGGAATGAATTAGAATGGATTGTACGAATGAATTAGAATGGATCGTACGAATGAATTAGAATGAATCGTACGAATGAATTATAATGGAAACATTCAAACGAATGAATTAGAATAGATCGTAGGAATGAATTAGAATGGATCATACGAATGAATTAGAATTGATCGTACGAATGAATTAGAATGGATTGTACGAATGAATTAGAATGGATACATTCGTGCGAATGAAGTAGAATGGATCGTAAGAATGAATTAGAATGGATCGTACGAATGAATCAGAATGGATCGTACGAATGAATTAGAATGGATACATTCGAACGAATGAATTAGAATAGATCGTAGGAATGAATTATAATAGATCATACGAATGAATTAGAATTGATCGTGCGAATGAATTAGAATGGATTGTATGAATGAATTAGAATGGATACATTCGTGCGAATGAAGTAGAATGGATCGTACGAATGAATTAGAATGGATCGTACGAATGAATTAGAATGAATCGTACGAATGAATTGGAATGGATACATTCGAACGATCCATTCTATTTCATTCGTACGATCCATTCTTACTCATTCGTATGATCCATTCTAATTCATTCGCATGAATGTATCCATTCTAATTCATTCGTACGATCCATTCTAATTCATTCGTACGATTCATTCTAATTCATTCGTACGATCCATTCTAATTCATTCGTACGATCCATTCTAATTCATTCGCATAATCAATTCTAATTCATTCGCACGATCAATTCTAATTCATTCCTATGACCCATTCTAATTCATTCGTTCGAATGTATCCATTCTAATTCATTCGTACGATTCATTCAAATTCATTCGTACGATCCTTTCTAATTCATTCGTACGATCCATTCTACTTCATTCGCACGAATGTATCCATTCTAATTCATTCGTACAATCCATTCTAATTCATTCGCACGATCAATTCTAATTCATTCGTATGATCCATTTTAATTCATTCCTACGATCTATTCTAATTCATTCGTTCGAATATTTCCATTCTAATTCATTCGTACGATTCATTCTAATTCATTCGTACGATCCATTCTGATTCATTCGTACGATCCATTCTAATTCATTCGTACGATCCATTCTACTTCATTCGCACGAATGTATCCATTCTAATTCATTCGTACAATCCATTCTAATTCATTCGCACGATCAATTCTAATTCATTCGTCGAATGAATTAGAATGGATACATTTGAACGAATGAATTAGAATAGATCGTAGGAATGAATTAGAATGGATCATACGAATGAATTAGAATTGATCGTGCGAATGAATTAGAATGGATCGTACGAATGAATTAGAATAGATCCTACGAATGAATTAGAATGGATCGTACGAATGAATTAGAATGAATCATACGAATGAATTAGAATGGATCGTACGAATGAATTAGAATGGATACATTCATGCGAATGAATTAGAATGGATCGTACGAATGAGTAAGAATGGATCGTACGAATGAAATAGAATGGATCGTTCGAATGTATCCATTCCAATTCATTCGTACGATTCATTCTAATTCATTCGTACGATCCATTCTAATTCATTCGTACGATCCATTCTACTTCATTCGCACGAATGTATCCATTCTAATTCATTCGTACAATCCATTCTAATTCATTCGCACGATCAATTCTAATTCATTCGTATGATCTATTATAATTCATTCCTACGATCTATTCTAATTCATTCGTTCGAATGTATCCATTCTAATTCATTCGTACGATCCATTCTGATTCATTCGTACGATCCATTCTAATTCATTCGTACGATCCATTCTACTTCATTCGCACGAATGTATCCATTCTAATTCATTCGTACAATCCATTCTAATTCATTCGTACGATCAATTCTAATTCATTCGTATGATCCATTCTAATTCATTCCTATGATCTATTCTAATTCATTCGTTTGAATGTTTCCATTATAATTCATTCGTACGATTCATTCTAATTCATTCGTACGATCCATTCTAATTCATTCGTACAATCCATTCTAATTCATTCCTACGATCAATTCTAATTCATTCGTATGATCCATTCTAATTCATTCGCACGATCAATTCTAATTCATTCGTATGATCCATTCTAATTCATTCCTACGATCTATTCTAATTCATTCCTTCGAATGTTTCCATTCTAATTCATTCGTACGATTCATTCTAATTCATTCGTACGATCCATTCTGATTCATTCGTACGATCCATTCTAATTCATTCGTACGATCCATTCTACTTCATTCGCACGAATGTATCCATTCTAATTCATTCGTACAATCCATTCTAATTTATTCGCACGATCAATTCTAATTCATTCGTCGATTCATTCCTACGATCTATTCTAATTCATTCGTTCGAATGTATCCATTCTAATTCATTCGTACGATTCATTCCAATTCATTCATACGATCCATTCTAATTCATTCATACGATCCATTCTACTTCATTCGCACGAATGTATCCATTCTAATTCATTCGTACAATCCATTCTAATTCATTCGCACGATCAATTCTAATTCATTCGTATGATCCATTCTAATTCATTCCTATGATCTATTCTAATTTATTCGTTCGAATGTATCCATTCTAATTCATTCGTACGATTCATTCTAATTCATTCGTACGATCCATTCTAATTCATTCGTACGATCCATTCTAATTCATTCCTATGATCTATTCTAATTCATTCGTTCGAATGTTTCCATTCTAATTCATTCGTACGATTCATTCTAATTCATTCGTACGATCCATTCTAATTCATTCGTACGATCCATTCTATTTCATTCGCATGAATGTATCCATTCTAATTCATTCGTGCAATCCATTCTAATTCATTCGCATGATCAATTCTAATTCATTCGTATGATCCATTCTAATTCATTCCTATGATCTATTCTAATTCATTCGTTCGAATGTATCCATTCTAATTCATTCGTACGATTCATTCTAATTCATTCGTACGATCCATTCTAATTCATTCGTACGATCCATTCTACTTCATTCGCACGAATGTATCCATTATAATTCATTCGTACATTCCATTCTAATTCATTCGCACGATCAATTCTAATTCATTCGTATGATCCATTCTAATTCATTCCTACGATCTATTCTAATTCATTCGTTCGAATGTATCCATTCTAATTCATTCGTACGATTCATTCTAATTCATTCGTACGATCCATTCTACTTCATTCGCACGAATGTATCCATTCTAATTTATTCGTACAATCCATTCTAATTCATTTGCACGAATGTATCCATTCTAATTCATTCGTACGATTCATTCTAATTCATTTGTACGATCCATTCTAATTCATTCGTACGATCCATTCTACTTCATTCGCACGAATGTATCCATTCTAATTCATTTGTACAATCCATTCTAATTCATTCGCACGATCAATTCTAATTCATTCGTATGATCCATTCTAATTCATTCCTACGATCTATTCTAATTCATTCGTTCGAATGTTTCCATTCTAATTCATTCGTACGATTCATTCTAATTCATTCGTACGATCCATTCTGATTCATTCGTACGATCCATTCTAATACATTCGTACGATCCATTCTACTTCATTCGCACGAATGTATCCATTCTAATTCATTCGTACAATCCATTCTAATTCATTCGCACGATCAATTCTAATTCATTCGTCGAATGAATTAGAATGGATACATTCGAACGAATGAATTAGAATAGATCGTAGGAATGAATTAGAATGGATCATACGAATGAATTAGAATTGATCGTGCGAATTAATTAGAATGGATCGTACGAATGAATTTGAATGGATCGTACGAATGAATTAGAATGGATCGTACGAATGAATTAGAATGAATCGTACGAATGAATTAGAATGGATTGTACGAATGAATTAGAATGGATACATTCATGCGAATGAATTAGAATGGATCGTACGAATGAGTAAGAATGGATCGTACGAATGAAATAGAATGGATCGTTCGAATGTATCCATTCCACTTCATTCGTACGATTCATTCTAATTCATTCGTACGATCCATTCTAATTCATTCATACGATCCATTCTACTTCATTCGCACGAATGTATCCATTCTAATTCATTCGTACAATCCATTCTAATTCATTCGCACGATCAACTCTAATTCATTCGTATGATCCATTCTAATTCATTCCTACGATCTATTCTAATTCATTCGTTCGAATGTATCCATTCTAATTCATTCGTACGATCCATTCTGATTCATTCATACGATCCATTCTAAATCATTCGTACGATCCATTCTACTTCATTTGCACGAATGTATCCATTCTAATTCATTCGTACAATCCATTCTAATTCATTCGTACGATCAATTCTAATTCATTCGTATGATCCATTCTAATTCATTCCTACGATCTATTCTAATTCATTCGTTCGAATGTTTCCATTCTAATTCATTCGTACGATTCATTCTAATTCATTCGTACGATCCATTCTAATTCATTCGTACAATCCATTCTAATTCATTCCTACGATCAATTCTAATTCATTCGTATGATCCATTCTAATTCATTCCTACGATCTATTCTAATTTATTCGTTCGAATGTATCCATTCTAATTCATTCGTACGATTCATTCTAATTCATTCGTACGATCCATTCTAATTCATTCGTACGATCCATTCTACTTCATTCGCACGAATGTATCCATTCTAATTCATTCGTGCAATCCATTCTAATTCATTCGCACGATCATTTCTAATTCATTCGTATGATCCATTCTAATTCATTCCTACGATCTATTCTAATTCATTCGTTCGAAGGTATCCATTCTAATTCATTCGTACGATTCATTCTAATTCATTCGTACGATCCATTCTAATTCATTCGTGCAATCCATTCTAATTCATTCGCACGATCAATTCTAATTCATTCGTATGATCCATTCTAATTTATTCCTACGATCTATTCTAATTCTATCGTTCGAATGTATCCATTCTAATTCATTCGTACGATTCATTCTAATTCATTCGTACGATCCATTCTAATTCATTCGTACGATCCATTCTACTTCATTCGCACGAATGTATCCATTCTAATTAATTCGTACAATCCATTCTAATTCATTGGCACGATCAATTCTAATTCATTCGTATGATCCATTCTAATTCATTCCTACGATCTATTCTAATTCATTCGTTCGAATGTTTCCATTCTAATTCATTCGTACGATTCATCCTAATTCATTCGTACGATCCATTCTGATTCATTCGTACGATCCATTCTAATTCATTCGTACGATCCATTCTACTTCATTCACACGAATGTATCCATTCTAATTCATTCGTACAATCCATTCTAATTCATTCGCACAATCAATTCTAACTCATTCGTCGAATGAATTAGAATGGATACATTCGAACGAATGAATTAGAATAGATCGTAGGAATGAATTAGAATGGATCATACGAATGAATTAGAATTGATCGTGCGAATGAATTAGAATGGATCGTACGAATGAATTAGAATGGATCGTACGAATGAATTAGAATGGATCGTACGAATGAATTAGAATGAATCATACGAATGAATTAGAATGGATCGTACGAATGAATTAGAATGGATACATTCATGCGAATGAATTAGAATGGATCGTACAAATGAGTAAGAATGGATCGTACGAATGAAATAGAATGGATCGTTCGAATGTATCCATTCCAATTCATTCGTACGATTCATTCTAATTCATTCGTACGATCCATTCTAATTCATTCGTACGATCCATTCTACTTTATTCGCACGAATGTATCCATTCTAATTCATTCGTACAATCCATTCTAATTCATTCGCACGATCAATTCTAATTCATTCGTATGATCCATTATAATTCATTCCTACGATCTATTCTAATTCATTCGTTCGAATGTATCCATTCTAATTCATTCGTACGATCCATTCTGATTCATTCGTACGATCCATTCTAATTCATTCGTACGATCCATTCTACTTCATTCGCACGAATGTATCCATTCTAATTCATTCGTACAATCCATTCTAATTCATTCGTACGATCAATTCTAATTCATTCGTATGATCCATTCTAATTCATTCCTATGATCTATTCTAATTCATTCGTTCGAATGTTTCCATTCTAATTCATTCGTACGATTCATTCAAATTCATTCGTACGATCCATTCTAATTCATTCGTACAATCCATTCTAATTCATTCCTATGATCAATTCTAATTCATTCGTATGATCCATTCTATTTCATTCCTACGATCTATTCTAATTTATTCGTTCGAATGTATCCATTCTAATTCATTCGTACGATTCATTCTAATTCATTCGTTCGATCCATTCTAATTCATTCGTACGATCCATTCTAATTCATTCGCACGAATGTATCCATTCTAATTCATTCGTGCAATCCATTCTAATTTATTCGCACGATCATTTCTAATTCATTCGTATGATCCATTCTAATTCATTCCTACGATCTATTCTAATTCATTCGTTCGAACGTATCCATTCTAATTCATTCGTACGATTCATTCTAATTCATTCGTACGATCCATTCTTATTCATTCGTGCAATCCATTCTAATTTATTCGCACGATCAATTCTAATTCATTCATATGATCCATTCTAATTCATTCCTACGATCTATTCTAATTCATTCGTTCGAATGTATCCTTTCTAATTCATTCGTACGATTCATTCTAATTCATTCGTACGATCCATTCTACTTCATTCGTACGAATGTATCCATTCTAATTCATTCGTACAATCCATTCTAATTCATTCGCACGATCAATTCTAATTCATTCGTATGATCCATTCTAATTCATTCCTACGATCTATTCTAATTCATTCGTTCGAATGTTTCCATTCTAATTCATTCGTACGATTCATTCTAATTCATTCGTACGATCCATTCTGATTCATTCGTACGATCCATTCTAAGTCATTCGTACGATCCATTCTACTTCATTCGCACGAATGTATCCATTCTAATTCATTCGTACAATCCATTCTAATTTATTCGCACGATCAATTCTAATTCATTCGTCGATTCATTCCTACGATCTATTCTAATTCATTCGTTCGAATGTATCCATTCTAATTCATTCGTACGATTCATTCCAATTCATTCGTACGATCCATTCTGATTCATTCGTACGATCCATTCTACTTCATTCGCACGAATGTATCCATTCTAATTCATTCGTACAATCCATTCTAATTCATTCGCACGATCAATTCTAATTCATTCGCATGATCCATTCTAATTCATTCCTACGATCTATTCTAATTCATTCGTTCGAATGTATCCATTCTAATTCATTCGTACGATTCATTCTAATTCATTCGTACGATCAGTTCTAATTCATTCGTACGATCCATTCTACTTCATTCGCATGAATGTATCCATTCTAATTCATTCGTGCAATCCATTCTAATTCATTCGCATGATCAATTCTAATTCATTCGTATGATCCATTCTAATTCATTCCTATGATCTATTCTAATTCATTCGTTCGAATGTATCCATTCTAATTCATTCGTACGATTCATTCTAATTCATTCGTACGATCCATTCTAATTCATTCGTACGATTCATTCTACTTCATTCGCACGAATGTATCCATTCTAATTCATTCGTACAATCCATTCTAATTCATTCGCACGATCAATTCTAATTCATTCGTATGATCCATTCTAATTCATTCCTACGATCTATTCTAATTCATTCGTTCGAATGTATCCATTCTAATTCATTCGTACGATTCATTCTAATTCATTCATACGATCCATTCTACTTCATTCGCACGAATGTATCCATTCTAATTCATTCGTACAATCCATTCTAATTCATTTGCACGAATCTATCCATTCTAATTCATTCTTACGATTCATTCTAATTTATTCGTACGATCCATTCTAATTCATTCGTACGATCCATTCTACTTCATTCGCACGAATGTATCCATTCTAATTCATTTGTACAATCCATCTAATTCATTCGCACGATCAATTCTAATTCTTTCGTATGATCCATTCTAATTCATTCCTACGATCTATTCTAATTCATTCGTTCGAATGTTTCCATTCTAATTCATTCGTACGATTCATTCTAATTCATTCGTACGATCCATTCTGATTCATTCGTACGATCCATTCTAATACATTCGTACGATCCATTCTACTTCATTCGCACGAATGTATCCATTCTAATTCATTCGTACAATCTATTCTAATTCATTCGCACGATCAATTCTAATTCATTCGTCGAATGAATTAGAATAGATACATTCGAACGAATGAATTAGAATAGATCGTAGGAATGAATTAGAATGGATCATACGAATGAATTAGAATTGATCGTGCGAATGAATTAGAATGGATCGTACGAATGAATTTGAATGGATTAGAATGGATTGTACGAATGAATTAGAATGGATACATTCATGTGAATGAATTAGAATGGATCGTACGAATGAAATAGAATGGATCGTTCGAATGTATCCATTCCAATTCATTCGTACGATTCATTCTAATTCATTCGTACGATCCATTCTAATTCATTCGTACGATCCATTCTACTTCATTCGCACGAATGTATCCATTCTAATTCATTCGTACAATCCATTCTAATTCATTCGTATGATCAATTCTAATTCATTCGTATGATCCATTCTAATCCATTCCTACGATCTATTCTAATTCATTCGTTCGAATGTTTCCATTCTAATTCATTCGTACGATTCATTCTAATTCATTCGTACGATCCATTCTAATTCATTCGTACAATCCATTCTAATTGATTCCTACGATCAATTCTAATTCATTCGTATGATCCATTCTAATTCATTCCTACGATCTATTCTAATTTATTCGTTCGAATGTATCCATTCTAATTCATTCGTACGATTCATTCTAATTCATTCGTACGATCCATTCTAATTCATTCGTACGATCCATTCTACTTCATTCGCACGAATGTATCCATTCTAATTCATTCGTGCAATCCATTCTAATTCATTCGCACGATCATTTCTAATTCATTCGTATGATCCATTCTAATTCATTCCTACGATCTATTCTAATTCATTCGTTCGAATGTATCCATTCTAATTCATTCGTACGATTCATTCTAATTCATTCGTACGATCCATTCTAATTCATTCGTGCAATCCATTCTAATTCATTCGCACGATCAATTCTAATTCATTCGTATGATCCATTCTAATTCATTCCTACGATCTATTCTAATTCATTCATTCGAATGTATCCATTCTAATTCATTCGTACGATTCATTCTAATTCATTCGTACGATCCATTCTAATTCATTCGTACGATCCATTCTACTTCATTCGCACGAATGTATCCATTCTAATTCATTCGTACAATCCATTCTAATTCATTCGCACGATCAATTCTAATTCATTCGTATGATCCATTCTAATTCATTCCTACGATCTATTCTAATTCATTCGTTCGAATGTTTCCATTCTAATTCATTCGTACGATTCATTCTAATTCATTCGTACGATCCATTCTGATTCATTCGTACGATCCATTCTAATTCATTCGTACGATCCATTCTACTTCATTCGCACGAATGTATCCATTCTAATTCATTCGTACAATCCATTCTAATTCATTCGCACGATCAATTCTAATTCATTCGTCGATTCATTCCTACGATCTATTCTAATTCATTCGTTCGAATGTATCCATTCTAATTCATTCGTACGATTTATTCCAATTCATTCGTACGATCCATTCTAATTCATTCGTATGATCCATTCTACTTCATTCGCACGAATATATCCATTCTAATTCATTCGTACAATCCATTCTAATTAATTCGCACGATCAATTCTAATTCATTCGCATGATCCATTCTAATTCATTCCTATGATCTATTCTAATTCATTCGTTCGAATGTATCCATTCAAATTCATTCGTACGATTCATTCTAATTCATTCGTACGATCCATTCTAATTCATTCGTACGATCCATTCTACTTCATTCGCATGAATGTATCCATTCTAATTCATTTGTGCAATCCATTCTAATTCATTCGCACGATCAATTCTAATTCATTCGTATGATCCATTCAAATTCATTCCTATGATCTATTCTAATTTATTCGTTCGAATGTATCCTTTCTAATTCATTCGTACGATTCATTCTAATTCATTCGTACGATCCATTCTAATTCATTCGTACGATCCATTCTACTTCATTCGCACGAATGTATCCATTCTAATTCATTCGTACAATCCATTCTAATTCATTCGCACGATCAATTCTAAGTCATTCGTATGATCCATTCTAATTCATTCCTACGATCTATTCTAATTCATTCGTTCGAATGTATCCATTCTAATTCATTCGTACGATTCATTCTAATTCATTCGTACGATCCATTCTACTTCATTCGCACGAATGTATCCATTCTAATTCATTCGTACAATCCATTCTAATTCATTTGCACGAATGTATCCATTCTAATTCATTCGTACGATCCATTCTAATTCATTCGTACGATCCATTCTACTTCATTCGCACGAATGTATCCATTCTAATTCATTCATACGATCTATTCTACTTCATTCGCACGAATGTATACATTCTAAATAGAATGGATTCATTCTACTTCATTCGCACGAATGTATCCATTCTAATTCATTCGTACAATCCATTCTAATTCATTCGCACGATCAATTCTAATTCATTCGTATGATCCATTCTAATTCATTCCTACGATCTATTCTAATTCATTCGTTCGAATGTATCCATTCTAATTCATTCGTACGATCCATTCTAATTCATTC
Organism: Chamaelirium japonicum; assembly: GCA_947650365.1. Classification (NCBI taxonomy): domain Eukaryota; kingdom Viridiplantae; phylum Streptophyta; class Magnoliopsida; order Liliales; family Melanthiaceae; genus Chamaelirium; species Chamaelirium japonicum. The sequence goes on from CANTAL010000154.1 coordinate 505,866, forward strand.
GTACGATCCATTCTACTTCATTCGCACGAATGTATCCATTCTAATTCATTCGTATGATTCATTCTAATTCATTCGTACGATCCATTCTAATTCATTCGTACGATCCATTCTACTTCATTCGCATGAATGTATCCATTCTAATTCATTCGTGCAATCCATTCTAATTCATTCGCACGATCAATTCTAATTCATTCGTATGATCCATTCTAATTCATTCCTACGATCTATTCTAATTCATTCGTTCGAATGTATCTATTCTAATTCATTCGTACGATTCATTCTAATTCATTCGTACGATCCAATCTAATTCATTCGTACGATCCATTCTACTTCATTCGCACGAATGTATCCATTCTAATTCATTCGTACAATCCATTCTAATTCATTCGCACGATCAATTCTAATTCATTCGTATGATCCATTCTAATTCATTCCTACGATCTATTCTAATTCATTCGTTCGAATGTATCCATTCTAATTCATTCGTACGATTCATTCTAATTCATTCGTACGATCCATTCTAATTCATTCGTACGATCCATTCTACTTCATTCGCTCGAATGTATCCATTCTAATTCATTCGTGCAATCCATTCTAATTCATTCGCACGATCAATTCTAATTCATTCATATGATCCATTCTAATTCATTCCTACGATCTATTCTAATTCATTCGTTCGAATGTACCCATTCTAATTCATTCGTACGATTCATTCTAATTCATTCGTACGATCCATTCTAATTCATTCGTACGATCCATTCTACTTCATTCGCACGAATGTATCCATTCTAATTCATTCGTACAATCCATTCTAATTCACTCGCACGATCAATTCTAATTCATTCGTATGATCCATTCTAATTCATTCCAACGATCTATTCTAATTCATTCGTTCGAATGTATCCATTCTAATTCATTCATACGATTCATTCTATTTCATTCATACGATCCATTCTAATTCATTCGTACGATCTATTCTACTTGATTCGCACGAATGTATCCATTATAATTCATTCGTACAATCCATTCTAATTCATTCGCACGATCAATTCTAATTCATTCGTATGATCCATTCTAATTCATTCCTATGATCTATTCTAATTCATTCGATCGAATGTTTCCATTCTAATTCATTCGTACGATTCATTCTAATTCATTCGTACGATCCATTCTGATTCATTCGTACGATCCATTCTACATAATTCGCACGAATGTATCCATTCTAATTCATTCGTACAATCCATTCTAATTCATTCGTACAATCAATTCTAATTCATTCGTATGATCCATTCTAATTCATTCCTACGATCTATTCTAATTCATTCGTTCGAATGTATCCATTCTAATTCATTCGTACGATTCATTCTAATTCATTCGTACGATCCATTTTAATTCATTCGTACGATCCATTCTACTTCATTCGCACGAATGTATCCATTCTAATTCATTCGTACAATCCATTCTAATTCATTCGCACGATCAATTCTAATTCATTCGTATGATCCATTCTAATTCATTCCTACGATCTATTCTAATTTATTCGTTCGAATGTATCCATTCTAATTCATTCGTACGATTCATTCTAATTCATTCGTACGATCCATTCTAATTCATTCGTACGATCCATTCTACTTCATTCGCACGAATGTATCCGTACGATCCATTCTACTTCATTCGCACGAATGTATCCATTCTAATTCATTCGTACGATCCATTCTAATTCATTTGTATGATCCATTCTAATTCATTCGTACGATCCATTCTAATCCATTCGTACGATCCATGGTAATTCATTCGTACGATCCATTCTAATTCATTCCTGCGATCCATTCTACTTCATTCGCACGAATGTATCCATTCTAATTCATTCGTACAATCCATTCTAATTCATTCGCACGATCAATTCTAATTCATTCGTATGATCCATTCTAATTCATTACTACGATCTATTCTGATTCATTCGTTCGAATGTATCCATTCTAATTCATTCGTACGATTCATTCTAATTCATTCGTACGATCCATTCTAATTTATTCGTACGATCCATTCTACTTCATTCGCACGAATGTATCCATTCTAATTCAATCGTACAATCCATTCTAATTCATTCGCACGATCAATTCTAATTCATTCGTATGATCCATTCTAATTCATTCCTATGATCTATTCTAATTCATTTGTTCTAATGTATCCATTCTAATTCATTCGTACGATTCATTCTAATTCATTCGTACGATCCATTCTAATTTATTTGTATGATCTATTCTAATTCATTCCTACGATCTATTCTAATTCATTCGTTCGAATGTATCCATTCTAATTTATTCGTACGATTCATTCTAATTCATTCGTATGATCCATTCTAATTCATTCGTACGATCCATTCTACTTCATTCGCATGAATGTATCCATTCTAGTTCATTCGTGCAATCCATTCTAATTCATTCGCACGATCAATTCTAATTCAATCGTATGATCCATTCTAATTCATTCGTACGATCCATTCTAATTCATTCGTACAAATGTATCCATTCTAATTCATTCGCTCGAATATATCCATTTTAATTCATTCGTTCGATCCATTCTAATTCATTCGTACGATCTAATTCATTCATACGATCCATTCTAATTCATTCGTATGATCGATTTTAATTCATTTACACGATCTGATCCATTCTAATTCATTCCAACGATCCATTCTGATTCATTCGTTCGAATGTTTCCATTCTAATTCATTCGTACGATTCATTCTAATTCATTCGCACGATCAATTCTAATTCATTCGTATGATCCATTCTAATTCATTCCTACGATCTATTATAATTCATTCGTTCGAATGTATGCATTCTAATTCATTCGTACGATCCATTCTGATTCATTCGTACGATCCATTCTAATTCATTCGTACGATCCATTCTACTTCATTCGCATGAATGTATCCATTCTAATTCATTCGTACAATCCATTCTAATTCATTCGCACGAGCAATTCTAATTCATTCGTATGATCCATTCTAATTCATTCCTACGATCCATTCTAATTCATTCGTTCGAGTGTTTCCATTCTAATTCATTCGTACGATTCATTCTAATTCATTCGTACGATCCATTCTGATTCATTCGCACGATCAATTCTAATTCATTCGTATGATCCATTCTAATTCATTCCTACGATCTATTCTAATTCATTCGTTCGAATGTATCCATTCTAATTCATTCGTATGATTCATTCTAATTCATTCGTACGATCCATTCTAATTTATTCGTACGATCCATTCTACTTCATTCGCTTGAATGTATCCATTCTAATTTATTCGTGCAATCCATTCTAATTCATTCGCACGATCAATTCTAATTCATTCGTATGATCCATTCTAATTCATTCCTATGATCTATTCTAATTCATTCGTTCGAATGTATCCATTCTAATTCATTCGTACGATTCATTCTAATTCATTCGTACGATCCATTCTAATTCATTCGAACGATCCATTCTACTTAATTCGCACGAATGTATCCATTCTAATTCATTCGTACAATCCATTCTAATTCATTCGCACGATCAATTCTAATTCATTCGTATGATCCATTCTAATTCATTCCTACGATCTATTCTAATTCATTCGTTCGAATGTATCCATTCTAATTCATTCATACGATTCATTCTAATTCATTCGTATGATCCATTCTAATTCATTCGTACAATCCATTCTAATTCATTCGCACGATCAATTCTAATTCATTCGTATGATCCATTCTAATTCATTCCTACGATCTATTCTAATTCATTCGTTCGAATGTATCCATTCTAATTCATTCGTGCGAATGAATTAGAATGGATCGTACGAATGAATTAGAATGAATCGTACGAATGAATTAGAATGAATCGTACGGATGAATTAGAATAGAAACATTCGAACGAATGAATTAGAATAGATCGTAGGAATGAATTAGAATGGATCATACGAATGAATTAGAATTGATCGTGCGAATGAATTAGAATGGATTGTACGAATGAATTAGAATGGATACATTCGTGTGAATGAAGTAGAATGGATCGTACGAATGAATTAGAATGGGATCGTACGAATGAATTTGAATGGATCGTACAATCCATTCTAATTCATTCGCACGATCAATTCTAATTCATTCGTATGATCCATTCTAATTCATTCTTACGATCTATTATAATTCATTCGTTTGAATGTATCCAATGAATTAGAATAGATCATACGAATGAATTAGAATTGATCCTGCGAATGAATTAGAATGGATTGTACGAATGAATTAGAATGGATACATTCGTGAGAATGAAGTAGAATGGATCGTACGAATGAATTAGAATGGATCGTACGAATGAATTAGAATGAATCGTACGAATGAATTAGAATGGATACATTGGAACGAATGAATTAGAATTGATCATACGAATGAATTAGAATGGATCATACGAATGAATTAAAATGAATTAGAATGGATTATACGAATGAATTAGAATTGATCATACGAATGAATTAGAATGGATTGTACGAATGAATTAGAATTGATCGTATGAATGAATTAGAATAGATTGTACGAATGAATTAGAATGGATACATTCATGCAAATGAAGTAGAATGGATCGTACGATGAATTAGAATTGATCGTGCGAATGAATTAGAATGGATTGTACGAATGAATTAGAATGGATACATTCGTGCGAATGAATTAGAATGGATCGTACGAATGAATTAGAATGGATCGTACGAATGAATTAGAATGGATGCATTCGAACGAATGAATTAGAATAGATCGTAGGAATGAATTAGAATGGATCATACGAATGAATTAAAATTGATCGTGCGAATGAATTAGAATGGATTGTACGAATGAATTAGAATGGATACATTCGTGCGAATGATGTAGAATGGATCGTACGAATGAATCAGAATGGATCGTACGAATGAATTAGAATGAATCGTACGAATGAATTAGAATGGAAATATTCGAACGAATGAATTAGAATAGATCGTAGGAATGAATTAGAATGGGTCATACGAATGAATTAGAATTGATCGTGCGAATGAATTAGAATGGATTGTACGAATGAATTAGAATGGATACATTCGTGCGAATGAAGTAGAATGGATTGTACGAATGAATTAGAATGGATCGTACGAATGAATTAGAATGAATCGTACGAATGAATTAGAATGGATACATTCGAACGAATGAATTAGAATAGATCGTAGGAATGAATTAGAATGGATCATACGAATGAATTAGAATTGATCATGCGAATGAATTAGAATGGATTGTACGAATGAATTAGAATGGATACATTCGTGCGAATGATGTATAATGGATCGTACGAATGAATCAGAATGGATCGTACGAATGAATTAGAATGAATCGTACGAATGAATTAGAATGGAAACATTCGAACGAATGAATTAGAATAGATCGTAGGAATTAATTAGAATGGATCATACGAATGAATTAGAATTGATCGTGCGAATGAATTATAATGGATTGTACGAATGAATTAGAATGGATACATTCGTGCGAATGAAGTAGAATGGATCATACGAATGAATTAGAATGGATCGTACGAATGAACTAGAATGAATCGTATGAAAGAATTAGAATGGAAACATTCGAAAGAATGAATTAGAATAGATCGTAGGAATGAATTAGAATGGATCGTACGAATGAATTAGAATTGATCGTGCGAATGAATTAGAATGGATTGTACGAATGAATTAGAATGGATACATTCGTGCGAATGAAGTAGAATGGATCGTACGAATGAATTAGAATGGATCGTACGAATGAATTAGAATGAATCGTACGAATGAATTAGAATGGATACATTCGAACGAATGAATTAGAATAGATCGTAGGAATGAATTAGAATGGATCATACGAATGAATTAGAATTAATCGTGCGAATGAATTAGAATTGATTGTACGAATGAATTAGAATGGATACATTCGTGCGAATGAAGTAGAATGGATCGTACAAATGAATTAGAATGGATCGTACGAATGAATTAGAATGAATCGTACGAATGAATTAGAATAGATACATTCGAACTAATGAATTAGAATAGATCGTAGGAATGAATTAGAATGGATCATACGAATGAATTAGAATTGATCGTGCGAATGAATTAGAATGGATTGCACGAATGAATTAGAATGGATACATTCGTGCGTACGAATGAATTAGAATGGATACATTCGAACGAATGAATTAGAATAGATCGTAGGAATGAATTAGAATGGATCATACGAATGAATTATAATTGATCGTGCGAATGAATTAGAATGGATTGTGCGAATGAATTAGAATGGATCGTACGAATGAATTAGAATGAATCGTACGAATGAATTAGAATGGATACATTCGAACGAATGAATTAGAATAGATCGTAGGAATGAATTAGAATGGATCATACGAATGAATTAGAATTGATCGTGCGAATGAATTAGAATGGATTGTACGAATGAATTAGAATGGATACATTCGTGCGAATGAAGTAGAATGGATCGTACGAATGAATCAGAATGGATCGTACGAATGAATTAGAATGAATCGTACGAATGAATTAGAATGGATACATTCGAACGAATGAATTAGAATAGATCGTAGGAATGAATTATAATGGATCATACGAATGAATTAGAATTGATCGTGCGAATGAATTAGAATGGATTGTACGAATGAATTAGAATGAATCGTACGAATGAATTAGAATGGAAACATTCGAACGAATGAATTAGAATACATCGTAGGAATGAATTAGAATGGATCATACGAATGAATTAGAATTGATCGTGCGAATGAATTAGAATGGATTGCACGAATGAATTAGAATGGATACATTCGAGCGAATGAAATAGAATGGATCGTACGAATGAATTTGAATGGATCGTACGAATGAATTAGAATGAATCGTACGAATGAATTAGAATGGATACATTCGAATGAATGAATTAGAATAGATCATAGGAATGAATTAGAATGGATCATACGAATGAATTAGAATTGATCGTGCAAATGAATTAGAATGGATTGTACGAATGAATTAGAATGGATACATTCGTGCGAATAAAGTTGAATGGATCGTACGAATGAATTAGAATGGATCGTACGAATGAATTAGAATGAATCGTACGAATGAATTAGAATGGATACATTCGAACGAATAAATTAGAATAGATCGTAGGAATGAATTAGAATGGATCATACGAATGAATTAGAATTGATCGTGCGAATGAATTAGAATGGATTGTACGAATGAATTAGAATGGATACATTCGTGCGAATGAAGTAGAATGGATCGTACGAATGAATTAGAATGGATCGTACGAATGAATTAGAATGAATCGTACGAATGAATTAGAATGGATACATTCGAACGAATGAATTAGAATAGATCGTAGGAATGAATTAGAATGGATCATACGAATGAATTAGAATTGATCGTGCGAATGAATTAGAATGGATTGTACGAATGAATTAGAATGGATACATTCGTGCGAATGATGTAGAATGGATCGTACGAATGAATCAGAATGGATCGTACGAATGAATTAGAATGAATCGTACGAATGAATTAGAATGGAAACATTCGAACGAATGAATTAGAATAGATCGTAGGAATGAATTAGAATGGATCATACGAATGAATTAGAATTGATCGTGCGAATGAATTAGAATGGATTGCACGAATGAATTAGAATGGATACATTCGTGCGAATGAAGTAGAATGGATCGTACGAATGAATTAGAATAGATCGTACGAATGAATTAGAATGAATCGTACGAATGAATTAGAATGGATACATTCGAACGAATGAATTAGAATAGATCGTAGGAATGAATTAGAATAGATCATACGAATGAATTATAATTGATCGTGCGAATGAATTAGAATGGATTGTATGAATGAATTAGAATGGATCGTACGAATGAATTAGAATGGATACATTCGAACGAATGAATTAGAATAGATCGTAGGAATGAATTAGAATGGATCATACGAATGAATTAGAATTGATCGTGCGAATGAATTAGAATGGATTGTACGAATGAATTAGAATGGATACATTCGAATGAATCGTACGAATGAATTAGAATGGATCGTACGTACGAATGAATTAGAATGGATCGTAATGAATTAGAATGGATACATTCATGCGAATGAATTAGAATTGATCGTGCGAATGAATTAGAATGGATCGTACGAATGAATTGGAATGAATCGTACGAATGAATTAGAATGGATTATACGAATGAATTAGAATGGATACATTCGTGCGAATGAAGTAGAATGGATCGTACGAATGAATTAGAATGGATCGTACGAATGAGATCCATTCTAATTCATTCCTACGATCTATTCTAATTCATTCGTTCGAATGTATCCATTCTAATTTATTCGTACGATTCATTCTAATTCATTCGTACGATCCATTCTAATTCATTCGTACGGTCCATTCTACTTCATTCGCACGAATGTATCCATTCTAATTCATTCGTACAATCCATTCTAATTCATTCGCACAATCATTTCTAATTCATTCGTATGATCCATTCTAATTCATTCCTATGATCTATTCTAATTCATTCGTTCGAATGTTTCCATTCTAATTCATTCGTACGATTCATTCTAATTCATTCGTACGATCCATTCTGATTCATTCGTACGATCCATTCTAATTAATTCGTACGATCCATTCTACTTCATTCGCACGAATGTATCCATTCTAATTCATTCGTACAATCCATTCTAATTCATTCGCACGATCAATTCTAATTCATTCGTATGATCCATTCTAATTCATTCCTACGATCTATTCTAATTCATTCGTTCGAATGTTTCCATTCTAATTCATTTGTACGATCCATTCTAATTCATTCGTACGATCTATTCTTATTCATTTCTAATTCATTTGTACGAATGAATTAGAATGGATAGATTCGTGCGAATGAATTAGAATGGATCGTACGAATGAATTAGAATGTATCATAAAAATAAATTAGAAAGGTTACATTCGTGAGAATGAATTAGAATGGATCGTGCGAATGAATTAGAATGGATCGTATGAATGGATCAGAATGGATCGTACGAATGGATTAGAATGGATCATACGAATGAATTAGAATGGATCATACAAATGAATTAGAATGGATCATACGATTGAATTAGAATAGATACATTTGTGCGAATGAATTAGAATAGATACATTTGTGCGAATGAATTACATTGCATCGTACGAATGAATTTGAATGGATCGGACGAATGAATTAGAATGGATCGTACGAATAGATTAGAATGGATCATAGGAATGAATTAGAATGGATCGTATGAATGAATTAGAATGGATCGTACGAATGAATTAGAATGGATCATACGAATGAATTAGACTGGATCGTACGAACGAATTAGAATGGATCGTATGAACGAATTAGAATGGATCGTACAAATGAATTAGAATGGATCGTACGAATGAATTAGAATGGATCATAGGAATGAATTAGAATGGATCGTGCAAATGAATTAGAATGGATCGTACGAATGGATTAGAATGGATCGTACGAATAAATTAAAATGGATACATTCATACGCACGATCCATTCTAATTCATTCGCACGATCCATTCTAATCCATTCGCACTATCCATTCAAATTCATTCGCATGATACATTCTAATTCATTCGTACGATCCATTCTTATCCATTTCTAATTCATTTGTACGAATGAATTAGAATGGATACATTCGTGTGAATGAATTAGAATGGATCGTACGAATGAATTAGTGATCATACGAATGAATTAGAATGGATCGTACGAATGAATTAGAATCGATCGTACGAATGGATTAGAATGGATCATACGAATAGATTAAAATGGATCGTACGAATGAATTAGAATGGATACATTCGTGCGAATAAATTAGAATGGATCGTACGAATGAAATAGAATGGATCGTACAAATGAATTAGAATGGATCGTACGAATGAATTAGAATGGATCGTGCGAATGAATTAGAATGAATCGTACGAATGAATTAGAATAGATCGTTCGAATAAATTAGAATGGATCATACGAATGAATTAGAATAGATATATTCATGCGAATGAATTAGAATGGATCGTACGAATGTATTAGAATAGATCATGCGAATGAATTAGAATGGATCGTATGAATAAATTAGAATGGATCGTACGAATGAATTAAAATGGATACATTTGTGCGAATTAGAATGGATCGTACGAATATATTAGAATTAGATCGTACGAATGAATTATAATGGATCGTACGAATGAATTAGAATGAATCATACGAATGCATTAGAATGGATCATACGAATGGATTAGAATGGATCGTACAAATGGATTAGAATGGATTGTACGAATGGATTAGAATGGATCATACAAATGAATTAGAAAGGTTACATTCGTGTGAATGAATTAGAATGGATCATACGAATGAATAAGAATGGATCGTACGAATGAATAAGAATGGATCGTACGAATGAATTAGAATGGATATATTCGAGCGAATGAATTAGAATAGATCGTACGAATGAATAAGAATAGATCATGTGAATGAATTTGAATCGATCGTACGAATGAATAAGAATGGATCGTACGAATGAATTAGAATGGATACATTCGAGCGAATGAATAAGAATGGATCGTACGAGTGAATTAGAATGGATCATGCGAATGAATTTGAATGGATCGTACGAATGAATAAGAATGGATCGTACGAATGAATTAGAATGGATACATTCGAGCGAATAAATTAGAATAGATCGTAGGAATGAATTAGAATGGATCGAACGAATGAATTAGAATGGATACATTTGTGCGAATGAATTAGAATGGATCGTTCGAATGAATTAGAATGGTTACATTCGTGTGAATGAATTAGAATGGATCGTACGAATGGATTAGAATGGATCGTACGAATGGATTAGAATGGATCGTACGAATGAATTAGAATGGATCATACAAATGAATTAGAAAGATTACATTTATGAGAATGAATTAGAATGGATCGTACGAATGGATTAGAATGGATCGTACGAATGGATTAGAATGGATCGTACGAATGGATTAGAAAGGTTACATTCGTGAGAATGAATTAGAATGGATCGTGCGAATGAATGAGAATTGATCATACGGATGAATTAGAATGGATCCTACGAATGAATTAGATTGCATCGTACGATCCATTCTAATTCATTCGCACGATCTATTCTAATTCCTTAGTACGATCCATTCTAATTCATTCGCACGAATGTATCCATTCTAATTTATTCGTACAATCCATTCTAATTCATTCGCACGATCAATTCTAATTCATTCGCACGATCAATTCTAATTCATTCGTATGATCCATTCTAATTCATTCCTACGATCTATTCTAATTCATTCGTTCGAATGTATCCATTCTAATTCATTCGTACGATCCATTCTAATTCATTCGTACGATCCATTTTCATTCGTACGATCTATTCTACTTCATTCGCACGAATGTATCCATTCTAATTCATTCGTACAATCCATTCTAATTCATTCGCATGATCAATTCTATTTCATTCGTATGATCCATTCTAATTCATTCGTACGATCCATTCTACTTCATTCTCACGAATGTATCCATTCTAATTCATTCGTACAATCCATTCTAATTCATTCGCACGATCAATTCTAATTCATTCGTATGATCCATTCTAATTCATTCCTACGATCTATTCTAATTCATTCGTTCGAATGTATCCATTCTAATTCATTCGTACGATTCATTCTAATTCATTTGTACGATCCATTCTAATTCATTCATACGATCCATTCTACTTCATTCTCACGAATGTATCCATTCTAATTCATTCGTACAATCCATTCTAATTCATTCGCACGATCAATTCTAATTCATTCCTACGTAGGAATGAATCGACGAATGAATTAGAATTGATCGTGCAAATGAATTAGAATGGATTGTACGAATGAATTAGAATGGATACATTCGTGCGAATGAAGTAGAATGGATCGTACGAATGAATCAGAATGGATCGTACGAATGAATTAGAATGAATCGTACGAATGAATTAGAATGGAAACATTCGAACGAATGAATTAGAATAGATCGTAGGAATGAATTAGAATGGATCATACGAATGAATTAGAATTGATTGTGCGAATGAATTAGAATGGATTGTACGAATGAATTAGAATGGATACATTCGTGCGAATGAAGTAAAATGGATCTCTAATTCATTCGTTCGAATGTATCCATTCTAATTCATTCGTACGATTCATTCCAATTCATTCGTACGATCCATTCTAATTCATTCGTACGATCCATTCTTACTCATTCGTACGATCCATTCTACTTCATTTGCACGAATGTATCCATTCTAATTCATTCGTACAATCCATTCTAATTCATTCGCACGATCAATTCTAATTCATTCGTATGATTCATTCTAATTCATTCCTACGATCTATTCTAATTCATTCGTTCGAATGTATCCATTCTAATTCATTCGTACGATCCATTCTAATTCATTCGTACGATCCATTCTACTTCATTCGCACGAATGTATCCATTCTAATTCATTCGGATCCATTCTAATTCATTCCTACGATCTATTCTAATTCATTCGTTTGAATGTATCCATTCTAATTCATTCGTACGATTCATTCTAATTCATTCGTACGATCCATTCTAACGTTCGAATGAATTAGAATAGATCGTAGGAATGAATTAGAATGGATCATACGAATGAATTAGAAATGATCGTGCGAATGAATTAGAATGGATTGAATTAGAATGGATTGTACGAATGAATTAGAATGGATACATTCGTGCGAATGAAGTAGAATGGATCATACGAATGAATTAGAATTGATCGTACGAATGAATTAGAATGGATTGTACGAATGAATTAGAATGGATACATTCGTACGAATGAAGTAGAATGGATCGTACGAATGAATTAGAATGATACATACGAATGAATTAGAATTGATCGTGCGATTGAATTAGAATGGATTGTACGAATGAATTAGAATGGATACATTCGTGCGCATGATTTAGAATGGATTGTACGAATGAATTAGAATGGATACATTCGTGCGAATGAAGTAGAATGGATCGTACGAATGAAGTAGAATGGATCGTACGAATGAATTAGAATGGATCGTACTAATGAATTAGAATGAATCGTACGAATGAATTAGAATGGATACATTCGAACGAATAAATTAGAATAGATCGTACGAATGAATTAGAATGGATCGTACGAATGAATTAAAATGGATTTATTCGAGCGAATGAATTAGAATGGATACATTAGTGCAAATGAATTTGAATGGATCGTACGAATGAATTAGAATGGATCAGCAAATTCGGAAACACATTCGTGCTAATGAAGTAGAATGGATCGTATGAATGAATTAGAAATGAAGCAGAATGGATCGTACGAATGAATTAGAATGGATCGTACGAATGAATTAGAATGAATCGTACGAATGAATTAGAATGGATACATTCGAACGAATAAATTAGAATAGATCATAGGAATGAATTAGAATGGATCATACGAATGAATTAGAATTGATCGTGCGAATGAATTAGAATGGATTGTACGAATGAATTAGAATGGATACATTCGTGCGAATGAAGTAGAATGGATCATACGAATGAATGAGAATGGATCGTACGAATGAATTAGAATGGATACATTCGAACAAATGAATTAGAATAGATCGTAGGAATGAATTAGAATGGATCGTACGAATGAATTAGAATGGATCGTACGAATGAATTAGAATTGATCAAACAATCCATTCTAATTCATTCGTACAATCCATTCTAATTCATTCGCACGATCAATTCTAATTCATTCTATGATCCATTCTAATTCATTCCTACGATCTATTCTAATTCATTCATTCGAATGTATCCATTCTAATTCATTCGTACGATCCATTCTAATTCATTCGTATGATCCATTCTACTTCATTCGCACGAATGTATCCATTCTAATTCATTCGTACAATCCATTCTAATTCATTCGCACGATCAATTCTAATTCATTCGTATGATCCATTCCAATTCATTCCTACGATCTATTCTAATTTATTCGTTCGAATGTATCCATTCTAATTCATTCGTACGATTCATTCTAATTCATTCATACGATCCATTCAAATTCATTCGTACGATCCATTCTACTTCATTTCTAATTCATTCGTACGATCCATTCTACTTCATTAGCACGAATGTGTTTTCGAATTTGCTGATCCATTCTAATTCATTCGTACGATCCATTCTAATTCATTAGCACAAATGTATCCATTCTAATTCATTCGCTCGAATATATCCATTTTAATTCATTCGTACGATCCATTCTAATTCATTCGTACGATCTATTCTAATTTATTCGTTCGAATGTATCCATTCTAATTCATTCGTACGATTCATTCTAATTCATTCGTACGATCCATTCTAATTCATTCGTACGATCCATTCTACTTCATTCGTACGATCCATTCTACTTCATTCGCACGAATGTATCCATTCTAATTCATTCATACAATCCATTCTAATTCATGCGCACGAATGTATCCATTCTAATTCATTCGTACAATCCATTCTAATTCATTCGCACGATCAATTCTAATTCGTTCGTATGATTCATTCTAATTCATTCGTACGATCCATTCTACTTCATTCGCACGAATGTATCCATTCTAATTCATTCGTACAATCCATTCTAATTCATTCGCACGATCAATTCTAATTCATTCGTACAATCCATTCTAATTCATTCGCACGATCAATTCTAATTCATTCGTATGATCCATTCTAATTCATTCCTACGATCTATTCTAATTCATTCCTTCGAATGTATCTATTCTACTTCATTCGCACGAATGTATCCATTTTAATTCATTCGTGCAATCCATTCTAATTCATTCGTATGATCAATTCTAATTCATTCGTATGATCCATTCTAATTCATTCCTACGATCTATTCTAATTCATTCGCACGATCCATTCTAATTCATTCATACGATCCATTCTAATTCATTCGTACGATCCAGTTTAATTCATTCGCACGATCCATTCTAATCCATTCTAATTCATTCCTACGATCTATTCTAATTTATTCGTTCGAATGTATCCATTCTAATTCATTCGTACGATTCATTCTAATTCATTCATACGATCAATTCTAATTCATTCGTACGATCCATTCTAATTCATTCGTACGATCCGATCCATTCTAATTCATTCGTACGATCCGATCCATTCTAATTCATTCGTACGAATGAATTAGAATGAATCGTACGAATGAATTAGAATGGATACATTCGAACGAATGAATTAGAATAGATCGTAGGAATGAATTAGAATGGATCATACGAATGAATTAGAATTGATCGTGCGAATGAATTAGAATGGATTGTACGAATGAATTAGAATGGATACATTCGTGCGAATGAAGTAGAATGGATCGTACGAATGAATTAGAATTGATCGTGCGAATGAATTAGAATGGATTGTACGAATGAATTAGAATGGAAACATTCGAACGAATGAATTAGAATAGATCGTAGGAATGAATTAGAATGGATCATATGAATGAATTAGAATTGATCGTGCGAATGAATTAGAATGGATTGTACGAATGAATTAGAATGGATACATTCGTGCGAATGAAGTAGAATGGATCGTACGAATGAATTAGAATGGGATCGTAAGAATGAATTTGAATGGATCGTACAATCCATTCTAATTCATTCGCACGATCAATTCTAATTCATTCGTATGATCCATTCTAATTCATTCGTACGATCCATTCTATTTCATTCGCACGAATGTATCCATTCTAATTCATTCGTACAATCCTTTCTAATTCATTCGCACGATCAATTCTAATTCATTCGTATGATCCATTCATTCATTCGTTCGAATGTATCCATTCTAATTCATTCGTACGATCCATTCTAATTCATTCGTACGATCCATTCTACTTCATTCGCACGAATGTATCCATTCTAATTCATTCATACAATCCATTCTAATTCATTCGCACGATCAATTCTAATTCATTCGTATGATCCATTCTAATTCATTCCTACGATCTATTCTAATTCATTCGTTCGAATGGATACATTCGTGCGAATGATGTAGAATGGATCGTACGAATGAATCAGAATGGATCGTACGAATGAATTAGAATGAATCGTACGAATGAATTAGAATGGATACATTCGAACGAATAAATTAGAATAGATCGTAGGAATAAATTAGAATGGATCATACGAATGAATTAGAATGGATCGTACGAATGAATTAGAATGGATTCATTCGCACGATCAATTCTAATTCATTCGTACGATCCATTCTAATTCATTCGTACGATCCATTCTACTTCATTCGCACGAATGTATCCATTCTAATTCATTCGTACATTCCATTCTAATTCATTCGCACGATCAATTCTAATTCATTCGTATGATCCATTCTAATTCATTCCTACGATCTATTCTAATTCATTCATTCGAATGTGTCCATTCTAATTCATTCGTACGATCCATTCTGATTCATTCGTATGATCCATTCTAATTCATTCGTACGATCCATTCTACTTCATTCGCACGAATGTATCCATTCTAATTCATTCGTACAATCCATTCTAATTCATTCGTACGATCAATTCTAATTCATTCGTATGATCCATTCTAATTCATTCCTATGATCTATTCTAATTCATTCGTTCGAATGTTTCCATTCTAATTCATTCGTACGATTCATTCTAATTCATTCGTACGATCCATTCTAATTCATTCGTACAATCCATTCTAATTCATTCCTACGATCAATTCTAATTCATTCGTATGATCCATTCTAATTCATTCCTACGATCTATTCTAATTTATTCGTTCGAATGTATCCATTCTAATTCATTCATACGATTCATTCTAATTCATTCGTACGATCCATTCTAATTCATTCGTACGATCCATTCTACTTCATTCGCACGAATGTATCCATTCTAATTCATTCGTGCAATCCATTCTAATTCATTCGCACGATCATTTCTAATTCATTCGTATGATCCATTCTAATTCATTCCTACGATCTATTCTAATTCATTCGTTCGAATGTATCCATTCTAATTCATTCGTACGATTCATTCTAATTCATTCGTACGATCCATTCTAATTCATTCGTGCAATCCATTCTAATTCATTCGCACGATCAATTCTAATTCATTCGTATGATCCATTCTAATTCATTCCTACGATCTATTCTAATTCATTCGTTTGAATATATCCATTCTAATTCATTCGTACGATTCATTCTAATTCATTCGTACGGTCCATTCTAATTCATTCGTACGATCCATTCTACTTCATTCGCACGAATGTATCCATTCTACATCATTCGTACAATCCATTCTAATTCATTCGCACGATCAATTCTAATTCATTCGTATGATCCATTCTAATTTATTCCTACGATCTATTCTAATTCATTCGTTCGAATGTATCCATTCTAATTCATTCGTACGATTCATTCTAATTCATTCGTACGATCCATTCTACTTCATTCGCACGAATGTATCCATTCTAATTCATTCGTACAATCCATTCTAATTCATTTGCACGAATGTATCCATTCTAATTCATTCGTACGATTCATTCTAATTCATTCGTACGATCCATTCTAATTCATTCGTACGATCCATTCTACTTCATTCGCACGAATGTATCTATTCTAATTCATTCATACAGTCCATTCTAATTCATTCGCACGATCAATTCTAATTCATTCGTATGATCCATTCTAATTCATTCCTACGATCTATTCTAATTCATTCGTTCGAATGTTTCCATTCTAATTCATTCGTACGATTCATTCTAATTCATTCGTACGATCCATTCTGATTCATTCGTATGATCCATTCTAATACATTCGTACGATCCATTCTACTTCATTCGCACGAATGTATCCATTCTAATTCATTCGTACAATCCATTCATTTCGCACGATCAATTCTAATTCATTCGTCGAATGAATTAGAATGGATACATTCGAACGAATGAATTAGAATAGATCGTAGGAATGAATTAGAATCGATCATACGAATGAATTAGAATTGATCGTGCGAATGAATTAGAATGGATCGTACGAATGAATTAGAATGGATCGTACGAATGAATTAGAATGAATCGTACGAATGAATTAGAATGGATCGTACGAATGAATTAGAATGGATATATTCATGCGAATGAATTAGAATGGATCGTACGAATGAGTAAGAATGGATCGTACTAATGAAATAGAATGGATCGTTCGAATGTATCTATTCCAATTCATTCGTATGATTCATTCTAATTCATTCGTACGATCCATTCTAATTCATTCGTACGATCTATTCTACTTCATTCGCACGAATGTATCCATTCTAATTCATTCGTACAATCCATTCTAATTCATTCGCACGATCAATTCTAATTCATTCGTATGATCCATTCTAATTCATTCCTACGATCTATTCTAATTCATTCGTTCGAATGTATCCATTCTAATTCATTCGTACGATCCATTCTGATTCATTCGTACGATCCATTCTAATTCATTCGTATGATCCATTCTACTTCATTCGCACGAATGTATCCATTCTAATTCATTCGTACAATCCATTCTAATTCATTCATACGATCAATTCGACTTCATTCGTATGATCAATTCTAATTTATTCCTACAATCTATTCTAATTCATTCGTTCGAATGTTTCCATTCTAATTCATTCGTACGATTCATTCTAATTCATTCGTACGATCCATTCTAATTCATTTGTACAATCCATTCTAATTCATTCCTACGATCAATTCTAATTCATTCGTATGATCCATTCTAATTCATTCCTCCGATCTATTCTAATTTATTCGTTCGAATGTATCCATTCTAATTCATTGGTACGATTCATTCTAATTCATTCGTACGATCCATTCTAATTCATTCGTACGATCCATTCTACTTCATTCGCACGAATGTATCCATTCTAATTCATTCGTGCAATCCATTCTAATTCATTCGCACGATCATTTCTAATTCATTCCTATGATCTATTCTAATTCATTCGTTCAAATGTATCCATTCTAGTTCATTCGTACGATTCATTCTAATTCATTCGTACGATCCATTCTAATTCATTCGTGCAATCCATTCTAATTCATTCGCACGATAAATTCTAATTCATTCGTATGATCCATTCTAATTCATTCCTATGATCTATTCTAATTCATTCGTTCGAATGCATCTATTCTAATTGATTCGTACGATTCATTCTAATTCATTCGTACGATCCATTCTACTTCATTCGCCCGAATGTATCCATTCTAATTCATTCGTACAATCCATTCTAATTCATTCGCACGATCAATTTTAATTCATTCGCATGATCCATTCTAATTCATTCCTACGATCTATTCTAATTCATTCGTTCGAATGTATCCATTCTAATTCATTCGTACGATTCATTCTAATTCATTCGTACGATCCATTCTAATTCATTCGTACGATCCATTCTACTTCATTCGCATGAATGTATCCATTCTAATTCATTCGTGCAATCCATTCTAATTCATTCGCACGATCAATTCTAATTCATTCGTATGATCCATTCTAATTCATTCCTTTGATATATTTTAATTCATTCGTTGGAATGTATCCATTCAAATTCATTCGTACGATTCATTCTAATTCATTCGTACGATCCATTCTAATTCATTCGTTCGATCCATTCTACTTCATTCGCACGAATGTATCCATTCTAATTCATTCGTACAATCCATTCTAATTCATTCGCACGATCAATTCTAATTCATTCGTATGATCCATTCTAATTCATTTCTACGATCTATTCTAATTCATTCGTTCGAATGTATCCATTCTAATTCATTCGTACGATTCATTCTAATTTATTCGTACGATCCATTCTACTTAATTCGCACAAATGTATCCATTCTAATTCATTCGTACAATCCGATCTAATTCATTTGCACGAATGTATCCATTCTAATTCTTTCGTACGATCCATTCTAATTCATTCGTACGATCCATTCTACTTCATTTGCACGAATGTATCCATTCTAATTCATTTGTACGATCCATTCTACTTCATTCGCACGAATGTATCCATTCTAATTAGAATGGATTCATTCTACTTCATTCGCATGAATGTATCCATTCTAATTCATTCGTACAATCCATTCTAATTCATTCGCACGATCAATTCTAATTCATTCGTATGATCCATTCTAATTCATTCCTATGATCTATTCTAATTCATTCGTTCGAATGTATCCATTCTAATTCATTCGTACGATTCATTCTACTTCATTCGCACGAATGTATCCATTCTAATTCATTCGTACGATTCATTCTAATTCATTCGTACGATCCATTCTAATTCATTCGTACGATCCATTCTACTTCATTCGCACGAATGTATCCATTCTAATTCATTCGTGCAATCCATTCTAATTCATTCACACGATCAATTCTAATTCATTCGTATGATCCATTCTAATTCATTCCTACTATCTATTCTAATTCATTCGTTCGAATGTATCCATTCTAATTCATTCATACGATTCATTCAAATTCATTCGTACGATCCATTCTAATTCATTCGTACGATCCATTCTACTTCATTTGCACGAATGTATCCATTCTAATTCATTCGTACAATCCATTCTAATTCATTCGCACGATCAATTCTAATTCATTCGTATGATCCATTCTAATTCATTCCTACGATCTATTCTAATTCAATCATTCGAATGTATCCATTCTAATTCATTCGTACGATTCATTCTAATTCATTCGTACGATCCATTCTATTTCATTCGTACGATCCATTCTAATTCATTCGCACGATCAATTCTAATTCATTCGCACGATCAATTCTAATTCATTCCTATGATCCATTCTAATTCATTCGTTCGAATGTATCCATTCTAATTCATTCGTACGATTCATTCTAATTCATTCGTACGATCCTTTCTAATTCATTCGTACGATCCATTCTACTTCATTCGCACGAATGTATCCATTCTAATTCATTCGTACAATCCATTCTAATTCATTCGCACGATCAATTCTAATTCATTCGTATGATCCATTCTAATTCATTCCTACGATCTATTCTAATTCATTCGTTCGAATATTTCCATTCTAATTCATTCGTACGATTCATTCTAATTCATTCGTACGATCCATTCTGATTCATTCGTACGATCCATTCTAATTCATTCGTACGATCCATTCTACTTCATTCGCACGAATGTATCCATTCTAATTCATTCGTACAATCCATTCTAATTCATTCGCACGATCAATTCTAATTCATTCGTCGAATGAATCAGAATGGATACATTCGAACGAATGAATTAGAATAGATCGTAGGAATGAATTAGAATGGATCATACGAATGAATTAGAATTGATCGTGCGAATGAATTAGAATGGATCGTACGAATGAATTAGAATGGATCGTACGAATGAATTAGAATGGATCGTACGAATGAATTAGAATGAATCGTACGAATGAATTAGAATGGATACATTCATGCGAATGAATTAGAATGGATCGTACGAATGAGTAAGAATGGATCGTACGAATGAAATAGAATGGATCGTTCGAATGTATCCATTCTAATTCATTCGTACGATCCATTCTAATTCATTCGTACGATCCATTCTACTTTATTCGCACGAATGTATCCTTTCTAATTCATTCGTACAATCCATTCTAATTCATTCGTACGATCAATTCTAATTCATTCGTATGATCCAGTCTAATTCATTCCTACGATCTATTCTAATTCATTCGTTCGAATGTTTCCATTCTAATTCATTCGTTCGATTTATTCTAATTCATTCGTACGATCCATTCTAATTCATTCGTACAATCCATTCTAATTCATTCCTACGATCAATTCTAATTCATTCGTATGATCCATTCTATTTCATTCCTACGATCTATTCTAATTTATTCGTTCGAATGTATCCATTCTAATTCATTCGTACGATTCATTCTAATTCATTCGTTCGATCCATTCTAATTCATTCGTACAATCCATTCTAATTCATTCCTACGATCAATTCTAATTCATTCGTATGATCCATTCTAATTCATTCCTACAATCTATTCTAATTCATTCGTTCGAATGTATCCATTCTAATTCATTCGTACAATCCATTCTACTTCATTCGCACGAATGTATCCATTCTAATTCATTCGTACAATCCATTCTAATTCATTCGCACGATCAATTCTAATTCATTCGTATGATCCATTCTAATTCATTCCTACGATCTATTCTAATTCATTCGTTCGAATGTATCCATTCTAATTCTTTCGTACGATCCATTCTAATTCATTCGTACGATCCATTCTAATTCATTCGTACGATCCATTCTACTTCATTCGCACGAATGTATCCATTCTAATTCATTCGTACAATCCATTCTAATTCATTCGCACGATCAATTCTAATTCATTCGCATGATCCATTCTAATTCATTCCTACGATCTATTCTAATTCATTCGTTCGAATGTATCCATTCTAATTCATTCGTATGATTCATTCTAATTCATTCGTACGATCCATTCTAATTCATTCGTACGATCCATTCTACTTCATTCGCATGAATGTATCCATTCTAATTCATTCGTGCAATCCATTCTAATTCATTCGCATGATCAATTCTAATTCATTCGTATGATCCATTCTAATTCATTCCTTTGATCTATTCTAATTCATTCGTTCGAATGTATCCATTCTAATTCATTCGTACGATTCATTCTAATTCATTCGTACGATCCATTCTACTTCATTCGCACGAATGTATCCATTCTAATTCATTCGTACAATCCATTCTAATTCATTCGCACGATCAATTCTAATTCATTCGTATGATCCATTCTAATTCATTCCTACGATCTATTCTAATTCATTCATTCGAATGTATCCATTCTAATTCATTCGTACGATCCATTCTACTTCATTCGCACGAATGTATCCATTCTAATTCTTTCGTACAATCCATTCTAATTCATTTGCACGAATGTATCCATTCTAATTCATTCGTACGATTCATTCTAATTCATTCGTACGATCCATTCTAATTCATTCGTACGATCCATTCTACTTCATTCGCACGAATGTATCCATTCTAATTCATTCGTACAATCCATTCTAATTCATTTGCACGATCAATTCTAATTCATTCGTATGATCCATTCTAATTCATTCCTACGATCTATTCTAATTCATTCGTTCGAATGTTTCCATTCTAATTCATTCGTACGATTCATTCTAATTCATTCGTACGACCCATTCTGATTCATTCGTACGATCCATTCTAATACATTCGTACGATCCATTCTACTTCATTCGCACGAATGTATCCATTCTAATTCATTCGTACAATCCATTCTAATTCATTCGCACGATCAATTCTAATTCATTCGTCGAATGAATTAGAATGGATACATTCGAACGAATGAATTAGAATAGATCGTAGGAATGAATTAGAATGGATCATACGAATGAATTAGAATGGATCGTACGAATGAATTAGAATGGATCGTACGAATGAATTAGAATGGATCGTGCGAATGAATTAGAATGAATCGTACGAATGAATTAGAATGGATTGTACGAATGAATTAGAATGGATACATTCATGCGAATGAATTAGAATGGATCGTACGAATGAGTAAGAATGGATCGTACGAATGAAATAGAATGGATCGTTCGAATGTATCCATTCCAATTCATTCGTACGATTCATTCTAATTCATTCATACGATCCATTCTAATTCATTCGTACGATCCATTCTACTTCATTCGCACGAATGTATCCATTCTAATTCATTCGTACAATCCATTCTAATTCATTCGCACGATCAACTCTAATTCATTCGTATGATCCATTCTAATTCATTCCTACGATCTATTCTAATTCATTCGTTCGAATGTATCCATTCTAATTCATTCGTACGATCCATTCTGATTCATTCGTACGATCCATTCTAAATCATTCGTACGATCCATTCTACTTCATTCGCACGAATGTATCTATTCTAATTCATTCGTACAATCCATTCTAATTCATTCGTACGATTAATTCTAATTCATTCGTATGATCCATTCTAAGTCATTCCTACGATCTATTCTAATTCATTCGTTCGAATATTTCCATTCTAATTCATTCGTACGATTCATTCTAATTCATTCGTACGATCCATTCTAATTCATTCGTACAATCCATTCTAATTCATTCCTACGATCAATTCTAATTCATTCGTATGATCCATTCTAATTCATTCCTACGATCTATTCTAATTTATTCGTTCGAATGTATCCATTCTAATTCATTCGTACGATTCATTCTAATTCATTCGTACGATCCATTCTAATTCATTCGTACGATCCATTCTACTTCATTCGCACGAATGTATCCATTCTAATTCATTCGTGCAATCCATTCTAATTCATTCGCACGATCATTTCAAATTCATTCGTATGATCTATTCTAATTCATTCCTACGATCTATTCTAATTCATTCGTTCGAATGTATCCATTCTAATTCATTCGTACGATTCATTCTAATTCATTCGTACGATCCATTCTAATTCATTCGTGCAATCCATTCTAATTCATTCGCACGATCAATTCTAATTCATTCGTATGATCCATTCTAATTCATTCCTACGATCTATTCTAATTCATTCGTTCGAATGTATCCATTCTAATTCATTCGTACGATTCATTCTAATTCATTCGTACGATCCATTCTAATTCATTCGTACGATCCATTCTACTTCATTCGCACGAATGTATCGATTCTAATTCATTCGTGCAATCCATTCTAATTCATTCGCACGATCATTTCTAATTCATTCGTATGATCCATTCTAATTCATTCCTACGATCTATTCTAATTCATTCGTTCGAATGTATCCATTCTAATTCATTCATACGATTCATTCTAATTCATTCGTACGATCCATTCTAATTCATTCGTGCAATCCATTCTAATTCATTCGCACGATCAATTCTAATTCATTCGTATGATCCATTCTAATTCATTCCTACGATCTATTCTAATTCATTCGTTTAAATATATCCATTCTAATTCATTCGTACGATTCATTCTAATTCATTCGTACGATCCATTCTAATTCATTCGTACGATCCATTCTACTTCATTCGCACGAATGTATCCATTCTAATTCATTCGTACAATCCATTCTAATTCATTCGCACGATCAATTCTAATTCATTCGTATGATCCATTCTAATTCATTCCTACGATCTATTCTAATTTATTCGAACGAATGTATCCATTCTAATTCATTCGTACGATTCATTCTAATTCATTCGTACAATCCATTCTGATTCATTCGTACGATCCATTCTAATTCATTCGTACATTCCATTCTAATTCATTCGCACGAATGTATCCATTCTAATTCATTGGTACAATCCATTCTAATTCATTCGCACGATCAATTCTAATTCATTCGTATGATTCATTCTAATTCATTCGTACGATCCATTCTAATTCATTCGTTCGAATGTATCCATTCTAAATCATTCGTTCAATCCATTCTAATTCATTCGCACGATCTATTCTAATTCATTCGTACGATCCATTCTAATTGATAACCGTTCCCCACGCCACGCTGGAGGAGCCCTCACCTTCGAAGTCGACGAACCAAGTAAGACCTAAGATGCCAAAATATTTAAAATTAGAATGGATCATACGAATGAATTAGAATTGATCGTGCGAATGGATTAGAATGGATTGTACGAATGAATTAGAATGGATACATTCGTGCGAATGAAGTAGAATGGATCGTACGAATGAATTAGAATGGATCGTACGAATGAATTAGAATGAATCGTACGAATGAATTAGAATGGATACATTCGAACGAATAAATTAGAATAGATCGTAGGAATGAATTAGAATGGATCATACGAATGAATTAGAATTGATCGTGCGAATGAATTAGAATGGATTGTACGAATGAATTAGAATGGATACATTCGTGCGAATGTAGTAGAATGGATCATACGAATGAATTAGAATGGATCGTACGAATGAATTAGAATTGATCGTGCGAATGAATTAGAATGGATTGTACGAATGAATTAGAATGGATACATTCGTGCGAATGAAGTAGAATGGATCGTACGAATGAATTAGAATGGATCGTACGAATGAATTAGAATGAATCATACGAATGAATTACAATGGATACATTCGAACGAATGAATTAGAATAGATCGTAGGAATGAATTAGAATGGATCATACGAATGAATTAGAATTGATCGTGCAAATGAATTAGAATGGATTGTACGAATGAATTAGAATGGATACATTCGTGCGAATGAAGTAGAATGGATCGTACGAATGAATTAGAATGGATCGTACGAATGAATCAGAATGGATCGTACGAATGAATTAGAATGAATCGTACGAATGAATTAGAATGGATACATTCGAACGAATGAATTAGAATAGATCGTAGGAATGAATTAGAATGGATCATACGAATGAATTAGAATTGATCATACGAATGAATTAGAATGGATTGCACAAATGAATTAGAATGG
This sequence comes from Chamaelirium japonicum, assembly GCA_947650365.1. NCBI lineage: Eukaryota > Viridiplantae > Streptophyta > Magnoliopsida > Liliales > Melanthiaceae > Chamaelirium > Chamaelirium japonicum. Next base: position 532,587 of record CANTAL010000154.1, read on the forward strand.
ATACATTCGTGCGAATGAAGTAGAATGGATACATTCGAACGAATGAATTAGAATAGATCATAGGAATGAATTAGAATGGATCATACGAATGAATTAGAATTGATCGTGCGAATGAATTAGAATGGATTGTACGAATGAATTAGAATGGATAGTGCGAATGAATTAGAATGGATTGTACGAATGAATTAGAATGGATACATTCGTGCGAATGAAGTAGAATGGATCGTACGAATGAATTAGAATGGATCGTACGAATGAATCAGAATGGATCATACGAATGAATTAGAATGAATCGTACGAATGAATTAGAATGGAAACATTCGAACGAATGAATTAGAATAGATCGTAGGAATGAATTAGAATGGATCATACGAATGAATTAGAATTGATCGTGCGAATGAATTAGAATGGATTGTACGAATGAATTAGAATGGATACATTCGTGCGAATGAAGTAGAATGGATCGTACGAATGAATTAGAATGGATCGTACGAATGAATTAGAATGATGGAAACATTCGAACGAATGAATTAGAATAGATCGTAGGAATGAATTAGAATGGATCATACGAATGAATTAGAATTGATCGTGCGAATGAATTAGAATGGATTGTACGAATGAATTAGAATGGATACATTCGTGCGAATGAAGTAGAATGGATCGTACGAATGAATTAGAATGGATCGTACGAAGGAATTAGAATGAATCAGTTGAATGAATTAGAATGGATACATTCGAACGAATGAATTAGAATAGATCGTAGGAATGAATTAGAATGGATCATACGAATGAATTAGAATTGATCGTGCGAATGAATTAGAATGGATTGTACGAATGAATTAGAATGGATTGTACGATCAATTCTAATTCATTCGTATGATTCATTCTAATTCATTCGTACGATCCATTCTAATTCATTCGTACGATCCAGTCTACTTCATTCGTACGATCCATTCTAATTCATTCGTACGATCTATTCTACTTCATTCGCACGAATGTATCCATTCTAATTCATTCGTACAATCCATTCTAATTCATTCGCACGATCAATTCTAATTCATTCGTATGATCCATTCTAATTCATTCCTACGATCTATTCTAATTCATTCGTTCGAATGTATCCATTCTAATTCATTCGTACGATCCATTCTAATTCATTCGTACGATCCATTTTCATTCGTACGATCCATTCTACTTCATTCGCCCGAATGTATCCATTCTAATTCATTTGTACAATCCATTCTAATTCATTCGCATGATCAATTCTATTTCATTCGTATGATCCATTCTAATTCATTCGTACGATCCATTCTACTTCATTCTCACGAATGTATCCATTCTAATTCATTCGTACAATCCATTCTAATTCATTCGCACGATCAATTCTAATTCATTCGTATGATCCATTCTAATTCATTCCTACGATCTATTCTAATTTATTCGAACGAATGTATCCATTCTAATTCATTCGTACGATTCATTCTAATTCATTCGTACGATCCATTCTGATTCATTCGTACGATCCATTCTAATTCATTCGTACATTCCATTCTAATTCATTCGCACGAATGTATCCATTCTAATTCATTGGTATAATCCATTCTAATTCATTCGCACGATCAATTCTAATTCATTCGTACGATCCATTCTAATTCATTCGTTCGAATGTATCCATTCTAAATCATTCGTTCAATCCATTCTAATTCATTCGCACGATCAATTCTAATTCATTCGTACGATCCATTCTAATTGATAACCGTTCCCCACGCCACGCTGGAGGAGCCCTCACCTTCGAAGTCGACGAACCAAGTAAGACCTAAGATGCCAAAATATTTAAAATTAGAATGGATCATACGAATGAATTAGAATTGATCGTGCGAATGGATTAGAATGGATTGTACGAATGAATTAGAATGGATACATTCGTGCGAATGAAGTAGAATGGATCGTACGAATGAATTAGAATGGATCGTACGAATGAATTAGAATGAATCGTACGAATGAATTAGAAAGGATACATTCGAACGAATAAATTAGAATAGATCGTAGGAATGAATTAGAATGGATCATACGAATGAATTAGAATTGATCGTGCGAATGAATTAGAATGGATTGTACGAATGAATTAGAATGGATACATTCGTGCGAATGTAGTAGAATGGATCATACGAATGAATTAGAATGGATCGTACGAATGAATTAGAATTGATCGTGCGAATGAATTAGAATGGATTGTACGAATGAATTAGAATGGATACATTCTTGCGAATGAAGTAGAATGGATCGTACGAATGAATTAGAATGGATCGTACGAATGAATTAGAATGAATCATACGAATGAATTACAATGGATACATTCGAACGAATGAATTAGAATAGATCGTAGGAATGAATTAGAATGGATCATACGAATGAATTAGAATTGATCGTGCGAATGAATTAGAATGGATTGTACGAATGAATTAGAATGGATACATTCGTGCGAATGAAGTAGAATGGATCGTACGAATGAATTAGAATGGATCGTACGAATGAATCAGAATGGATCGTACGAATGAATTAGAATGAATCGTACGAATGAATTAGAATGGATACATTCGAACGAATGAATTAGAATAGATCGTAGGAATGAATTAGAATGGATCATACGAATGAATTAGAATTGATCATACGAATGAATTAGAATGGATTGCACAAATGAATTAGAATGGATACATTCGTGCGAATGAAGTAGAATGGATACATTCGAACGAATGAATTAGAATAGATCATAGGAATGAATTAGAATGGATCATACGAATGAATTAGAATTGATCGTGCGAATGAATTAGAATGGATTGTACGAATGAATTAGAATGGATAGTACGAATGAATTAGAATGGATTGTACGAATGAATTAGAATGGATACATTCGTGCGAATGAAGTAGAATGGATCGTACGAATGAATTAGAATGGATCGTACGAATGAATCAGAATGGATCATACGAATGAATTAGAATGAATCGTACGAATGAATTAGAATGGAAACATTCGAACGAATGAATTAGAATAGATCGTAGGAATGAATTAGAATGGATCATACGAATGAATTAGAATTGATCGTGCGAATGAATTAGAATGGATTGTACGAATGAATTAGAATGGATACATTCGTGCGAATGAAGTAGAATGGATCGTACGAATGAATTAGAATGGATCGTACGAATGAATTAGAATGGATCGTACGAATGAATTAGAATGAATCGTACGAATGAATTAGAATGGATACATTCGAACGAATAAATTAGAATAGATCGTAGGAATGAATTAGAATGGATCATACGAATGAATTAGAATTGATCGTGCGAATGAATTAGAATGGATTGTACGAATGAATTAGAATGGATACATTTGTGCGAATGAAGTAGAATGGATCGTACGAATGAATTAGAATGGATCGTACGAAGAAATTAGAATGAATCGTATGAATAAATTAGAATGGATACATTCGAACGAATGAATTACAATAGATCGTAGGAATGAATTAGAATGGATCATACGAATGAATTAGAATTGATCGTGCGAATGAATTAGAATGGATTGTACGAATGAATTAGAATGGATTGTACGATCAATTCTAATTCATTCGTATGATTCATTCTAATTCATTCGTACGATCCATTCTAATTCATTCGTACGATCCAGTCTACTTCATTCTTACGATCCATTCTAATTCATTCGTACGATCCATTCTACTTCATTCGCACGAATGTATCCATTCTAATTCATTCGTACAATCCATTCTAATTCATTCGCACGATCAATTCTAATTCATTCGTATGATCCATTCTAATTCATTCCTACGATCTATTCTAATTCATTCGTTCGAATGTATCCATTCTAATTCATTCGTACGATCCATTCTAATTCATTCGTACGATCCATTTTCATTCGTACGATCCATTCTACTTCATTCGCCCGAATGTATCCATTCTAATTCATTTGTACAATCCATTCTAATTCATTCGCATGATCAATTCTATTTCATTCGTATGATCCATTCTAATTCATTCGTACGATCCATTCTACTTCATTCTCACGAATGTATCCATTCTAATTCATTCGTACAATCCATTCTAATTCATTCGCACAATCAATTCTAATTCATTCGTATGATCCATTCTAATTCATTCCTACGATCTATTCTAATTCATTTGTTCGAATGTATCCATTCTAATTCATTCGTACGATTCATTCTAATTCATTCTTACGATCCATTCTAATTCATTCGTACGATCCATTCTACTTCATTCTCACGAATGTATCCATTCTAATTCATTCGTACAATCCATTCTAATTCATTCGCACGATCAATTCTAATTCATTCGTATGATCCATTCTAATTCATTCCTACGATCTATTCTAATTCATTCGTTCGAATGTATCCATTCTAATTCATTCGTACGATTCATTCTAATTCATTCGTACGATCCATGCTAATTCATTCGTACGATCCATTCTACTTCATTCGCACGAATGTATCCATTCTAATTCATTCGTACAATCCATTCTAATTCATTCACACGAATGTATCCATTCTAATTCATTTGTACAATCCATTCTAATTCATTCGCACGTTCAATTCTAATTCATTCGTATGATCCATTCAAATTCATTCGTACATTCGTGCGAATGATGTAGAATGGATCATACGAATGAATCAGAATGGATCGTACGAATGAATTTGAATGGATCGTATAAATGAATTAGAATGGATCGTGCGAATGAATTAGAATGGATCGTATGACTGAATTAGAATGGATACATTCGTGCGAATGAATTAGATTGGATCGTAGGAATGAGTAAGAATGGATCATACAAATGAAATAGAATGGATCGTACGAATGAATTAGAATGGATCGTGCTAATGAATTAGAATGGATCGTACGAATAAATTAGAATAGATTGTCCGAATGAATTAGAATGGATTGTACGAATGAATTAGAATGGATACATTCGAATGAATGAATTAGAATAGATCGTAGGAATGAATTAGAATGGATCATACGAATGAATTAGAATGGATCGTACGAATGAATTAGAATGGATCGTACGAATGAATTAGAATAGATAGATTCGAACGAATGAATTAGAATAGATCGTAGGAATGAATTAGAATGGATCATACGAATGAATTAGAATTGATCGGGCGAATGAATTAGAATGGATTGTACGAATGAATTAGAATGGATACATTCGTGCGAATGAATTAGAATGGATCGTACGAATGAATTAGAATGGATCGTACGAATGAATTAGAATGAATCGTACGAATGAATTAGAATGGATACATTCGAACGAATAAATTAGAATAGATCGTAGGAATGAATTAGAATGGATCATACGAATGAATTAGAATTGATCGTGCGAATGAATTAGAATGAATCGTACGAATGAATTAGAATGGATCGTACGAATGAATCAGAATGGATCGTACGAATGAATTAGAATGAATCGTACGAATGAATTAGAATGGATTGTATGAATGAATTAGAATGGATCGTACGAATGAATTAGAATGGATCGTGCGAATGAATTAAACTGGATCGTACGAATGAATTAGAATGGATCGTATGAATGAATTAGAATGGATCGTTCGAATGAATTAGAATGGATCGTACGAATGAATTAGAATAGTATGGATACATTCGTGCGAATGAATTAGAATGGATCGTACGAATGAGTAAGAATGGATCGTACGAATGAAATAGAATGGATCGTACGAATGAATTGGAATGAATCGTACGAATCAATTAGAATGGAAATATTCGAACGAATGAATTAGAATAGATCATAGGAATGAATTAGAATAGATCATACGAATGAATTAGAATTGATCGTGCGAATGAATTAGAATGGATTGTACGAATGAATTAGAATGGATACATTCGTGCGAATGAAGTAGAATGGATCGTACGAATGAATTAGAATGGATCGTACGAATGAAGTAGAATGGATCGTACGAATGAATTAGAATGGATCGTACGAATGGGATACATTCGAACGAATAAATTAGAATAGATCGTAGGAATGAATTAGAATGGATCATACGAATGAATTAGAATTGATCGTGCGAATGAATTAGAATGGATTGTACGAATGAATTAGAATGGATATATTCGTGCGAATGAAGTAGAATGGATCGTACGAATGAATTAGAATGGATCGTACGAATGAATTAGAATGAATCGTACGAATGAATTAGAATGGATACATTCGAACGAAAGAATTAGAATAGATCGTAGGAATGAATTAGAATGGATCATACGAATGAATTAGAATTGATCGTGCGAATGAATTAGAATGGATTGTACGAATGAATTAGAATGGATTGTTCGAATGAATTAAACTGGATCGTACGAATGAATTAGAATGGATCGTACGAATGAATTAGAATGAATCGTACTAATGAATTAGAATGGATACATTCGAACTAATGAATTAGAATAGATCGTAGGAATGAATTAGAATGGATCATACGAATGAATTAGAATTGATCGTGCGAATGAATTAGAATGGATTGTACGAATGAATTAGAATGGATACATTCGAATGAATCGTACGAATGAATTAGAATGGATCGTACGTACGAATGAATTAGAATGGATCGTAATGAATTAGAATGGATACATTCATCCGAATGAATTTGAATTGATCGTGCGAATGAATTAGAATGGATCGTACGAATGAATTGGAATGAATCGTACGAATGAATTAGAATGGATTGTACGAATGAATTAGAATGGTTACATTCGTGCGAATGAAGTAGAATGGATCGTACTAATGAATTAGAATGGATCGTACGAATGAGATCCATTCTAATTCATTCCTGCGATCTATTCTAATTCATTCGTTCGAATGTATCCATTCTAATTCATTCGTACGATTCATTCTAATTCATTCGTACGATCCATTCTAATTCATTCGTACGATCCATTCTACTTCATTCGCATGAAAGTATCCATTCTAATTCATTCGTACAATCCATTCTAATTCATTCGCACGATCAATTCTAATTCATTCGCACGATCAATTCTAATTCATTCGTATGATCCATTCTAATTCATTCCTACGATCTATTCTAATTCATTCGTTCGAATGTATCCATTCTAATTCATTCGTACGATCCATTCTAATTCATTCGTACGATCCATTTTCATTCGTACGATCCATTCTACTTCATTCGCACGAATGTATCCATTCTAATTCATTCGTACAATCCATTCTAATTCATTCACACGATCAATTCTATTTCATTCGTATGATCCATTCTAATTCATTCGTACGATCCATTCTACTTCATTCTCACGAATGTATCCATTCTAATTCAGTCGTATAATCCATTCTAATTCATTCGTACGATCAATTCGAATTCATTCGTATGATCCATTCTAATTCAATCCTACGATCTATTCTAATTCATTCGTTCGAATGTATCCATTCTAATTCATTCGTACAATTCATTCTAATTCATTCGTACGATCCATTCTAATTCATTCGTACGATCCATTCTACTTCATTCTCACGAATGTATCCATTCTAATTCATTCGTACAATCCATTCTAATTCATTCGCACGATCAATTCTAATTCATTCCTACATAGGAATGAATCGACGAATGAATTAGAATTGATCGTGCGAATGAATTAGAATGGATTGTACGAATGAATTAGAATGGATACATTCGTGCGAATGAAGTAGAATGGATCGTACGAATGAATTAGAATGGATCGTACGAATGAATTAGAATGAATCGTACGAATGAATTAGAATGGAAACATTCGAACGAATGAATTAGAATAGATCGTAGGAATGAATTAGAATGGATCATACGAATGAATTAGAATTGATCGTGCGAATGAATTAGAATGGATTGTACGAATGAATTAGAATGGATACATTCGTGCGAATGAAGTAGAATGGATCTCTAATTCATTCGTTCGAATGTATCCATTCTAATTCATTCGTACGATTCATTCCAATTCATTCGTACGATCCATTCTAATTCATTCGTACGATCCATTCTTACTCATTCGTGCAATCCATTCTAATTCATTCTCATGAATGTATCCATTCTAATTCATTCGTACAATCCATTCTAATTCATTCGCACGATCAATTCTAATTCATTCGTATGATCCATTCTAATTCATTCCTACGATCTATTCTAATTCATTTGTTCGAATGTATCCATTCTAATTCATTCGTACGATTCATTCTAATTCATTCTTACGATCCATTCTAATTCATTCGTACGATCCATTCGACTTCATTCTCACGAATGTATCCATTCTAATTCATTCGTACAATCCATTCTAATTCATTCGCACGATCAATTCTAATTCATTCGTATGATCCATTCTAATTCATTCCTACGATCTATTCTAATTCATTCGTTCGAATGTATCCATTCTAATTCATTCGTACGATTCATTCTAATTCATTCGTACGATCCATTCTAATTCATTCGTACGATCCATTCTACTTCATTCGCACGAATGTATCCATTCTAATTCATTCGTACAATCCATTCTAATTCATTCACACGAATGTATCCATTCTAATTCATTTGTACAATCCATTCTAATTCATTCGCACGATCAATTCTAATTCATTCGTATGATCCATTCTAATTCATTCGTACATTCGTGCGAATGATGTAGAATGGATCGTACGAATGAATCAGAATGGATCGTACGAATGAATTTGAATGGATCGTATAAATGAATTAGAATGGATCGTGCGAATGAATTAGAATGGATCGTATGACTTAATTAGAATGGATACATTCGTGCGAATGAATTAGAATGGATCGTATGACTTAATTAGAATGGATACATTCGTGCGAATGAATTAGAATGGATCGTAGGAATGAGTAAGAATGGATCATACAAATGAAATAGAATGGATCGTACGAATAAATTAGAATGGATCGTGCTAATGAATTAGAATGGATCGTACGAATAAATTAGAATAGATTGTCCGAATGAATTAGAATGGATTGTACGAATGAATTAGAATGGATACATTCGAACGAATGAATTAGAATAGATCGTAGGAATGAATTAGAATGGATCATACGAATGAATTAGAATGGATCGTACGAATGAATTAGAATGGATACATTCGAACGAATGAATTAGAATAGATCGTAGGAATGAATTAGAATGGATCATACGAATGAATTAGAATTGATCGTGCGAATGAATTAGAATGGATTGTACGAATGAATTAGAATGGATTGTGCGAATGAATTAAACTGGATCGTACGAATGAATTAGAATGGATCGTACGAATGAATTAGAATGAATCGTACGAATGAATTAGAATGGATACATTCGAACTAATGAATTAGAATAGATCGTAGGAATGAATTAGAATGGATCATACGAATGAATTAGAATTGATCGTGCGAATGAATTAGAAAGGATTGTACGAATGAATTAGAACGGATACATTCGTGAGAATGAAGTAGAATGGATCGTACGAATGAATTAGAATGGATCGTACGAATGAATTAGAATGGATACATTCGAACGAATAAATTAGAATAGATCGTAGGAATGAATTAGAATGGATCATACGAATGAATTAGAATTGATCGTGCGAATGAATTAGAATGGATTGTACGAATGAATTAGAATGGATACATTCGAATGAATCGTACGAATGAATTAGAATGGATCATACGTACGAATGAATTAGAATGGATCGTAATGAATTAGAATGGATACATTCATCCGAATGAATTTGAATTGATCGTGCGAATGAATTAGAATGGATCGTACGAATGAATTGGAATGAATCGTACGAATGAATTAGAATGGATTGTACGAATGAATTAGAATGGTTACATTCGTGCGAATGAAGTAGAATGGATCGTACGAATGAATTAGAATGGATCGTACGAATGAGATCCATTCTAATTCATTCCTACGATCTATTCTAATTCATTCGTTCGAATGTATCCATTCTAATTCATTCGTACGATTCATTCTAATTCATTCGTACGATCCATTCTAATTCATTCGTACGATCCATTCTACTTCATTCGCATGAATGTATCCATTCTAATTCATTCGTACAATCCATTCTAATTCATTTGCACGATCAATTCTAATTCATTCGCACGATCAATTCTAATTCATTCGTATGATCCATTCTAATTCATTCCTACGATCTATTCTAATTCATTCGTTCGAATGTATCCATTCTAATTCATTCGTACGATCCATTCTAATTCATTCGTACATAGGAATGAATCGACGAATGAATTAGAATTGATCGTGCGAATGAATTAGAATGGATTGTACGAATGAATTAGAATGGATACATTCGTGCGAATGAAGTAGAATGGATCGTACGAATGAATTAGAATGGATCGTACGAATGAATTAGAATGAATCGTACGAATGAATTAGAATGGAAACATTCGAACGAATGAATTAGAATAGATCGTAGGAATGAATTAGAATGGATCATACGAATGAATTAGAATTGATCGTGCGAATGAATTAGAATGGATTGTACGAATGAATTAGAATGGATACATTCGTGCGAATGAAGTAGAATGGATCTCTAATTCATTCGTTCGAATGTATCCATTCTAATTCATTCGTACGATTCATTCCAATTCATTCGTACGATCCATTCTAATTCATTCGTACGATCCATTCTTACTCATTCGTGCAATCCATTCTAATTCATTCTCATGAATGTATCCATTCTAATTCATTCGTACAATCCATTCTAATTCATTCGCACGATCAATTCTAATTCATTCGTATGATCCATTCTAATTCATTCCTACGATCTATTCTAATTCATTTGTTCGAATGTATCCATTCTAATTCATTCGTACGATTCATTCTAATTCATTCTTACGATCCATTCTAATTCATTCGTACGATCCATTCTACTTCATTCTCACGAATGTATCCATTCTAATTCATTCGTACAATCCATTCTAATTCATTCGCACGATCAATTCTAATTCATTCGTATGATCCATTCTAATTCATTCCTACGATCTATTCTAATTCATTCGTTCGAATGTATCCATTCTAATTCATTCGTACGATTCATTCTAATTCATTCGTACGATCCATTCTAATTCATTCGTACGATCCATTCTACTTCATTCGCACGAATGAATCCATTCTAATTCATTCGTACAATCCATTCTAATTCATTCACACGAATGTATCCATTCTAATTCATTTGTACAATCCATTCTAATTCATTCGCACGATCAATTCTAATTCATTCGTATGATCCATTCTAATTCATTCGTACATTCGTGCGAATGATGTAGAATGGATCGTACGAATGAATCAGAATGGATCGTACGAATGAATTTGAATGGATCGTATAAATGAATTAGAATGGATCGTGCGAATGAATTAGAATGGATCGTATGACTTAATTAGAATGGATACATTCGTGCGAATGAATTAGAATGGATCGTATGACTTAATTAGAATGGATACATTCGTGCGAATGAATTAGAATGGATCGTAGGAATGAGTAAGAATGGATCATACAAATGAAATAGAATGGATCGTACGAATAAATTAGAATGGATCGTGCTAATGAATTAGAATGGATCGTACGAATAAATTAGAATAGATTGTCCGAATGAATTAGAATGGATTGTACGAATGAATTAGAATGGATACATTCGAACGAATGAATTAGAATAGATCGTAGGAATGAATTAGAATGGATCATACGAATGAATTAGAATGGATCGTACGAATGAATTAGAATGGATACATTCGAACGAATGAATTAGAATAGATCGTAGGAATGAATTAGAATGGATCATACGAATGAATTAGAATTGATCGTGCGAATGAATTAGAATGGATTGTACGAATGAATTAGAATGGATTGTGCGAATGAATTAAACTGGATCGTACGAATGAATTAGAATGGATCGTACGAATGAATTAGAATGAATCGTACGAATGAATTAGAATGGATACATTCGAACTAATGAATTAGAATAGATCGTAGGAATGAATTAGAATGGATCATACGAATGAATTAGAATTGATCGTGCGAATGAATTAGAAAGGATTGTACGAATGAATTAGAACGGATACATTCGTGAGAATGAAGTAGAATGGATCGTACGAATGAATTAGAATGGATCGTACGAATGAATTAGAATGGATACATTCGAACGAATAAATTAGAATAGATCGTAGGAATGAATTAGAATGGATCATACGAATGAATTAGAATTGATCGTGCGAATGAATTAGAATGGATTGTACGAATGAATTAGAATGGATACATTCGAATGAATCGTACGAATGAATTAGAATGGATCATACGTACGAATGAATTAGAATGGATCGTAATGAATTAGAATGGATACATTCATCCGAATGAATTTGAATTGATCGTGCGAATGAATTAGAATGGATCGTACGAATGAATTGGAATGAATCGTACGAATGAATTAGAATGGATTGTACGAATGAATTAGAATGGTTACATTCGTGCGAATGAAGTAGAATGGATCGTACGAATGAATTAGAATGGATCGTACGAATGAGATCCATTCTAATTCATTCCTACGATCTATTCTAATTCATTCGTTCGAATGTATCCATTCTAATTCATTCGTACGATTCATTCTAATTCATTCGTACGATCCATTCTAATTCATTCGTACGATCCATTCTACTTCATTCGCATGAATGTATCCATTCTAATTCATTCGTACAATCCATTCTAATTCATTTGCACGATCAATTCTAATTCATTCGCACGATCAATTCTAATTCATTCGTATGATCCATTCTAATTCATTCCTACGATCTATTCTAATTCATTCGTTCGAATGTATCCATCCTAATTCATTCGTACGATCCATTCTAATTCATTCGTACATAGGAATGAATCGACGAATGAATTAGAATTGATCGTGCGAATGAATTAGAATGGATTGTACGAATGAATTAGAATGGATACATTCGTGCGAATGAAGTAGAATGGATCGTACGAATGAATTAGAATGGATCGTACGAATGAATTAGAATGAATCGTACGAATGAATTAGAATGGAAACATTCGAACGAATGAATTAGAATAGATCGTAGGAATGAATTAGAATGGATCATACGAATGAATTAGAATTGATCGTGCGAATGAATTAGAATGGATTGTACGAATGAATTAGAATGGATACATTCGTGCGAATGAAGTAGAATGGATCTCTAATTCATTCGTTCGAATGTATCCATTCTAATTCATTCGTACGATTCATTCCAATTCATTCGTACGATCCATTCTAATTCATTCGTACGATCCATTCTTACTCATTCGTGCAATCCATTCTAATTCATTCTCATGAATGTATCCATTCTAATTCATTCGTACAATCCATTCTAATTCATTCGCACGATCAATTCTAATTCATTCGTATGATCCATTCTAATTCATTCCTACGATCTATTCTAATTCATTTGTTCGAATGTATCCATTCTAATTCATTCGTACGATTCATTCTAATTCATTCTTACGATCCATTCTAATTCATTCGTACGATCCATTCTACTTCATTCTCACGAATGTATCCATTCTAATTCATTCGTACAATCCATTCTAATTCATTCGCACGATCAATTCTAATTCATTCGTATGATCCATTCTAATTCATTCCTACGATCTATTCTAATTCATTCGTTCGAATGTATCCATTCTAATTCATTCGTACGATTCATTCTAATTCATTCGTACGATCCATTCTAATTCATTCGTACGATCCATTCTACTTCATTCGCACGAATGTATCCATTCTAATTCATTCGTACAATCCATTCTAATTCATTCACACGAATGTATCCATTCTAATTCATTTGTACAATCCATTCTAATTCATTCGCACGATCAATTCTAATTCATTCGTATGATCCATTCTAATTCATTCGTACATTCGTGCGAATGATGTAGAATGGATCGTACGAATGAATCAGAATGGATCGTACGAATGAATTTGAATGGATCGTATAAATGAATTAGAATGGATCGTGCGAATGAATTAGAATGGATCGTATGACTTAATTAGAATGGATACATTCGTGCGAATGAATTAGAATGGATCGTATGACTTAATTAGAAAGGATACATTCGTGCGAATGAATTAGAATGGATCGTAGGAATGAGTAAGAATGGATCATACAAATGAAATAGAATGGATCGTACGAATAAATTAGAATGGATCGTGCTAATGAATTAGAATGGATCGTACGAATAAATTAGAATAGATTGTCCGAATGAATTAGAATGGATTGTACGAATGAATTAGAATGGATACATTCGAACGAATGAATTAGAATAGATCGTAGGAATGAATTAGAATGGATCATACGAATGAATTAGAATGGATCGTACGAATGAATTAGAATGGATACATTCGAACGAATGAATTAGAATAGATCGTAGGAATGAATTAGAATGGATCATACGAATGAATTAGAATTGATCGTGCGAATGAATTAGAATGGATTGTACGAATGAATTAGAATGGATTGTGCGAATGAATTAAACTGGATCGTACGAATGAATTAGAATGGATCGTACGAATGAATTAGAATGAATCGTACGAATGAATTAGAATGGATACATTCGAACTAATGAATTAGAATAGATCGTAGGAATAAATTAGAATGGATCATACGAATGAATTAGAATTGATCGTGCGAATGAATTAGAAAGGATTGTACGAATGAATTAGAACGGATACATTCGTGAGAATGAAGTAGAATGGATCGTACGAATGAATTAGAATGGATCGTACGAATGAATTAGAATGGATACATTCGAACGAATAAATTAGAATAGATCGTAGGAATGAATTAGAATGGATCATACGAATGAATTAGAATTGATCGTGCGAATGAATTAGAATGGATTGTACGAATGAATTAGAATGGATACATTCGAATGAATCGTACGAATGAATTAGAATGGATCATACGTACGAATGAATTAGAATGGATCGTAATGAATTAGAATGGATACATTCATCCGAATGAATTTGAATTGATCGTGCGAATGAATTACAATGGATCGTACGAATGAATTGGAATGAATCGTACGAATGAATTAGAATGGATTGTACGAATGAATTAGAATGGTTACATTCGTGCGAATGAAGTAGAATGGATCGTACGAATGAATTAGAATGGATCGTACGAATGAGATCCATTCTAATTCATTCCTACGATCTATTCTAATTCATTCGTTCGAATGTATCCATTCTAATTCATTCGTACGATTCATTCTAATTCATTCGTACGATCCATTCTAATTCATTCGTACGATCCATTCTACTTCATTCGCATGAATGTATCCATTCTAATTCATTCGTACAATCCATTCTAATTCATTTGCACGATCAATTCTAATTCATTCGCACGATCAATTCTAATTCATTCGTATGATCCATTCTAATTCATTCCTACGATCTATTCTAATTCATTCGTTCGAATGTATCCATTCTAATTCATTCGTACGATCCATTCTAATTCATTCGTACGATCCATTTTCATTCGTACGATCCATTCTACTTCATTCGCACGAATGTATCCATTCTAATTCATTCGTACAATACATTCTAATTCATTCGCACGATCAATTCTATTTCATTCGTATGATCCATTCTAATTCATTCGTACGATCCATTCTAATTCATTCTCACGAATGTATCCATTCTAATTCATTCGTATAATCCATTCTAATTCATTCGCACGATCAATTCTAATTCATTCGTATGATCCATTCTAATTCATTCCTACGATCTATTCTAATTCATTCGTTCGAATGTATCCATTCTAATTCATTCGTACGATTCATTCTAATTCATTCTTACGATCCATTCTAATTCATTCGTACGATCCATTCTACTTCATTCTCACGAATGTATCCATTCTAATTCATTCGTACAATCCATTCTAATTCATTCGCACGATCAATTCTAATTCATTCCTACATAGGAATGAATCGACGAATGAATTAGAATGGATACATTCGTGAGAATGAAGTAGAATGGATCGTACGAATGAATTAGAATGGATCGTACGAATGAATTAGAATGAATCGTACGAATGAATTAGAATGGATACATTCGAACGAATGAATTAGAATAGATCGTAGGAATGAATTAGAATGGATCATACGATTGAATTAGAATTGATCGTGCGAATGAATTAGAATGGATTGTACGAATGAATTAGAATGGATACATTTGTGCGAATGAAGTAGAATGGATCATACGAATGAATTAGAATGGATCGTACGAATGAATTAGAATGAATCGTACGAATGAATTGGAATGGATACATTCGAACGAATGAATTAGCATAGATCGTAGGAATGAATTAGAATGGATCATACGAATGAATTAGAATTGATCGTGCGAATGAATTAGAATGGATTGTACGAATGAATTAGAATGGATACATTTGTGCGAATGAAGTAGAATGGATCGTACGAATGAATTAGAATGGATCGTACGAATGAATTAGAATGAATCGTACGAATGAATTAGAATGGATACATTCGAACGAATGAATTAGAATAGATCGTAGGCATGAATTAGAATGGATCATACGAATGAATTAGAATTGATCGTGCGAATGAATTAGAATGGATTGTACGAATGAATTAGAATGGATACATTCGTGCGAATGAAGTAGAATGGATCATACGAATGAATTAGAATGAATCGTACGAATGAATTAGAATGGATCATACGAATTAAGTAGAATGGATCGTACGAATGAATTAGAATGAATCGTACGAATGAATTAGAATAAATCATACGAATGAATTAGAATGGATACATTCGAACGAATGAATTAGAATAGATCGTAGGAATGAATTAGAATGGATCATACGAATGAATTAGAAATGATCGTGCGAATGAATTAGAATGGATTGCACGAATGAATTAGAATGGATACATTCGTGCGAATGAAGTAGAATGGATCGTACGAATGAATTAGAATGAATTAGAATGGATCATACGAATGAATTAGAATTGATCGTGCGAATGAATTAGAATGGATCGTACGAATGAATTAGAATGAATCGTACGAATGAATTAGAATGGAAACATTCGAACGAATGAATTAGAATAGATCGTAGGAATGAATTAGAATGGATCATACGAATGAATTAGAATTGATCGTGCGAATGAATTAGAATGGATTGTACGAATGAATTAGAATGGATCGTATGAAGAATTAGAATGGATTGTACGAATGAATTAGAATGGATACATTCGTGCGAATGAAGTAGAATGGATCGAACGAATGAATTAGAATAGATCGTAGGAATGAATTAGAATTGATCATACGAATGAATTAGAATTGATCGTGCGAATGAATTAGAATGGATTGCACGAATGAATTAGAATGGATACATTCGTGCGAATGAAGTAGAATGGATCATACGAATGAATTAGAATGGATCGTACGAATGAATTAGAATGAATCGTAGAAATGAATTAGAATGGATACATTCGAACGAATAAATTAGAATAGATCGTAGGAATGAATTAGAATGGATCATACGAATGAATTAGAATTGATCGTGTGAATGAATTAGAATGGATTGTACGAATGAATTAGAACGGATATATTCATGCGAATGAAGTAGAATGGATCATACGAATGAATTAGAATGGATTGTACGAATGAATTAGAATGAATCGTACGAATGAATTAGAATGGATACATTCGAAGGAATGAATTAGAATAGATCGTAGGAATGAATTAGAATGGATCACGAATGTATCCATTCTAATTCATTCGTACGATCCATTCTAGGAATTAATTAGAATGGATCATACGAATGAATTAGAATTGATCGTGCGAATGAATTAGAATGGATTGTACGAATGAATTAGAATGGATACATTCGTGAGAATGAAGTAGAATGGATCGTACGAATGAATTAGAATGGATCATACGAATGAAATTAGAATGGATTCATTCGTGCGAATGAAGTAGAATGGATCGTACGAATGAAAATGGATCGTACGAATGAATTAGAATGGATCGTACGAATGAATTAGAATGGATCGTACGAATGAATTAGAATAGATCGTAGGAATGAATTAGAATGGATCATACGAATGAATTAGAATTGATCGTGCGAATGAATTAGAATGGATTGTACGAATGAATTAGAATTGATTGTTCGATCGTAGGAATGAATTAGAATGGATCATACGAATGAATTAGAATTGATCGTGCGAATGAATTAGAATGGATTGTACGAATGAATTAGAATGGATACATTCGTGAGAATAAAGTAGAATGGATCGTATGAATGAATTAGAATGGATCGTACGAATGAATTAGAATGAATCGTACGAATGAATTAGAATGGATACATTCGAACGAATGAATTAGAATAGATCGTAGGAATGAATTAGAATGGATCATAAGAATGAATTAAAATTGATCGTGCGAATGAATTAGAATGGATTGTACGAATGAATTAGAATGGATACATTCGTGCGAATGAAGTAGAATGGATCGTACGGATGAATTAGAATGGATCGTACGAATGAATTAGAATGAATCGTACGAATGAATTGGAATTTATACATCCGAACTAATGAATTAGAATAGATCGTAGGAATGAATTAGAATGGATCATACGAATGAATTAGAATTGATCGTGCGAATGAATTAGAATGGATTGTACGAATGAATTAGAATGGATACATTCGTGCGAATGAAGTAGAATGGATCGTACGAATGAATTAGAATGGATCGTACGAATGAATTAGAATGGATATATTCGAACGAATGAATTAGAATAGATCGTAGGAATGAATTAGAATGGATCATACGAATGAATTAGAATTGATCGTGCGAATGAATTAGAATGGATTGTACGAATGAATTAGAATGGATACATTTATGTGAATGAATTAGAATGGATCGGATGAATGAATTAGAATGGATCGTATGAATGAATTAGAATGGATCGTACGAATGAATTAAATGGATATATTTATGCGAATGAATTAGAATGGATCGAACGAATGAATTAGAATGGATACATTTGTGCAAATGAATTAAAATGGATCGTACGAATGAATTAGAATGGTTACATTCGTGCGAATAAATTAGAATGGATCATACGAATGGATTAGAATGGATCGTTCGAATGGATTAGAATGGATCGTACGAATGAATTAGAATGGATCGTACAAATGAATTAGAAAGGTTACATTTATGAGAATGAATTAGAATGGATCGTATGAATGGATTAGAATGGATCGTACGAATGGATTAGAATGGATCGTACGACTGGATTAGAATGGATCGTACGAATGAATTAGAATGGATCATACAAATGAATTAGAAAGGTTACATTCGTGAGAATGAATTAGAATGGATCGTGCGAATGAATGAGAATTGATCATACGGATGAATTAGAATGGATCGTACGAATAAATTAGATTGCATCGTACGATCCATTCTAATTCATTCGCACGATCCATTCTAATTCATTAGTACGATCCATTCTAATTCATTCGCATGAATGTATCCATACTAATTCATACGATCCATTCTAATTCATTCGTACGATCCATTCTAATTCATTTGTACGATCCATTCTAATTCATTCGTACGATCCATTCTAATTCATTCGTACGATCCATTCTACTTCATTCGCACGAATATATCCATTCTAATTCATTCATACTTAGAATTGATCGTGCGAATGAATTAGAATGGATTGTACGAATGAATTAGAATGGATACATTCGTGCGAATGAAGTAGAATGGATCGTACGAATGAATTAGTATGGATCGTACGAATGAATTAGAATGAATCGTACGAATGAATTAGAATGGATACATTCGAACGAATGAATTAGAATAGATCACAGGAATGAATTAGAATGTATCATACGAATGAATTAGAATTGATCGTGCGAATGAATTAGAATGGATTGTACGAATGAATTAGAATGGATACATTCATGCGAATAAAGTAGAATGGATCGTACGAATGAATTAGAATGGATCGTACGAATGAATTAGAATGAATCGTACGAATGAATTAGAATGGATACATTCGAACGAATGAATTAGAATAGATCGTAGGAATGAATTAGAATGGATCATACGAATGAATTAGAATTGATCGTGCGAATGAATTAGAATGGATTGTACGAATGAATTAGAATGGATACATTCGTGCGAATGAAGTAGAATGGATCGTACGAATGAATTAAAATGGATCGTACGAATGAATTAGAATGAATCGTATGAATGAATTAGAATGGATACATTCGAACGAATGAATTTCAATAGATCGTAGGAATGAATTAGAATGGATCCTACGAATGAATTAGAATTGATCGTGCGAATGAATTAGAATGGGTTGTACGAATGAATTAGAATGGATATATTCGTGAGAATGAAGTAGAATGGATCGTACGAATGAATTATAATGGATCGTACGAATGAATTAGAATGAATCATACGAATGAATTAGAATGGATACATTCGAACGAATGAATTAGAATAGATCGTAGGAATGAATTAGAATGGATCATACGAATGAATTAGAATTGATCGTGCGAATGAATTAGAATGGATTGTACGAATGAATTAGAATTGATACATTCGTGCGAATGAAGTAGAATGGATCATACGAATGAATTAGAATGGATCGTACGAATGAATTAGAATGAATCGTACGAATGAATTGGAATGGATACATTCGAACGAATGAATTAGAATAGATCGTAGGAATGAATTAGAATGGATCATACGAATGAATTAGAATTGATCGTGCGAATGAATTAGAATGGATTGTACGAATGAATTAGAATGGATACATTCGTGCGAATGAAGTAGAATGGATCGTACGAATGAATTAGAATGGATCGTACGAATGAATTAGAATGAATCGTACGAATGAATTAGAATGGATACATTCGAACGAATGAATTAGAATAGATCGTAGGAATGAATTAGAATGGATCATACGAATGAATTAGAATTGATCGTGCGAATGAATTAGAATGGATTGTACGAATGAATTAGAATGGATATATTCGTGCGAATGAAGTAGAATGGATCGTACGAATGAATTAGAATGGATCGTACGAATGAATTAGAATGGATCATACGAATTAAGTAGAATGGATCGTACGAATGAATTAGAATGGATCGTACGAATGAATTAGAATGAATCATACGAATGAATTAGAATGGATACATTCGAACGAATGAATTAGAATAGATCGTAGGAATGAATTAGAATGGATCATACGAATGAATTAGAAATGATCGTGCGAATGAATTAGAATGGATTGCACAAATGAATTAGAATGGATACATTCGTGCGAATGAAGTAGAATGGATCGTACGAATGAATTAGAATGGATCATACAAATGAATTAGAATTGATTGTGCGAATGAATTAGAATGGATCGTACGAATGAATTAGAATGAATCGTACGAATGAATTAGAATGGAAACATTCGAACGAATGAATTAGAATAGATCGTAGGAATGAATTAGAATGGATCATACGAATGAATTAGAATTGATCGTGCGAATGAATTAGAATGGATTGTACGAATGAATTAGAATGGATCGTATGAAGAATTAGAATGGATCGTACGAATGAATTAGAATGGATACATTCGTGCGAATGAATTAGAATGGATCGTACGAATGAATTAGACTGGATCGTACGAATAAATTAGAATGGATACATTCGTGCGAATGAATTAGAATGGATTATGTGTGTATCCATTCTAATTCATTCGTACAATCCATTCTAATTCATTCGCACGATCGATCGTACGAATGAATTAGAATGGATCGTACGAATGAATTAGAATGAATCAAACAATCTATTCTAATTCATTCGTACGATCTATTCTAATTCATTCGTTCGAATGTTTCCATTCTAATTCATTCGTACGATTCATTCTAATTCATTCGTACGATCCATTCTGATTCATTCGTACGATCCATTCTAATTCATTCGTATGATCCATTCTACTTCATTCGCATGAATGTATTTATTCTAATTCATTCGTACGATCCATTCAAATTCATTCGTATGATCCATTCTAATTCATTCCTACGATCCATTCTACTTCATTCGTACGATCCATTCTAGCCATTCTAATTCATTCGTACGATTCATTCGAATTCATTCGTCTGATCCATTCTAATTCATTCGTACGATCCATTCTACTTCATTCGCACGAATGTATCCATTCTAATTCATTCGTACAATCCATTCTAATTCATTCGCACGATCAATTCTAATTCATTCGTATGATCCATTCTAATTTATTCGTTCGATCCATTCTAATTCATTCGTACGATCCATTCTAATTCATTCGTATGATCCATTCTAATTCATTCCTACGATCCATTCTGATTCATTCGTTTGAATGTTTCCATTCTAATTCATTCGTATGATCCATTCTAATTCATTCCTATGATCCATTCTAATTCATTCCTACGATCTATTCTAATTCATTCGTTCGAATGTATCCATTCTAATTCATTCGTACGATTCATTCTAATTCATTCGTATGATCCATTCTAATTCATTCCTATGATCTATTCTAATTCATTCGTTCGAATGGATACATTCGTGCGAATGATGTAGAATGGATCGTATGAATGAATTAGAATGGATCGTATGAATGAATTCGAATGGATCATACGAATGAATTACAATGGATACATTCGTCCGAATGAATTAGAATGGATCATACGAAGGAATTAGGGTGGATCGTACGAATGCATTAGAATGGATCGGACGAATGAATTAGAATGGATCGTACGAATGAATTAGAATGGATCGTACGAATGAATAAGAATGGATATATTTATGCGAATGAATTAGAATGGATCGAACAAATGAATTAGAATGGATACATTTGTGCGAATGAATTAGAATGGATCGTACGAATGAATTAGAATGGTTACATTCGTGCGAATGAATTAGAATGGATCGTACGAATTGATTAGAATGGATCGTACGAATGGATTAGAATGGATCGTACTAATGAATTAGAATGGATCGTACAAATGAATTAGAAAGGTTACTTTTATGAGAATGAATTAGAATGGATCGTACGAATGGATTAGAATTGATCGTGCGAATGAATTAGAATGGATCGTATGAATGAATTCGAATGGATCGTACGAATGAGTTAGAATGAAGTAGAATGGATCGTACGAATGATCCATTCTAATTCATTCCTATGATCTATTCTAATTCATTCGTTCGAATGTATCCATTCTAATTCATTCGTACGATTCATTCTAATTCATTCGTACGATCCATTCTAATTCATTCGTACGATCCATTCTACTTCATTCGCACGAATGTATCCATTCTAATTCATTCCTACAATCCATTCTAATTCATTAGCACGATCAATTCTAATTCATTCGTACGATCCATTCTAATTCATTCGCACGATCAATTCTAATTCATTCGTACGATTCATTCTAATTCATTCGTACGATCCATTCTTACTCATTCGTATGATCCATTCTAATTCATTCGCATGAATGTATCCATTCTACTTTATTCGCACAAATGTATCCATTCTAATTCATTCGTACAATCCATTCTAATTCATTCGCACGTTCAATTCTAATTCATTCGTATGATCCATTCTAATTCATTCCTACGATCTATTCTAATTCATTCGTTCGAATGTATCCATTCTAATTCATTCGTACGATTCATTCTAATTCATTCATACGATCCATTCTAATTCATTCGTACGATCCATTCTACTTCATTCGCTCGAATGTATCCATTCTAATTCATTCGTTCAATCCATTCGAATTCATTCGCACGATCAATTCTAATTCATTCGTACGATCAATTCTAATTCATTCGTATGATCCATTCTAATTCATTCCTACGATCTATTCTAATTCATTCGTTCGAATGTATCCATTCTAATTCATTCGTACGATTCATTCTAATTCATTCGTACGATCCATTCTGATTCATTCGTACGATCCATTCTACTTCATTCGCACGAATGTATCCATTCTAATTCATTCGTACAATCCATTCTAATTCATTCGCACGATCAATTCTAATTCATTCGTATGATCCATTCTAATTCATTCCTACGATCTATTCTAATTCATTCGTTCGAATGTATCCATTCTAATTCATTCGTACGATTCATTCTAATTCATTCGTACGATCCATTCTAATTCATTCGTACGATCCATTCTACTTCATTCGCTCGAATGTATCCATTCTAATTCATTAGTGCAATCCATTCTAATTCATTCGCACGATCAATTCTAATTCATTCGTATGATCCATTCGAATTCATTCCTACGATCTATTCTAATTCATTCGTTCGAATGTATCCATTCTAATTCATTCGTACGATTCATTCTAATTCATTCGTACGATCCATTCTGATTCATTCGTACGATCCATTCTACTTCATTCGTACGAATGTATCCATTCTAATTCATTCGTACAATCCATTCTAATTCATTCGCACGATCAATTCTAATTCATTCATATGATCCATTCTAATTCATACGAATGAATTAAAAATGAAGTAGAATGGATCGTACGAATGAATTAGAATGGATCGTACGAATGAATTAGAATGAATCGTACGAATGAATTAGAATGGATACATTTGAACGAATAAATTAGAATAGATCGTAGGAATGAATTAGAATGGATCATACGAATGAATTAGAATTGATCGTGCGAATGAATTAGAATGGATTGTACGAATGAATTAGAATGGATACATTCGTGCGAATGAAGTAGAATGGATCATACGAATGAATTAGAATGGATCGTACGAATGAATTAGAATGGATACATTCGAACGAATAAATTAGAATAGATCGTAGGAATGAATTAGAATGGATCATACGAATGAATTAGAATTGATCGTGCGAATGAATTAGAATGGATACATTCGTGCGAATGAATTAGAATTGATCGTGCGAATGAATTAGAATGGATACATTCGAACGAATGAATTAGAATAGATCGTAGGAATGAATTAGAATGGATCATACGAATGAATTAGAATTGATCGTGCGAATGAATTAGAATGGATCGTACGAATGAATTAGAATGGAAACATTCGAATGAATGAATTAGAATAGATCGTAGGAATGAATTAGAATGGATCATACGAATGAATTAGAATTGATCGTGCGAATGAATTAGAATGGATTGTACGAATGAATTAGAATGGATACATTCGTGCGAATGAAGTAGAATGGATCGTACGAATGAATTAGAATGGATCGTACGAATGAATTAGAATGAATCGTACGAATGAATTAGAATGGATACATTCGAACGAATAAATTAGAATAGATCGTAGGAATGAATTAGAATGGATCATACGAATGAATTAGAATTGATCGTGCGAATGAATTAGAATGGATTGTACGAATGAATTAGAATGGATACATTCGTGCGAATGAAGTAGAATGGATCGTACGAATGAATTAGAATGGATCATACGAATGAATTAGAATGAATCGTACGAATGAATTAGAATGGATACATTCGAACAAATGAATTAGAATAGATCGTTGGAATGAATTAGAATGGATCATACGAATGAATTAGAATTGATCGTGCGAATAAATTAGAATGGATTGTACGAATGAATTAGAATGGATACATTCGTGCGAATGAAGTAGAATGGATCGTACGAATGAATCAGAATGGATCGTACGAATGAATTAGAATGAATCGTACGAATGAATTAGAATGGATACATTCGAACGAATGAATTAGAATAGATCATAGGAGTGAATTAGAATGGATCATACGAATGAATTAGAATTGATCGTGTGAATGAATTAGAATGGATTCTACGAATGAATTAGGATGGATACATTCGTGCGAATGAAGTAGAATGGATCGTACGAATGAATTAGAATGGAGCGTACGAATGAATCAGAATGGATCGTACGAATGAATTAGAATGAATCGTACGAATGAATTTGAATGGATACATTCGAACGAATGAATTAGAATAGATCGTAGGAATGAATTAGAATGGATCGTACGAATGAATTAGAATGAATCGTATGAATGAATTAGAATGGATACATTCGAACGAATGAATTAGAATAGATCGTAGGAATGCATTAGAATGGATCATACGAATGAATTAGAATGGATACATTCGAACGAATAAATTAGAATAGATCGTAGGAATGAATTAGAATGGATCATACGAATGAATTAGAATTGATCGTGCGAATGAATTAGAATGGATTGTACGAATGAATTAGAATGGATACATTCGTGCGAATGATGTAGAATGGATCGTACGAATGAATTAGAATGGATCGTACGAATGAATTAGAATGAATCGTACGAATGAATTAGAATGGAAACATTCGAACGAATGAATTAGAATAGATCGTAGGAATGAATTAGAATGGATCATACGAATGAATTAGAATGGATACATTCGAACGAATGAATTAGAATAGATCGTAGGAATGAATTAGAATGGATCATACGAAGGAATTAGGGTGGATCGTACGAATGCATTAGAATTGATATATTCGTGCGAATGAATTAGAATGGATTGTATGAATGTGGATACATTCGTACGAATGAATTAGAATAGATCGTAGGAATGAATTAGAATGGATCATATGAATGAATTAGAATTGATCGTGCGAATGAATTAGAATGGATTGTACGAATGAATTAGAATGGATACATTCGTGCGAATGAAGTAGAATGGATCGTACGAATGAATTAGAATGGATCGTGCGAATGAATTAGAATGGATTGTACGAATGAATTAGAATGGATACATTCGTGCGAATGAAGTAGAATGGATCGTACGAATGAATTAGAATGGATACATTCGTGCGAATGAAGTAGAATGGATCGTACGAATGAATTAGAATGGATCGTACGAATGAATTAGAATGATGGAAACATTCGAACGAATGAATTAGAATAGATCGTAGGAATGAATTAGAATGGATCATACGAATGAATTAGAATTGATCGTGCGAATGAATTAGAATGGATTGTACGAATGAATTAGAATGGATACATTCGTGAGAATGAAATAGAGTGGAATGAATTAGAATGGATCATACGAATGAATTAGAATGAATCATACGAATGAATTAGAATGGATACATTCGAACGAATGAATTAGAATAGATCGTAGAAATGAATTAGAATGGAATGTACGAATGAATTAGAATGGATACATTCATGCGAATGAATTAGAATGTATCGTACGAATGAGTAAGAATGGATCGTACGAATGAAATAGAATGGATCGTACGAATGAATTAGAATGGATCGTGCTAATGAATTAGAATGGATCGTTCGAATGACTTAGAATAGATTATGCGAATGAATTAGAATGGATCGTACGAATGAATCCGAATGGATCGTATGAATGAATTAGAATGAATCGTACGAATGAATTAGAATGGAAACATTCGAACGAATGAATTAGAATAGATCGAACGAATGAATTAGAATAGATCGTACGAATGAATTAGAATGGATCATACGAATGAATTAGAATTGTGGATCGTACGAATGAATTAGAATGAATCGTACGAATGAATTAGAATGGATCGTACGAATAAATTAGAATAGATTGTCCGAATGAATACATTCGTGCGAATTAATTAGAATGGATCGTACGAATGAATTAGAATAGATTGTATGAATGAATTAGAATGGATCGTACGAATGAATTAGAATGGAGACATTCATGCGAATGAATTAGAATTGATCGTGCGAAAGAATTTGAATGGATCGTACGAATAAATTGGAATGAATCGTACGAATGAATTAGAATGGATACATTCGAACGAATAAATTAGAATAGATCGTAGGAATGAATTAGAATGGATCATACGAATGAATTAGAATGGATCGTACGAATGAATTAGAATGGATCGTGCGAATGAATTAGAATGGATTGTACGAAAGAATTAGAATGGAATGTATCCATTCTACTTCATTCGCACGAATGTATCCATTCTAATTCATTCGTACAATCCATTCTAATTCATTCGCACGATCAATTCTAATTCATTCGTATGATCCATTCTAATTCATTCCTACGATCTATTCTATTCATTCATTCGAATGTATTAGAATTGATCATACGAATGAATTAGAATGGATACATTCGAACGAATGAATTAGAATAGATCGTAGGAATGAATTAGAATGAATCGTACGAATGAATTAGAATAGATACATTCGAACAAATGAATTAGAATAGATCGTAGGAATGAATTAGAATGGATCATACGAATGAATTAGAATTGATCGTGCGAATGAATTAGAATGGATTGTACGAAAGAATTAGAATGGATACATTCGTGCGAATGAAGTAGAATGGATCGTGCGAATGAATTAGAATGGATTGTACGAATGAATTAGAATGGATACATTTGTGCGAATGAAGTAGAATGGATCGTACGAATGAATTAGAATGGATCATACGAATGAATTAGAATGGATACATTCGAACGAATAAATTAGAATAGATCGTAGGAATGAATTAGAATGGATCATACGAATGAATTAGAATGGAAACATTCGAACGAATGAATCAGAATGGATCGTAGGAATGAATTAGAATGGATCATACGAATGAATTAGAATTGATCGTGCGAATGAATTAGAATGGATTGTACGAATGAATTAGAATGGACACATTCGTGCGAATGATGTAGAATGGATCGTACGAATGAATTAGAATGGATCGTACGATTGAATTAGAATGAATCGTACGAATGAATTAGAATGGATACATTCGAACGAATGAATTAGAATAGATCGTAGGAATGAATTAGAATAGATCATACGAATGAATTAGAATTGATCGTGCGAATGAATTAGAATGGATTGCACGAATGAATTAGAATGGATACATTCGAGCGAATGAAGTAGAATGGATCGTACGAATGAATTAGAATGGATCATACGAATGAATTAGAATGAATCGTACGAATGAATTAGAATGGATCGTACGAATGAATCAGAATGGATCGTACGAATGAATTAGAATAAATCGTACGAATGAATTTGAATGGAAACATTCGAACGAATGAATTAGAATAGATCGTAGGAATGAATTAGAATGGATCGTACGAATGAATTAGAATGGATCGTACGAATGAATTAGAATGGATACATTCGAACGAATGAATTAGAATAGATCATAGGAATGAATTAGAATGGATCATACGAATGAATTAGAATTGATCGTGCGAATGAATTAGAATGGATTATACGAATGAATTAGAATGGATACATTCGTGCGAATGAAGTAGAATGGATCGTACGAATGAATTAGAATGGATCGTACGAATGAATTAGAATGAATCGTACGAATGAATTAGAATGGACACATTCGAACGAATGAATTAGAATAGATCGTAGGAATGAATTAGAATGGATCATACGAATGAATTAGAATTGATCGTACGAATGAATTAGAATGGATTGTACGAATGAATTAGAATGGATACATTCGTGCGAATGAAGTAGAATGGATCGTACGAATGAATTAGAATGGATCTTACGAATGAATTAGAATGGATACATTCGAACGAATTAATTAGAATAGATCGTAGGAATGAATTAGAATGGATCGTACGAATGAATTAGAATTGATCGTGCGAATGAATTAGAATGGATTGTACGAATGAATTAGAATGGATACATTCGTGCGAATGAAGTAGAATGGATCGTACGAATGAATTAGAATGGATCGTACGAATGAATCAGAATGGATCGTACGAATGAATTAGAATGAATCGTACTAATGAATTAGAATGGAAACATTCGAACGAATGAATTAGAATAGATCGTAGGAATGAATTAGAATGGATCATACGAATGAATTAGAATTGATCGTGCGAATGACTTAGAATGGATTGTACGAATTAATTAGAATGGATACATTCGTGCGAATGAAGTAGAATGGATCGTACGAATGAATTAGAATGGATAGTACGAATGAATTAGAATGAATCGTACGAATGAATTAGATTGGATACATTCGAACGAATGAATTAGAATAGATCGTAGGAATGAATTAGAATGGATCATACGAATGAATTAGAATTGATCGTGCGAATGAATAAGAATGGATTGCACGAATGAATTAGAATGGATACATTCGAGCGAATGAAGTAGAATGGGTCGTACGAATGAATTAGAATGGATCGTACGAATGAATTAGAATGAATCGTACGAAGGAATTAGAATGGATCGTACGAATGAATCAGAATAGATCATACGAATGAATTAGAATGAATCGTACGAATGAATTAGAATAGATCGTAG
This sequence comes from Chamaelirium japonicum, assembly GCA_947650365.1. Classification (NCBI taxonomy): domain Eukaryota; kingdom Viridiplantae; phylum Streptophyta; class Magnoliopsida; order Liliales; family Melanthiaceae; genus Chamaelirium; species Chamaelirium japonicum. Next base: position 563,032 of record CANTAL010000154.1, read on the forward strand.
GAATGAATTAGAATGGATCGTACGAATGAATTAGAATGGATCGTACGAATGAATTAGAATGAATCGTACGAATGAATTAGAATGGATACATTCGAACGAATGAATTAGAATAGATCGTAGGAATGAATTAGAATGGATCATACGAATAAATTAGAATTGATCGTGCGAATGAATAAGAATGGATTGTACGAATGAATTAGAATGGATACATTCCTGCGAATGAAGTAGAATGGATCGTACGAATGAATTAGAATGGATCGTACGAATGAATTAGAATGAATCGTACGAATGAATTAGAATGGATACATTCGAACGAATGAATTAGAATAGATCGTAGGAATGAATTAGAATGGATCATACGAATGAATTAGAATTGATCGTGCGAATGAATTAGAATGGATTGTACAAATGAATTAGAATGGATACATTCGTCCGAATGATGTAGAATGGATCGTACGAATGAATTAGAATGGATCGTACGAATGAATTAGAATGAATCGTACGAATGAATTAGAATGGATACATTCGAACGAATGAATTAGAATAGATCCTAGGAATGAATTAGAATGGATGATACGAATGAATTAGAATTGATCGTGCGAATGAATTAGAATGGATTGTACGAATGAATTAGAATGGATACATTCGTGCGAATGAAGTAGAATGGATTGTACGAATGAATTAGAATGGATCGTACGAATGAATTAGAATGAATCGTACGAATGAATTAGAATTGATACATTCGAACTAATGAATTAGAATAGATCGTAGGAATGAATTAGAATGGATCATACGAATGAATTAAAATTGATCATGCGAATGAATTAGAATGGATTGTACGAAGGAATTAGAATGGATACATTCGTGCGAATGAAGTAGAATGGATCGTACGAATGAAATAGAATGGATCGTACGAATGAATTAGAATGAATCGTACGAATGAATTAGAATGGATACATTCGAACGAATGAATTAGAGTAGATCGTAGGAATGAATTAGAATGGATCATACAAATGAATTAGAATTGATCGTGCGAATGAATTAGAATGGATTGTAGGAATTAATTAGAATGGATACATTCGTGCGAATGAAGTAGAATGGATCGTACGAATGAATTAGAATGGATCGTACGAATGAATTAGAATGGCTACATTCGAACGAATGAATTAGAATAGATCGTAGGAATGAATTAGAATGGATCGTACGAATGAATTAGAATTGATCGTGCGAATGAATTAGAATGGATTGTACGAATGAATTAGAATTCGTGCGAATGAAGTAGAATGGATCGTACGAATGAATTAGAATGGATCGTACGAATGAATCAGAATGGATCGTACGAATGAATTATAATGAATCAATACGAATGAATTAGAATGGAAATATTCGAACAAATGAATTAGAATAGATCGTAGGAATGAATTAGAATGGATCATACGAATGAATTAGAATGGATCGTGCGAATGAATTAGAATGGATTGTACGAATGAATTAGAATGGATACATTCGTGCGAATGAAGTAGAATGGATCGTACGAATGAATTAGAATGGACCGTACGAATGAATTAGAATGAATTGTACGAATGAATTAGAATGGATACATTCGAACGAATAAATTAGAATAGATCGTAGGAATGAATTAGAATGGATCATACGAATGTATTAGAATTGATCGTGCGAATGAATTAGAATGGATTGCACGAATGAATTAGAATGGATACATTCGAGCGAATGAAGTAGAATGGATCGTACGAATGAATTAGAATGGATCGTACGAATGAATTAGAATGAATCGTACGAATGAATTAGAATGGATCGTACGAATGAATCAGAATGGATCGTACGAATGAATTAGAATGAATCGTACGAATGAATTAGAATGGAAACATTCGAACGAATGAATTAGAATAGATCGTAGGAATGAATTAGAATGGATCGTACGAATGAATTAGAATGGATCGTACGAATGAATTAGAATTAATCGTACGAATGAATTAGAATGGATACATTCGAATGAATGAATTTGAATAGATCGTAGGAATGAATTAGAATGGATCATACGAATGAATTAGAATTGATCGTGCGAATGAATTAGAATGGATTGTACGAATGAATTAGAATGGATACATTCGTGCGAATGAAGTAGAATGGATCGTACGAATGAATTAGAATGGATCGTACGAATGAATTAGAATGAATCGTACGAATGAATTAGAATGGATACATTCGAACGAATGAATTAGAATAGATCGTAGGAATGAATTAGAATGGATCATACGAATGAATTAGAATTGATCGTGCGAATGAATTTGAATGGATTGCACGAATGAATTAGAATGGATACATTCGAGCGAATGAAGTAGAATGGATCGTACGAATGAATTAGAATGGATCGTACGAATGAATTAGAATGAATCGTATGAATGAATTAGAATGGATCGTACAAATGAATCAGAATGGATCGTACGAACGAATTAGAATGAATCGTACGAATGAATTAGAATGGAAACATTCGAACGAATGAATTAGAATAGATCGTAGGAATGAATTAGAATGGATCGTACGAATGAATTAGAATGGATCGTACGAATGAATTAGAATGAATCGTACGAATGAATTAGAATGGATACATTCGAACGAATAAATTAGAATAGCTCGTAGGAATGAATTAGAATGGATCATACGAATGAATTAGAATTGATCGTGCGAATGAATTAGAATGGATTGTACGAATGAATTAGAATGGATACATTCGTGCGAATGAAGTAGAATGGATCGTACGAATGAATTAGAATGGATCGTACGAATGAATTAGAATGAATCGTACGAATGAATTAGAATGGATACATTCGAACGAATGAATTAGGATAGATCGTAGGAATGAATTAGAATGGATCATACGAATGAATTAGAATTGATCGTGCGAATGAATTAGAATGGATTGTACGAATGAATTAGAATGGATACATTCGAGCGAATGAAGTAGAATGGATCGTACGAATGAATTAGAATGGATCGTACGAATGAATTAGAATGAATCGTACGATTGAATTAGAATGGATACATTCGAACGAATGAATTAAAATAGATCGTAGGAATGAATTAGAATGGATCATACGAATGAACTAGAATTGATCGTGCGAATGAATTAGAATGGATTGCACGAATGAATTAGAATGGATACATTCGAGCAAATGAAGTAGAATGGATCGTACGAATGAATTAGAATGGATCGTACGAATGAATTAGAATGAATCGTACGAATGAATTAGAATGGATACATTCGAAAGAATGAATTAGAATAGATAGTAGGAATGAATTAGAATGGATCATACGAATGAATTAGAATTGATCGTGCGAATGAATTAGAATGGATTGTACAAATGAATTAGAATGGATACATTCGTGCGAATGATGTAGAATGGATCGTACGAATGAATCAGAATGGATCGTACGAATGAATTAGAATGAATCGTACGAATGAATTAGAATGGATACATTCGAACGAATGAATTAGAATAGATCGTAGGAATGAATTAGAATGGATCATACGAATGAATTAGAATTGATCGTGCGAATGAATTAGAATAGATTGTACGAATGAATTAGAATGGATACATTTGTGCGAATGAAGTAGAATGGATCGTACGAATGAATTAGAATGGATCGTACGAATGAATTAGAATGAATCGTACGAATGAATTAGAATGGATATATTCGAACTAATGAATTAGAATAGATCGTCGGAATGAATTAGAATGGATCATACGAATGAATTAGAATTGATCGTGCGAATGAATTAGAATGGATTGTATGATGGAATTAGAATGGATACATTCGTGCGAATGAAGTAGAATGGATCGTACGAATGAAATAGAATGGATCGTACGAATGAATTAGAATGAATCGTACGAATGAATTAGAATGGATACATTCGAACGAATAAATTAGAATAGATCATAGGAATGAATTAGAATGGATCATACGAATGAATTAGAATTGATCGTGCGAATGAATTAGAATGGATTGTACGAATGAATTAGAATGGATACATTCGTGCGAATAAAGTAGAATGGATCGTACGAATGAATTAGAATGGATCGTACGAATGAATTAGAATGGATACATTCGAACGAATAAATTAGAATTGATCGTAGGAATGAATTAGAATGGATCGTAAGAATGAATTAGAATTGATCGTGCGAATGAATTAGAATGGATTGTACGAATGAATTAGAATGGATACATTCGTGCGAATGAATTAGAATGGATCGTACGAATGAATCAGAATGGATCATACGAATGAATTAGAATGAATCGTACGATTGAATTAGAATGGAAACATTCGAACGAATGAATTAGAATAGATCGTAGGAATGAATTAGAATGGATCATACGAATGAATTAGAATTGATCGTGCGAATGAATTAGAATGGATTGTCTGAATGAATTAGAATGGATACATTCGTGCGAATGAAGTAGAATGGATCGTACGAATGAATTAGAATGGATCGTACGAATGAATTAGAATGAATCGTACGAATGAATTAGAATGGATACATTCGAACGAATGAATTAGAATAGATCGTAGGAATGAATTAGAATGGATCATACGAATGAATTAGAATTGATCGTGCGAATGAATTAGAATGGATTGCACGAATGAATTAGAATGGATACATTCGAGCGAATGAAGTAGAATGGATCGTACGAATGAATTAGAATGGATCGTACGAATGAATTAGAATGAATCGTACGAATGAATTAGAATGGATCGTACGAATGAATCAGAATGGATCGTACGAATGAATTAGAATGAATCGTACGAATGAATTAGAATGGTTACATTCGTGCGAATGATGTAGAATGGATCGTACGAATGAATCAGAATGGATCGTACGAATGAATCAGAATGGATCGTACGAATGAATTAGAATGAATCGTACGAATGAATTAGAATGGAAACATTCGAACGAATGAATTAGAATAGATCGTAGGAATGAATTAGAATGGATCGTACGAATGAATTAGAATGGATCGTACGAATGAATTAGAATGAATCGTACGAATGAATTAGAATGGATACATTCGAACGAATGAATTAGAATAGATCGTAGGAATGAATTAGAATGGATCATACGAATGAATTAGAATTGATTGTGCGAATGAATTAGAATGGATTGTACGAATGAATTAGAATGGATACATTCGTGCGAATGAAGTAGAATGGATCGTACGAATGAATTAGAATGGATCGTACGAATGAATTAGAATGAATCGTACGAATGAATTAGAATGGATACATTCGAACGAATGAATTAGAATAGATCGTAGGAATGAATTAGAATGGATCATACGAATGAATTAGAATTGATCGTGCGAATGAATTAGAATGGATTGTACGAATAAATTAGAATGGATACATTCGTGCGAATGAAGTAGAATGGATCGTACGAATGAATTAGAATGGATCGTACGAATGAATTAGAATGAATCGTACGAATGAATTAGAATGGATACATTCGAACGAATGAATTAGAATAGATCGTAGGAATGAATTAGAATGGATCATACGAATGAATTAGAATTGATCGTGCGAATGAATTAGAATGGATTGCACGAATGAATTAGAATGGATACATTCGAGCGAATGAAGTAGAATGGATCGTACGAATGAATTAGAATGGATCGTAGGAATGAATTAGAATGAATCGTACGAATGAATTAGAATGGATACATTCGAACGAATGAATTAGAATAGATCGTAGGAATGAATTAGAATGGATCATACGAATGAATTAGAATTGATCGTGCGAATGAATTAGAATGGATTGTACGAATGAATTAGAATGGATACATTAGTGCGAATGAAATAGAATGGATCGTACGAATGAAATAGAATGGATCGTACGAATGAATTAGAATGAATCGTACGAATGAATTAGAATGGATACATTCGAACGAATGAATTAGAATAGATCATAGGAATGAATTAGAATGGATCATACGAATGAATTAGAATTGATCGTGCGAATGAATTAGAATGGATTGTACGAATGAATTAGAATGGATACATTCGTGCGAATGAAGTAGAATGGATCGTGCGAATGAATTAGAATGGATCGTACGAATGAATTAGAATGGATACATTCGAACGAATGAATTAGAATTGATCGTAGGAATGAATTAGAATGGATCATACGAATGAATTAGAATTGATCGTGCGAATGAATTAGAATGGATTGTACGAATGAATTAGAATAGATACATTCGTGCGAATGAATTAGAATGGATCGTACGAATGAATCAGAATGGATCGTACGAATGAATTAGAATGAATCATACGATTGAATTAGAATGGAAACATTCGAACGAATGAATTAGAATAGATCGTAGGAATGAATTAGAATGGATCATACGAATGAATTAGAATTGATCGTCCGAATGAATTAGAATGGATTGTCTGAATGAATTAGAATGGATACATTCGTGCGAATGAAGTAGAATGGATCGTACGAATGAATTAGAATGGATCCTACGAATGAATTAGAATGAATCGTACGAATGAATTAGAATGGATACATTCGAACGAATGAATTAGAATAGATCGTAGGAATGAATTAGAATGGATCATACGAATGAATTAGAATTGATCGTGCGAATGAATTAGAATGGATTGCACGAATGAATTAGAATGGATACATTCGAGCGAATGAAGTAGATTGGATCGTACGAATAAATTAGAATGGATCGTACGAATGAATTAGAATGGATCGTACGAATGAATCAGAATGGATCGTACGAATGAATTAGAATGAATCGTACGAATGAATTAGAATGGAAACATTCGAACGAATGAATTAGAATAGATCGTAGGAATGAATTAGAATGGATCGTACGAATGAATTAGAATGGATCGTACGAATGAATTAGAATGAATCGTACGAATGAATTACAAATACATTCGAACGAATGAATTAGAATAGATCGTAGGAATGAATTAGAATGGATCATACGAATGAATTAGAATGGATTGTGCGAATGAATTAGAATAGATTGTACGAATGAATTAGAATGGATACATTCGTGCGAATGAAGTAGAATGGATTGTACGAATGAATTAGAATGGATCGTACGAATGAATTAGAATGAATCGTACGAATGAATTTGAATGGATACATTCGAACGAATGAATTAGAATAGATCGTAGGAATGAATTAGAATGGATCGTACGAATGAATTAGAATTGATCGTGCGAATGAATTAGAATGGATTGTACGAATGAATTAGAATGGATACATTCGTGCGAATGAAGTAGAATGGATCGTACGAATGAATTAGAATGGATCGTACGAATGAATTAGAATGAATCGTACGAATGAATTAGAATGGATACATTCGAACGAATGAATTAGAATAGATCGTAGGAATGAATTAGAATGGATCATACGAATGAATTAGAATTGATCGTGCGAATGAATTAGAATGGATTGCACGAATGAATTAGAATGGATACATTCGAGCGAATGAAGTAGAATGGATCGTAATAATGAATTAGAATGGATCGTACGAATGAATTAGAATGAATCGTACGAATGAATTAGAATGGATACATTCGAACGAATGAATTAGAATAGATCGTAGGAATGAATTAGAATGGATCATACGAATGAATTAGAATTGATCGTGCGAATGAATTAGAATGGATTGTACGAATGAATTAGAATGGATACATTCGTGCGAATGATGTAGAATGGATCGTACGAATGAATTAGAATGGATCGTACGAATGAATTAGAATGAATCGTACGAATGAATTAGAATGGATACATTCGAACAAATGAATTAGAATAGATCGTAGGAATGAATTAGAATGGATCATACGAATGAATTAGAATTGATCATGCGAATGAATTAGAATGGATTGTACGAATGAATTAGAATGGATACATTCGTGCGAATGAAGTAGAATGGATCGTACGAATGAATTAAAATGGATCGTACGAATGAATTAGAATGAATCGTACGATTGAATTAGAATGGATACATTCGAACGAATGAATTAGAATAGATCGTAGGAATGAATTAGAATGGATCATACGAATGAATTAGAATTCATCGTGCGAATGAATTAGAATGGATTGCACGAATGAATTAGAATGGATACATTCGAGCGAATGAAGTAGAATGGATCGTACGAATGAATTAGAATGGATCGTACGAATGAATTAGAATGAATCGTACGAATGAATTAGAATGGATACATTCGAACGAATGAATTAGAATAGATAGTAGGAATGAATTAGAATGGATCATACGAATGAATTAGAATTGATCGTGCGAATGAATTAGAATGGATTGTACGAATGAATTAGAATGGTTACATTCGTGCGAATGATGTAGAATGGATCGTACGAATGAATCAGAATGGATCGTACGAATGAATCAGAATGGATCGTACGAATGAATTAGAATGAATCGTACGAATGAATTAGAATGGAAACATTCGAACGAATGAATTAGAATAGATCGTAGGAATGAATTAGAATGGATCGTACGAATGAATTAGAATGGATCGTACGAATGAATTAGAATGAATCGTACGAATGAATTAGAATGGATACATTCGAACGAATGAATTAGAATAGATCGTAGGAATGAATTAGAATGGATCATACGAATGAATTAGAATTGATTGTGCGAATGAATTAGAATGGATTGTTCGAATGAATTAGAATGGATACATTCGTGCGAATGAAGTAGAATGGATCGTACGAATGAATTAGAATGGATCGTATGAATGAATTAGAATGAATCGTACGAATGAATTAGAATGGATACATTCGAACGAATGAATTAGAATAGATCGTAGGAATGAATTAGAATGGATCATACGAATGAATTAGAATTGATCGTGCGAATGAATTAGAATGGATTGTACGAATAAATTAGAATGGATACATTCGTGCGAATGAAGTAGAATGGATCGTACGAATGAATTAGAATGGATCGTACGAATGAATTAGAATGAATCGTACGAATGAATTAGAATGGATACATTCGAACGAATGAATTAGAATAGATCATAGGAATGAATTAGAATGGATCATACGAATGAATTAGAATTGATCGTGCGAATGAATTAGAATGGATTGCACGAATGAATTAGAATGGATACATTCGAGCGAATGAAGTAGAATGGATCGTACGAATGAATTAGAATGGATCGTAGGAATGAATTAGAATGAATCGTACGAATGAATTAGAATGGATACATTCGAACGAATGAATTAGAATAGATCGTAGGAATGAATTAGAATGGATCATACGAATGAATTAGAATTGATCGTGCGAATGAATTAGAATGGATTGTACGAATGAATTAGAATGGATACATTCGTGCGAATGAAATAGAATGGATCGTACGAATGAAATAGAATGGATCGTACGAATGAATTAGAATGAATCGTACGAATGAATTAGAATAGATACATTCGAACGAATGAATTAGAATAGATCATAGGAATGAATTAGAATGGATCATACGAATGAATTAGAATTGATCGTGCGAATGAATTAGAATGGATTGTACGAATGAATTAGAATGGATACATTCGTGCGAATGAAGTAGAATGGATCGTGCGAATGAATTAGAATGGATCGTACGAATGAATTAGAATGGATACATTCGAACGAATGAATTAGAATTGATCGTAGGAATGAATTAGAATGGATCATACGAATGAATTAGAATTGATCGTGCGAATGAATTAGAATGGATTGTACGAATGAATTAGAATAGATACATTCGTGCGAATGAATTAGAATGGATCGTACGAATGAATCAGAATGGATCGTACGAATGAATTAGAATGAATCATACGATTGAATTAGAATGGAAACATTCGAACGAATGAATTAGAATAGATCGTAGGAATGAATTAGAATGGATCATACGAATGAATTAGAATTGATCGTCCGAATGAATTAGAATGGATTGTCTGAATGAATTAGAATGGATACATTCGTGCGAATGAAGTAGAATGGATCGTACGAATGAATTAGAATGGATCCTACGAATGAATTAGAATGAATCGTACGAATGAATTAGAATGGATACATTCGAACGAATGAATTAGAATAGATCGTAGGAATGAATTAGAATGGATCATACGAATGAATTAGAATTGATCGTGCGAATGAATTAGAATGGATTGCACGAATGAATTAGAATGGATACATTCGAGCGAATGAAGTAGATTGGATCGTACGAATAAATTAGAATGGATCGTACGAATGAATTAGAATGGATCGTACGAATGAATCAGAATGGATCGTACGAATGAATTAGAATGAATCGTACGAATGAATTAGAATGGAAACATTCGAACGAATGAATTAGAATAGATCGTAGGAATGAATTAGAATGGATCGTACGAATGAATTAGAATGGATCGTACGAATGAATTAGAATGAATCGTACGAATGAATTACAAATACATTCGAACGAATGAATTAGAATAGATCGTAGGAATGAATTAGAATGGATCATACGAATGAATTAGAATGGATTGTGCGAATGAATTAGAATAGATTGTACGAATGAATTAGAATGGATACATTCGTGCGAATGAAGTAGAATGGATTGTACGAATGAATTAGAATGGATCGTACGAATGAATTAGAATGAATCGTACGAATGAATTTGAATGGATACATTCGAACGAATGAATTAGAATAGATCGTAGGAATGAATTAGAATGGATCGTACGAATGAATTAGAATTGATCGTGCGAATGAATTAGAATGGATTGTACGAATGAATTAGAATGGATACATTCGTGCGAATGAAGTAGAATGGATCGTACGAATGAATTAGAATGGATCGTACGAATGAATTAGAATGAATCGTACGAATGAATTAGAATGGATACATTCGAACGAATGAATTAGAATAGATCGTAGGAATGAATTAGAATGGATCATACGAATGAATTAGAATTGATCGTGCGAATGAATTAGAATGGATTGCACGAATGAATTAGAATGGATACATTCGAGCGAATGAAGTAGAATGGATCGTAATAATGAATTAGAATGGATCGTACGAATGAATTAGAATGAATCGTACGAATGAATTAGAATGGATACATTCGAACGAATGAATTAGAATAGATCGTAGGAATGAATTAGAATGGATCATACGAATGAATTAGAATTGATCGTGCGAATGAATTAGAATGGATTGTACGAATGAATTAGAATGGATACATTCGTGCGAATGATGTTGAATGGATCGTACGAATGAATTAGAATGGATCGTACGAATGAATTAGAATGAATCGTACGAATGAATTAGAATGGATACATTCGAACAAATGAATTAGAATAGATCGTAGGAATGAATTAGAATGGATCATACGAATGAATTAGAATTGATCGTGCGAATGAATTAGAATGGATTGTACGAATGAATTAGAATGGATACATTCGTGCGAATGAAGTAGAATGGATCGTACGAATGAATTAAAATGGATCGTACGAATGAATTAGAATGAATCGTACGATTGAATTAGAATGGATACATTCGAACGAATGAATTAGAATAGATCGTAGGAATGAATTAGAATGGATCATACGAATGAATTAGAATTCATCGTGCGAATGAATTAGAATGGATTGCACGAATGAATTAGAATGGATACATTCGAGCGAATGAAGTAGAATGGATCGTACGAATGAATTAGAATGGATCGTACGAATGAATTAGAATGAATCGTACGAATGAATTAGAATGGATACATTCGAACGAATGAATTAGAATAGATAGTAGGAATGAATTAGAATGGATCATACGAATGAATTAGAATTGATCGTGCGAATGAATTAGAATGGATTGTACGAATGAATTAGAATGGTTACATTCGTGCGAATGATGTAGAATGGATCGTACGAATGAATCAGAATGGATCGTACGAATGAATCAGAATGGATCGTACGAATGAATTAGAATGAATCGTACGAATGAATTAGAATGGAAACATTCGAACGAATGAATTAGAATAGATCGTAGGAATGAATTAGAATGGATCGTACGAATGAATTAGAATGGATCGTACGAATGAATTAGAATGAATCGTACGAATGAATTAGAATGGATACATTCGAACGAATGAATTAGAATAGATCGTAGGAATGAATTAGAATGGATCATACGAATGAATTAGAATTGATTGTGCGAATGAATTAGAATGGATTGTACGAATGAATTAGAATGGATACATTCGTGCGAATGAAGTAGAATGGATCGTACGAATGAATTAGAATGGATCGTACGAATGAATTAGAATGAATCGTACGAATGAATTAGAATGGATACATTCGAACGAATGAATTAGAATAGATCGTAGGAATGAATTAGAATGGATCATACGAATGAATTAGAATTGATCGTGCGAATGAATTAGAATGGATTGTACGAATAAATTAGAATGGATACATTCGTGCGAATGAAGTAGAATGGATCGTACGAATGAATTAGAATGGATCGTACGAATGAATTAGAATGAATCGTACGAATGAATTAGAATGGATACATTCGAACGAATGAATTAGAATAGATCGTAGGAATGAATTAGAATGGATCATACGAATGAATTAGAATTGATCGTGCGAATGAATTAGAATGGATTGCACGAATGAATTAGAATGGATACATTCGAGCGAATGAAGTAGAATGGATCGTACGAATGAATTAGAATGGATCGTAGGAATGAATTAGAATGAATCGTACGAATGAATTAGAATGGATACATTCGAACGAATGAATTAGAATAGATCGTAGGAATGAATTAGAATGGATCATACGAATGAATTAGAATTGATCGTGCGAATGAATTAGAATGGATTGTACGAATGAATTAGAATGGATACATTCGTGCGAATGAAATAGAATGGATCGTACAAATGAAATAGAATGGATCGTACGAATGAATTAGAATGAATCGTACGAATGAATTAGAATGGATACATTCGAACGAATGAATTAGAATAGATCATAGGAATGAATTAGAATGGATCATACGAATGAATTAGAATTGATCGTGCGAATGAATTAGAATGGATTGTACGAATGAATTAGAATGGATACATTCGTGCGAATGAAGTAGAATGGATCGTGCGAATGAATTAGAATGGATCGTACGAATGAATTACAATGGATACATTCGAACGAATGAATTAGAATTGATCGTAGGAATGAATTAGAATGGATCATACGAATGAATTAGAATTGATCGTGCGAATGAATTAGAATGGATTGTACGAATGAATTAGAATAGATACATTCGTGCGAATGAATTAGAATGGATCGTACGAATGAATCAGAATGGATCGTACGAATGAATTAGAATGAATCATACGATTGAATTAGAATGGAAACATTCGAACGAATGAATTAGAATAGATCGTAGGAATGAATTAGAATGGATCATACGAATGAATTAGAATTGATCGTCCGAATGAATTAGAATGGATTGTCTGAATGAATTAGAATGGATACATTCGTGCGAATGAAGTAGAATGGATCGTACGAATGAATTAGAATGGATCCTACGAATGAATTAGAATGAATCGTACGAATGAATTAGAATGGATACATTCGAACGAATGAATTAGAATAGATCGTAGGAATGAATTAGAATGGATCATACGAATGAATTAGAATTGATCGTGCGAATGAATTAGAATGGATTGCACGAATGAATTAGAATGGATACATTCGAGCGAATGAAGTAGATTGGATCGTACGAATAAATTAGAATGGATCGTACGAATGAATTAGAATGGATCGTACGAATGAATCAGAATGGATCGTACGAATGAATTAGAATGAATCGTACGAATGAATTAGAATGGAAACATTCGAACGAATGAATTAGAATAGATCGTAGGAATGAATTAGAATGGATCGTACGAATGAATTAGAATGGATCGTACGAATGAATTAGAATGAATCGTACGAATGAATTAGAAATACATTCGAACGAATGAATTAGAATAGATCGTAGGAATGAATTAGAATGGATCATACGAATGAATTAGAATGGATTGTGCGAATGAATTAGAATAGATTGTACGAATGAATTAGAATGGATACATTCGTGCGAATGAAGTAGAATGGATTGTACGAATGAATTAGAATGGATCGTACGAATGAATTAGAATGAATCGTACGAATGAATTTGAATGGATACATTCGAACGAATGAATTAGAATAGATCGTAGGAATGAATTAGAATGGATCGTACGAATGAATTAGAATTGATCGTGCGAATGAATTAGAATGGATTGTACGAATGAATTAGAATGGATACATTCGTGCGAATGAAGTAGAATGGATCGTACGAATGAATTAGAATGGATCGTACGAATGAATTAGAATGAATCGTACGAATGAATTAGAATGGATACATTCGAACGAATGAATTAGAATAGATCGTAGGAATGAATTAGAATGGATCATACGAATGAATTAGAATTGATCGTGCGAATGAATTAGAATGGATTGCACGAATGAATTAGAATGGATACATTCGAGCGAATGAAGTAGAATGGATCGTAATAATGAATTAGAATGGATCGTACGAATGAATTAGAATGAATCGTACGAATGAATTAGAATGGATACATTCGAACGAATGAATTAGAATAGATCGTAGGAATGAATTAGAATGGATCATACGAATGAATTAGAATTGATCGTGCGAATGAATTAGAATGGATTGTACGAATGAATTAGAATGGATACATTCGTGCGAATGATGTAGAATGGATCGTACGAATGAATTAGAATGGATCGTACGAATGAATTAGAATGAATCGTACGAATGAATTAGAATGGATACATTCGAACAAATGAATTAGAATAGATCGTAGGAATGAATTAGAATGGATCATACGAATGAATTAGAATTGATCGTGCGAATGAATTAGAATGGATTGTACGAATGAATTAGAATGGATACATTCGTGCGAATGAAGTAGAATGGATCGTACGAATGAATTAAAATGGATCGTACGAATGAATTAGAATGAATCGTACGATTGAATTAGAATGGATACATTCGAACGAATGAATTAGAATAGATCGTAGGAATGAATTAGAATGGATCATACGAATGAATTAGAATTCATCGTGCGAATGAATTAGAATGGATTGCACGAATGAATTAGAATGGATACATTCGAGCGAATGAAGTAGAATGGATCGTACGAATGAATTAGAATGGATCGTACGAATGAATTAGAATGAATCGTACGAATGAATTAGAATGGATACATTCGAACGAATGAATTAGAATAGATAGTAGGAATGAATTAGAATGGATCATACGAATGAATTAGAATTGATCGTGCGAATGAATTAGAATGGATTGTACGAATGAATTAGAATGGTTACATTCGTGCGAATGATGTAGAATGGATCGTACGAATGAATCAGAATGGATCGTACGAATGAATTAGAATGAATCGTACGAATGAATTAGAATGGATACATTCGAACGAATGAATTAGAATAGATCGTAGGAATGAATTAGAATGGATCATACGAATGAATTAGAATTGATCGTGCGAATGAATTAGAATGGATTGTATGAATGAATTAGAATGGATACATTCGTGCGAATGAAGTAGAATGGATCGTACGAATGAATTAGAATGGATCGTACGAATGAATTAGAATGAATCGTACGAATGAATTAGAATGGATATATTCGAACTAATGAATTAGAATAGACCGTAGGAATGAATTAGAATGGATCATACGAATGAATTAGAATTGATTGTGCGAATGAATTAGATTGGATTGTATGAAGGAATTAGAATGGATACATTCGTGCGAATGAAGTAGAATGGATCGTACGAATGAAATAGAATGGATCGTACGAATGAATTAGAATGAATCGTACGAATGAATTAGAATGGATACATTCGAACGAATGAATTAGAATAGATCATAGGAATGAATTAGAATGGATCATACGAATGAATTAGAATTGATCGTGCGAATGAATTAGAATGGATTGTACGAATGAATTAGAGTGGATACATTCGTGCGAATGAAGTAGAATGGATCGTACGAATGAATTAGAATGGATCGTACGAATGAATTAGAATGGATACATTCGAACGAATGAATTAGAATTGATCGTAGGAATGAATTAGAATGGATCGTACGAATGAATTAGAATTGATCGTGCGAATGAATTAGAATGGATTGTACGAATGAATTAGAATGGATACATTCGTGCGAATGAATTAGAATGGATCGTACAAATGAATCAGAATGGATCGTACGAATGAATTAGAATGAATCGTACGTATGAATTAGAATGGAAACATTCGAACGAATGAATTAGAATAGATCGTAGGAATGAATTAGAATGGATCATACGAATGAATTAGAATTGATCGTGCGAATGAATTAGAATGGATTGTCTGAATGAATTAGAATGGATACATTCGTACGAATGAAGTAGAATGGATCGTACGAATGAATTAGAATGGATCGTACGAATGAATTAGAATGGATACATTCGAATGAATGAATTAGAATAGATCGTTGGAATGACTTAGAATGGATCATACGAATGAATTAGAATTGATCGTGCGAATGAATTAGAATGGATTGCATGAATGAATTAGAATGGATACATTCTAGCGAATGAAGTAGAATGGATCGTACGAATGAATTAGAATGGATCGTACGAATGAATTAGAATGGATACATTCGAACGAATGAATTAGAATAAATCATAGGAATGAATTAGAATGGATCATACGAATGAATTAGAATTGATCGTGCGAATGAATTAGAATCGATTGTACGAATGAATTAGAATGGATACATTCGTGCGAATGAAGTAGAATGGATCGTACGAATGAATTAGAATGGATCGTACGAATGAATTAGAATGAATCGTACGAATGAATTAGAATGGATACATTCGAACGAATGAATTAGAATAGATCGTAGGAATGAATTAGAATGGATCATACGAATGAATTAGGATTGATCGTGCGAATGAATTAGAATGAATTGTACGAATGAATTAGAATGGATACATTCGTGCGAATGAAGTAGAATGGATCGTACGAATGAATTTGAATGGATCGTACGAATGAATTAGAATGAATCGTACGAATGAATTAGAATGGATACATTCGAACGAATGAATTAGAATAGATCGTAGGAATGAATTAGATTGGATCATACGAATGAATTAGAACTGATCGTGCGAATGAATTAGAATGGATTGCACGAATGAATTAGAATGGATACATTCGAGCGAATGAAGTAGAATGGATCGTACGAATGAATTAGAATGGATCGTACGAATGAATTAGAATGAATCGTACGAATGAATTAGAATGGATCGTACGAATGAATCAGAATGGATCGTACGAATGAATTAGAATGAATCGTACGAATGAATTAGAATGGAAACATTCGAACGAATGAATTAGAATAGATCGTAGGAATGAATTAGAATGGATCGTACGAATGAATTAGAATGGATCGTACGAATGAATTAGAATGAATCGTACGAATGAATTAGAATGGATACATTCGAACGAATAAATTATAATAGATCGTAGGAATGAATTAGAATGGATCATACGAATGAATTAGAATTGATCGTGCGAATAAATTAAAATGGATTGTACGAATGAATTAGAATGGATACATTCGTGCGAATGAAGTAGAATGGATCGTACGAATGAATTAGAATGGATCGTACGAATGAATTAGAATGAATCGTACGAATGAATTAGAATGGATACATTCGAACGAATGAATTAGAATAGATCGTAGGAATGAATTAGAATGGATCATACGAATGAATTAGAATTGATCGTGCGAATGAATTAGAATGGATTGTACGAATGAATTAGAATGGATACATTCGTGCGAATGAAGTAGAATGGATCGTACGAATGAATTAGAATGAATCGTACGATTGAATTAGAATGGATACATTCGAACGAATGAATTAAAATAGATCGTAGGAATGAATTAGAATGGATCATACGAATGAATTAGAATTGATCATGCGAATGAATTAGAATGGATTGCACGAATGAATTAGAATGGATACATTCGAGCAAATGAAGTAGAATGAATCGTACGAATGAATTAGAATGGATCGTACGAATGAATTAGAATGAATCGTACGAATGAATTAGAATGGATACATTCGAACGAATGAATTAGAATAGATAGTAGGAATGAATTAGAATGGATCATACGAATGAATTAGAATTGATCGTGCGAATGAATTAGAATGGATTGTACGAATGAATTAGAATGGATACATTCGTGCGAATGATGTAGAATGGATCGTACGAATGAATCAGAATGGATCGTACGAATGAATTTGAATGAGTCGTACGAATGAATTAGAATGGATACATTCGAACGAATGAATTAGAATAGATCGTAGGAATGAATTAGAATGGATCATACGAATGAATTAGAATTGATCGTGGGAATGAATTAGAATGGATTGTACGAATGAATTAGAATGGATACATTCGTGCGAATGAAGTAGAATGGATCGTACGAATGAATTAGAATGGATCGTACGAATGAATTAGAATGAATCGTACGAATGAATTAGAATGGATATATTCGAACTAATGAATTAGAATAGATCATCGGAATGAATTAGAATGGATCATACGAATGAATTAGAATTGATCGTGCGAATGAATTAGAATGGATTGTATGATGGAATTAGAATGGATACATTCGTGCGAATGAAGTAGAATGGATCGTACGAATGAAATAGAATGGATCGTACGAATGAATTAGAATGAATCGTACGAATGAATTAGAATGGATACATTCGAACGAATGAATTAGAATAGATCATAGGAATGAATTAGAATGGATCATACGAATGAATTAGAATTGATCGTGCGAATGAATTAGATTGGATTGTACGAATGAATTAGAATGGATACATTCGTGCGAATGAAGTAGAATGGATCGTACGAATGAATTAGAATGGATCGTACGAATGAATTAGAATGGATACATTCGAACGAATGAATTAGAATTGATCGTAGGAATGAATTAGAATGGATCGTACGAATGAATTAGAATTGATCGTGCGAATGAATTAGAATGGATTGTACGAATGAATTAGAATGGATACATTCGTGCGAATGAATTAGAATAGATCGTACGAATGAATCAGAATGGATCGTACGAATGAATTAGAATGAATCGTACGATTGAATTAGAATGGAAACATTCGAACGAATGAATTAGAATAGATCGTAGGAATGAATTAGAATGGATCATACGAATAAATTAGAATTGATCGTGCGAATGAATTAGAATGGATTGTCTGAATGAATTAGAATGGATACATTCGTGCGAATGAAGTAGAATGGATCGTATGAATGAATTAGAATGGATCGTACGAATGAATTAGAATGAATCGTACGAATGAATTAGAATGGATACATTCGAACGAATGAATTAGAATAGATCGTAGGAATGAATTAGAATGGATCATACGAATGAATTAGAATTGATCGTGCGAATGAATTAGAATGGATTGCACGAATGAATTAGAATGGATACATTCGAGCGAATGAAGTAGAATGGATCGTACGAATAAATTAGAATGGATCGTACGAATGAATTAGAATGAATCGTACGAATGAATTAGAATGGATCGTACGAATGAATCAGAATAGATCGTACGAATGAATCAGAATGAATCGTACGAATGAATTAGAATGGAAACATTTGAACGAATGAATTAGAATAGATCGTAGGAATGAATTAGAATCGATCATACGAATGAATTAGAATGGATCGTACGAATGAATTAGAATGAATCGTACGAATGAATTAGAATGGATACATACGAACGAATGAATTAGAATAGATCGTAGGAATGAATTAGAATGGATCATACGAATGAATTAGAATTGATTGTGCGAATGAATTAGAATGGATTGTACGAATGAATTAGAATGGATACATTCGTGCGAATGAAGTAGAATGGATCGTATGAATGAATTAGAATGGATCGTACGAATGAATTAGAATGAATCGTACGAATGAATTAGAATGGATACATTCGAACGAATGAATTAGAATAGATCGTATGAATGAATTAGAATGGATCATACGAATGAATTAGAATTGATCGTGCGAATGAATTAGAATGGATTGTACGAATGAATTAGAATGGATACATTCGTGCGAATGAAGTAGAATGGATCGTACGAATGAATTAGAATGGATCGTACGAATGAATTAGAATGAATCGTACGAATGAATTAGAATGGATACATTCGAACGAATGAATTAGAATAGATCGTAGGAATGAATTAGAATGGATCATACGAATGAATTAGAATTGATCGTGCGAATGAATTAGAATGGATTGCACGAATGAATTAGAATGGATACATTCGAGCGAATGAAGTAGAATGGATCGTACGAATGAATTAGAATGGATCGTACGAATGAATTAGAATGAATCATACGAATGAATTAGAATGGATACATTCGAACGAATGAATTAGAATAGATCGTAGGAATGAACTAGAATGGATCATACGAATGAATTAGCATTGATCGTGCGAATGAATTAGAATGGATTGTGTTGGGGGTAGACAGAAACCACATATCTTGGGTAGCATTGCAAACGCATCTGAGATAAGAGTTCTCGAGGGAGCCCGTCCAAAAAGCTCGCCCTCCCAGCCCATCAGGAGCTCGCCCCCCCCACAGGGAGCTGGATGGACACCTTGTATCTGAGTGCAGCTCGCCTCTCCCAACCCCTCAGGAGCTCGCCCCACAGGGAGCTGGATGGACACCTTGTATCTGAGTGCAGCTCACAGGAGTTCGCTCCCCCGTGCTCACCAAATCACCTTGACAGGGAGCGAGATCCACATTAGGCTGAAAGGGCCCAGGCCAAGAGCACCCTTAAGAGCTCGCCTGAGCTCGATGGAGCTCGCCTGAGATCGCCCAGAAGCTCGCTCAGGAGCTCGCCTGAGCTCGATGGAGCTCGCCTGAGATCGCCCAGAAGCTCGCTCAGGAGCTCGCCTGAGCTCGATGGAGCTCGCCCGAGATCGCCCAGAAGCTCGCTCAGGAGCTCGCCCCGTAGTTCGCCAAGCTCACCCAGGAGCTCGCCTAAGCTCGCTCAGGAGCTCGCCCCGGAGTTCGCCAAGCCCGCGCGAGAACTCGCTGGCAGTGATAGCGGGAGTTAGACCGTCATGCATAACGAAGACACCGGCATCGCGAACGCCCCTAGCTCGCGCAGGAGCTCGCCCCTAGCTCGCTCAGGAGCTCGCCCAAGCTCGCCAGAATTCCCCAGTTTATCGAGGAGGTTGCTCCCGCGAGGTCCGACTCTTGATAGATGTGGAAGAGAAGGCGGAGCAATAGAGGGCGAGCTCACCTTAGCTCCCCGGTCGGAGGTCGCCCACAATGTATGAGAGGATGCCAGGTGTCAAAACCCCACGGAAGCTACGTGGACAAACGTGGTCCACGGAAGCTCGCTCGAATCAGTTCGAGACCTCCTAGACTTGAACATTCCAGAATAGCCACCTGGCCACGACAAGAAAGATTCCCTCCCCCACTCAAACCGCCTGGCAGGCCTGACGACAGAATGTCAGGGCGCGAGTACCAAGGACTGTCAGACCCACACGAGCCAGAACGTGGGGGATCTAGAAGGCGCCGGAAGAATCTCCACGTGTCGGGCCACGGTAGGCCGCCGATTGCTATAAATGCTCACCCCCAGGCTCCATAGTACAGGTTCGAAATCCCTTTTCCTTCCTCTTTGGTCCATTACAGCTCGTCGTTGTGCCACTGTGACTGACTTGAGTGTCGGAGGGTCTGCGCTCCTAAGGGAGCCAGCCGTTCTCACGTTCTCTTTTCTTTGTCTTGCAGGCAGCCCGCACGGACCAGCGAAAAATCCCCCGAACATTTGGCGCCGTCTGTGGGATTTCGACTGGTTCCGGTGAGAGCGCCCACGACCACACGGTTATTCGCCGACGACCCTCGTGACCCCAAAGATGGCTCCGGCGACAAGGGGGCGTAGGCGGGCGAGGGCCCGTATGGGGTCTGTGCACAGCGAACCCCCCGCTGAGACTCCCCAGCCCTTTGTCCCGCTCAGTGACCAGCTCCTGTTGGAGATGTTGGCCACCCAGCGGGCGATGATGGAGGAGTTGACGCACTTGCGTCAGGCTCCGGCGGCTAGCCGGCGGTCAGGACCTTCGAGGCCCGCGTCCCCCGCGCGACCTCCCGTCTCGTCGCGTCTGCCCACGACCGTCCCAGCACGGCGAACTTCCCGACCGGAACCCCCGGTTGAGAGGACGGCCGTGCGTGGAGCGAAGGAGACCCCGCTCACAAGGTTACAGAAGCTGGTAACCCAGCGGTCCAGCAACCAGGCGACCTCGCGCGCGACCATCCCTCGCCGACGTAGCCGGAGCGTCGACTCTGACGGATCGGAGGCGAGGTCTCAAGAGAGGGATCGCGACCCGCGCCATCCGCGACGAGGGAAAGAGCCCGCGGTGACTCTACCTTCCGAACCTCGAGAGGTGACGGCCTCCCACAGACCAACCGCCTCGCTGAAGGGATCCGCGCACGAGCAGCCAGGAGGCCGCCGATTGGTGGCTCCCGAGGGTCGCCGTGGGGTGGATCCGACCCTTCCTAGAGGGAGTGCGCACGAGCGCCTAGGACCTGCGCAGCCGCCTTTGGGATTTCTCCCCGGGCACTGGCAGCGACCTAGTGCGCCAGTGGATTTACTGGAGGACCTCGCCGCCCACGGAGGAAGCTCGCCTTTCACCAGCGAGGTCCATCAAGGGGGTTTTCCGCACCACTGGACCCCCCCGAAGTTTGTATTGTTCGACGGATCGCAAGATCCCGTCGACCATCTCTTGGCCTACAGGAAACTTCTATTTTTCCGGGACCAGGACCATGTCTTGTGTCGCGCGTTTCCAAGCAGTCTGACCGGATCGGCATTGAATTGGTTCCACAAGCTGCCGTCCGGCGTGATCCCTAACTTTCCAACTCTCTCTAGGCTATTCCTGGAGCAGTATCGCTGCAACAGGCAGCCCCCGAAGAGGATCGAATCTCTGTTTACTCTGGCCATGGGAGCTCGCGAAACGCTCCGATGCTTCGCAACGCGATTCCGAAGCGCTTACCTCGCTCTGGAAGACGCGGCGGGCCAGGATCGTACCGCGGTGAGTGCCTTCAGAAGCGCCCTCCCCGAGGGGGGCAAGCTTCATGACGCTCTAGTGATCAAGGACCCTCGCACGATGGTTGAACTATTTGCCCTGGTCCAGCAACACATCAAGCTCGAAGACGCTGTGCTAGACCGAAAGGGAAAGGCAGTCGAGCAGCGACCTCCTCCGGCCCCGCGACCGCTCGTCGTCAAGGCCGTGGAGAGAAGGGAGGTGCCCCTGGCGGTGGCTTTGCCTGGACCGCCCGCTGTTCCTGCTGAACAGCCCGCTGAAGCCCCCACGGCTGTCGCTGGAAGGCCGGCGAACTGGCGCCTGCCTCCAGGACTCGGGGAGCGGGATTTCACCGTGCTGACCCACTCGCCGGGGCAAATCTTCCATCAGATTCGGAATGAGCCTTTCTTCCAGTACCCGCCACCCCTACAGGTCGGAGAACCTGGCTCGACCGACAACTCGCGGCGGTGCGCTTTTCATCGAAGCCCGGGGCATCACACTAATAGA
The DNA here is from genome assembly GCA_947650365.1 of Chamaelirium japonicum. NCBI lineage: Eukaryota > Viridiplantae > Streptophyta > Magnoliopsida > Liliales > Melanthiaceae > Chamaelirium > Chamaelirium japonicum. Next base: position 586,801 of record CANTAL010000154.1, read on the forward strand.
TGCCGGGCTCTGAAAAACCACCTGGAGGATTTGGTCACCTTGGGACACTTGAGCCAGTTCATCTCGCTCCCGAAGAGGTTCGAGGTGATTCCAGAGCGAGCGCCTCGGGAGGGATATCGCCCAGGACTCGCGGAGCCCGCCTTACCTCCTCCTCCCCCGGAAGGACCGGCGATCTGCCATACCATTAGCGGGCGGCTGTGCGGCCCGAGATCCAGTAATGAAGCCCGCCGACGAGTCAGGGAGATGGAGCGGGCACAAAAGGTATTTTCCGTCTCGCTAACTCCTACTTTACTTCAAGCACCAAGGGTGGAAGCCCGCGATTTTCTCTGGTTTTCGGAAGATGACATGACTGGGGTCGTTACGCCCCACAATGACCCCCTTGTCATACGCCTGATGATGGCTAACATCGAGGTGAGGCGAGCTCTGGTTGATCCGGGGAGCGCCGTGGACATCCTTTTTCTGTCGGCCTACCTGCGAATGGGGTTGAGACTCGCCGACCTGTCTCCCTCGACGAGCTCCCTCAGTGGGTTCACCGGAGAGGTCGCCAGAGTGGCAGGGGAGATAACCCTTACGGTGACCGCTGGCCCGGAGGCTCGCCAAGTCCGCTTCGCGGTAGTGGATGGAAGTTCCACATTTAACGCCATCCTTGGGCGGCCTTGGCTAAGGCAAATGAATGCGGTAGCTTCACCCAACCATCAGGCCCTCAAATTCCCGACCGCGAGCGGGGTCGTAGTAATTCGGGGTGATCAGGTAGCCGCTACCCGATGCGAGCAGGATGTCCTTCACCTCAGGGACATGGAGGTCGCCGAGGCCAAGAGGCCCGCACCCTCCTAGCAATTACCGCCCGCTACGAGCGAGCTATTGGGGAGCCCGCTAGAGGCCTCCTCGCTTAAGTCCCCTACTCCACCCCCGGGTGGGAGCGGTGTGGACCTTAAGTTGGAGGAGGGAGGTCGCCCGACAACCCCCAAGAGAGGAAGTTTTCCAATTGCCGAACCACTTCAAGAGGTCGACATTGGCGGCAAGGAAGGGCCAAGAGTTGTTAGCCTCGGGACCTCGCTAACCAAGGGCGAGGTCCTGGCCATAACCAACTAGCTCAGGGAATACCGTGACGTATTCGCTTGGAGCTTCGCGGACATGCCAGGGATTGACCCGGAGGTCGCCTGTCATCGTCTGCACACCATGAAGGAGTTCCCGCCGGTCAAGCAGAAAGCTCGGCACATACCTGCTGCAAAGTCCATTGCAGTGGCGGCAGAGATAGACAAGCTGGAGCGAGCCGGCTTCATCCGCGAGGCGCACTTCCCCGAGTGGATCTCCAATATCGTGGCGGTGCCAAAGAAGAGCGGAGCGGTCAGGGTGTGCATCGACTTCTCCGACCTCAATAAGGCATGCCCGAAGGATGGATTTCCTCTTCCGAGAATAGGCGCACTGGTCGACGCAGCTGTCGGGTTCCAGGCCCTGTCCTTCATGGATGGATATTCTGGGTATAACCAGATACCTCTCCACGCCGACGATCAGGAGAAGACCGCCTTCTACTCCGGAGCGGGCTACCAGAAGTTGTACTGCTATCGAGTGATGCCGTTCGGACTTAAGAACGCTGGAGCGACCTACCAAAGGCTAGTCACTCAGATGTTCAAAGATCAGATCGGCAGAAACGTCGAAGTTTATGTAGACGACCTCCTGGTGAAGAGTCGGGAGAGGGAGGGGCATGTTGCCGATCTCCGCGAAACCTTCGAGGTACTGAGAAAGTACCAAATGAGGCTAAACCCGGCGAAGTGCGCATTCGGGGTGACGTCGGGGAAATTCCTCGGGTACCTAGTCACCCACAGGGGGATCGAGGCCGACCCTGGGCAAATCCGAGCACTTGTCGAGATGCCCGCGCCGAGGACCCGGCAGGAAGTCCAGAGGCTGAGCGGGCGAATCGCCGCGCTCAATCGGTTCATCTCCAAATCCTCAGACAACTGCCGACCTCTTTTCGAGCTGCTACGAAAAGGAGCAAGCATTTGTTGGGATGAGAAGTGCGAGCACGCCTTCCAAAAGATCAAGGACTACCTGGCGAGCCCACCGATCTTAGCGGCACCCAAAGAGGGCGCCGAACTCGGCGTGTACCTTGCGGTCACTGAGAATGCGGTGAGCGGGGTCCTGGTTGTGGAAGAAGCGAAGGTGGAGCGGCCTGTCTACTTTGTAAGCCACACGATGCTTCCCGCCGAGCTCCGGTATCGACCAATCGAGAAGGTCGCATTGGCCTTGGTCCTTACCGCGAGAAAGCTCCACCCCTACTTCTCGGCGCACCCTGTCAGGGTCATCACAGAGCACCCTCTAAAGAGCGCGCTCTCCAGGCCCTCAGTAGCCGGCAGGCTCTACCGTTGGTCCGCCGAGCTCGCCGCCTATGGCTTGGAGTATGTCCCTCGAGTTGCGGTCAAAGGACAGGCGCTCGCCGATTTCTTGGCGGACTTCCCCATAGAAGAACCGGTCCAGTACCGGGAGGATGAGCCAACTGAGGCACACCCTGGGAAGGCGAGGTTCTTGGACAAACAAGGCGAGCATCCTCCAACTAAGCGTTCAGAGGAGGCAGGCTGGGAATTATTCGTCGATGGATCCTCCAACACTTTGGGGGCTGGGATCGGGGTCGCACTGATATCCCAGTCGGTACTTCTGGAGAAGTCAGTCCGACTGGATTTCGCCGCTACCAACAATGAGGCGGAATATGAGGCGCTGCTGGCCGGCCTGGAACTCGCCAAAGAGGTAGGCGCCGAACGCCTGAAGGTCTTTAGCGATTCCCAGCTAATTGTTTGCCAAGTCAATGGGGAGTACGCCTCTAGGGACGCACGAATGGCGGGCTACGTGGATCTGGTGAAGCACAAGGCCGCGGAGTTCGAAAAGATCTCCTTCGAGCAAATTCCGCGAGCCGATAATAGGCGAGCTGATGCTTTGGCAAACGCCGCCTCTTTGCTGGGAACATCAGAGGCTCGCCAGATTCTCATCGAAGTCCAAAATCAGTCTCGGCTCCAACTGATGGAGCCCGCTGTTAACCAAGTCTCCGCCAACGTACCACTCAGCGGGTGGACCGCCCCCATTTTTCGCTTTCTCCAGAAGGGCGAGCTACCAGAGGATAGAGAGGAAGCCCGGCGAGTGGAGAAATGCGCTGGGCGCTATCTCATTCGCTGGGATCGCCTTTTTCGAAGATCCTTTGGCGGGCCAAGTCTCCGTTGCGTCGAGAGTCCGGAAACCGAAGAAGTTCTAAAGTGCATTCACTCTGGCGAGCTGGGAAACCACGCTGGTGGGCGGTCTCTTGCTGTGAAAGTACGAAGGCAAGGATACTGGTGGCCCACTCTGGAGCAAGACGCTTTGAAGGTCGCCCAGAGGTGCATCCAGTGCCAGAAGCACGCCACCACGAACCATATGCCCGCAGAAGAACTGCATCCTCTGGCGAGCCCCTGGCCTTTCCAGCAATGGGGGTTGGACATTGTGGGACCTTTCCCTGTGTCAGCCCGGCAAAAGAAATTCATCCTAGTAGCTACGGACTACTTCACCAAATGGGTGGAAGCGGTCCCGCTGTGGGGGAAAATCTTCGTGCCGACCCGAAGACTCTCGCAGCACCAGTCAATTGAATGTTCGTGTTGACGTCGAAGATCGTTGGTCGATCTGTTGATCGAAGTTGAAGCTTTTGATTTGTAAACAGAGAGATGCAATCAGAGAGAGTTTGACACGAGAAGTGATCTCGGAGTTCAGCCGAAGCCTACGTCTCCGTGCTATAGGGTGCAACCCGAATTCACTAACACTTATATTGAAGTGATCTCGACAGGCCGAGTATCACTGTAAACACTGATCTTTCTAAAAGAAGATCAAAGGGAGATGGTAGATCGGAAGTGTGAAATCCCAGAGCTCTGGTTCTGAAAGTCAGATCTTAGAGTGGAAAGCAGATTTGTGGATCTGGATTTCGATCCTTTTACATTCGAAGGCACTGCTATTTATAGGCATTTCGGGTGGCGAATGGCGGTTTCTACTGCAGTATCTGGGGATCCTCCAGGTAAAGTTGCGAGCCCTGCGGTTGTCTTCGGGGGCCCACCAGGCAAGGCCGATGGGTCCCGTTGTAGTCCTCGTGGGCCCACCAGGTAGGGCCGGTGGGTCCCGCTGTAGTCCTCGTGGGCTCACCAGGCAGGGCCGGTGGGTCCCGCTGTAGTCCTCGTGGGCCCACCAGGTAGGGCCGGTGGGTCCCGCTGTAGTTCTCGTGGGCTCACCGGGCAGGGCTGGTGGGTCCCACTGTAGTCCTCGTGGGCCCACCAGGCAGGGCTGGTGGGTCCCGTGGTAGTCCTCGTGGGCCCACCAGGCAGGGCTGGTGGGTCCCGTGGTAGATTTATGCCAAAATTTGCACCCACAGTTACCCCCTCCAAGTTAGCTAGAGTGCATTCTAGCTGGCTTGGACTTTGGTGCAAAAAATAGCAACTTCCTGTTTAGAAAAACGGACACGAAGAAACTTGCCGCATGTTAGAGAAAAAAGTGACTGATCGGTCAATTTGGACCGATCGGTCAAATTTGACCGATCGGTCAAATTTTGACCGATCGGTCAAATTTTGACCGATCGGTCAAAATTCAACCGGTCAAGAATCGGGTGATCGGTCAAAAAACAGGGTTTTTTGACCGATCCAGTAGTATTTTTGACCGATCAGCTGAAATTTGGCCGATCGGTTAAATTTTGACCGATCGGTCACTTTTGACCGATCGGTCAAATTTTGACCGATCGGGCAAAATTCAACCGGTCAAGAATCGAGTGATCGGTCAAAAAATAGGGTTTTTTGACCGATCCAGTAGTATTTTTGACCGATCAGCTGAAATTTGGCCGATCGGTTAAATTTTGACCGATCGGTCACTTTTGTCCGATCGGTCAAATTTTGACCGATCGGGCAAAATTCAACCGGTCAAGAATCGAGTGATCGGTCAAAAAACAGGGTTTTTTGACCGATCCAGTAGAAATTTGACCGATCAGATAACTTTCGCCGATCGGACATGTTTGTCCGATCGGTGAAAAATATCCGGTCAAGGTTCGAGTGATCGGCAAAAAACCTTGGTTTTTTGCCAGATCCAGTAGAAATTTGACCGATCAGATAACTTTCGCCGATCGGACATGTTTGTCCGATCGGTGAAAAATATCCGGTCAAGGTTCGAGTGATCGGCAAAAAACCTTGGTTTTTTGCCAGATCCAGTAGAATTTTGACCGATTAGATAACTTTCGCCGATCGGACATGTTTGTCCGATCGGTGAAAAATATCCGGTCAAGGTTCGAGTGATCGGCAAAAAAACCTTGGTTTTTTGCCAGATCCAGTAGAAATTTGACCGATCAGATAACTTTCGCCAATCGGACATGTTTGTCCGATCGGTGAAAAATATCCGGTCAAGGTTCGAGTGATCGGCAAAAAACCTTGGTTTTTTGCCAGATCCAGTAGAATTTTGACCGATCAGATAACTTTCGCCGATCGGACATGTTTGTCCGATCGGTGAAAAATATCCGGTCAAGGTTCGAGTGATCGGCAAAAAACCTTGGTTTTTTGCCAGATCTAGTAGAAATTTGACCGATCAGATAACTTTCGCCGATCGGACATGTTTGTCCGATCGGTGAAAAATATCCGGTCAAGGTTCGAATGATCGGCAAAAAACCTTGGTTTTTTGCCAGATCCAGTTGAAATTTGACCGATCAGATAACTTTCGCCGATCGGACATGTTTGTCCGATCGGTGAAAAAATATCCGGTCAAGGTTCGAATGATCGGCAAAAAACCTTGGTTTTTTGCCAGATCCAGTTGAAATTTGACCGATCAGATAACTTTCGCCGATCGGACATGTTTGTCCGATCGGTGAAAAATATCCGGTCAAGGTTCGAGTGATCGGCAAAAAACCTTGGTTTTTTGCCAGATCCAGTAGAAATTTGACCGATCAGATAACTTTCGCCGATCGGACATGTTTGTCCGATCGGTGAAAAATATCCGATCAAGGTTCGAATGATCGGCAAAAAACCTTGGTTTTTTGCCAGATCCAGTTGAAATTTGACCGATCAGATAACTTTCGCCGATCGGACATATTTGTCCGATCGGTGAAGAAATATCCGGTCAAGGTAAAGTTCGAACCTGCCCTTCAGAGAAAGTTTGCTGCTTTGTTCTTCGATATTTTGGCAGAGTTTTGAACATTGATGGAGCTTGATTCTTCTTGTTTTGAATCCTTGATTGGCTTGATGGTTGCTTTGAACCGGCGGTCCGGTTTACCTAGACCGGTGGCTTGATTAGACCGTTGGTTCATGCGGACCGGTGGGTCCGACGTTTCGCCTGGTCGCGACTGTCCGCCTGGTTTTGCGCTTGCTACGGATGGATGCCACGTGTACCTACAAAAACACGCGATTTGATATGGTGAAGACACGTGTCTTCTCGATTTGCGCACCTGTTTTACCCTGGGTACAAAAAGCTTTCACCGGCTGTCATTTTGCCTCACGCTTCCAAAATTTTTCGAAGTCCAGACTCTTGCTCTCTTGATTTCTGCTCTCTGTTCTCTGCGCTTGTCTGATCGGTGAAATGGCTTCCTCGGGCAGTTCGAAGAAGTCCGGTACGACTCCCTCGAAGAGAAAGGGAAAGGAAATCGTCGAGGTCCAATCTCCTCCGAGGGGCCGTGGCAAAGGCAAGGCTGCTCTCGCTGAACTTGGCCAGCTTGGCAAAAGGCACCAAGGGGTTGGGTTTGCTTCGGCGCCATCAAGGCCAGAGTTCATCCCCAAGGTGAAGTTTGTTCTGGGCCCTCTCATGCCCCTGACAGAGGAGACGGAGTACATGTATAATGTAGGTAGCGAGCTCACGGATACGAAGAGAAAGAAGTGGCAAGCATTGCTCTCTTTCTTCACAGAAGGGAAGGGGGCGCAGCCTTCGCTCCCCAGCATTCAGACTGCATTCGGCATCGACAAGAAGACAGTCTTCACCAATTTTGCTAGCAAAGAGCAGGTCATGGGAACTATAGTGACCGTTGGCCAACTCAACTGCGGTCTACGTCTGCCTCTGCCACCCTTCGCTGCCAGATTGCTGAATACTTCTGGCCTTTGCCCGGGGCAGGTCACTGGGAACGCATGGCGAATCATTTACGCCTTCTGCCGAGTGGAGTCAGATTTTCAAGAGGACTTGAGGGCCTGCTACTCCAGTATCCCGGTAGGAGAACCTGCCCGGATCGAGCTTGGATATTTCTTCTTTCACTATCGATGGAGCTACAGGAAGGACAGCCCTTTCTATAATTTGACTGGAATATCTCCACTGCGCCCACTCACCGATACAGTCCCTTCGGACAAATTGTATACTGACTGGCCAATCTCTGTCTCCGGCGCGTGGACATCCATGTCAGTGCCAGACACCCCCCGAGACAGCGTACACGACGCAGTTAAGATGTACAGCGCTGGAGGCATCTTCGCCTGGAGTTCTGAGAGGGCGGGAGCCATAGATAATTTGTTCCTCGAGCTGACCTGTGGAACCAGGTCGTGGAAACAGTTTTCTAACTGTCCTGTGAGATATGGCAAGGCCAATCTCCTCCACAGATCGAAGGACAGGTATGAGGACAACGAAGTCCTATACTCTGATTATGAAGAGGATCCCAGCTCGGGCAAGATCATCCGGAAGATTAGGGTCGAGAAGAAAATCTACAACGTGAGGCGCCGATTGCCCACTATGGATGAGAAGTTGGTTATCCAAAGAGGCCCCGCGAAGAAGAAGCGAAAAACACTCGTCAAGCCTAAGGAAGATGAAGAAGAAGAAAAGAAGAAGAACGAAGAGGAAGAAGAAAGGAAGAAAAATGAAGAAGAAGAAGAGACAGAGAATATCAGCCACGACATCAGTGGCAATGATGAAGACGAGGACGGGGACGGCGAGGATGATACGTCTACTACCTCCTCCAATGGGGATGGTGAGAATGAAAACGGGGGTGGTGAGGAAGAAATTCCTCCCACCCCCACTGGTGGTGCAACAGGGGAGGATTCGATTCCAATTCCCATTGACGAGGTCAAAGCCCGTCAAATGGAAGAAGTGCTTGACATGGAAGGTGATGGCCCAAAAGCGGTTCCCACCTACAAGTTCGACGAATTGAAGAAGCCGATGCGCTTCAAGATAAAGCTGTCGAAGAGTGCTGGGGTTGGAAGCAACCCCACGCCTCTGGATCAAATCCCCCCCGACGCTCCTCGCATTGAGGGAGCAACAACGAGTGGGGGTGTAGAGGTTGAGCAACCCCCTCCCCCCTCTCACTCTCTGCTCAACGAGGTGGAGGCCATGCTGGCCGGGCTTATCCAGCCAGGCGGGTCGCAAGAAGAGAGAGCCTCACCTCCCAGGAATGCTTCCCCCCCTGCTAATTTGGAGAGGGGAAGTCGAGTGGGGGATGGGGCTCCTCAACCTCAACCAGCGCCAACCCCGACTCAGGAGAAATCGACTCCTAAGAGTGGCTCTGATCGTCGGAAAGGCAAAGAGCCGAAGGTCGAAACATCAGGTAATTGAACTTAACTTGTTTTGAATGTCTTGTTTCTGAAGTTCGAAAATAATCTAACACTTTGATTCCCTTTGATTGCAGGTACGCCTGTTGGATTGACTCCGACAATAAAAAACTTGGGTGAAGTTGATATCAACCGCCCCACTGCTGCGATCAGAAAACTCATCAACCTTCCGAGTGCCACTTTGGATGAAGCTTTTGATAGAATTAACCTGTTGGTAGGTACATCTGCTTGATCGATCATTTGAATCTTATCTTTCTTCAGAATAATTCAACTCTTTTGTTCTTTTGCAGAACTCAGCACTTATGAATGTTGCAACCAAACTCTCTTTGAGGGCGGGAGCAAAAGAAGCTGTGGCTGAAATAAATAAGTTGACCGCGGAGAGAGATGAGCTAAGAGATCTCCTGACTTCGAAGAAAGCTTCTCTCAAAACCAAGATTAAGGAACTTCGGGAGGGAAAGCTGGAGATCAAAGGGCTGAAGGATCGATGTGAGGCACAGAGTCACGAACTCGAATCTCTGAAGACTCGACTCTCAAAGGTTGAGGATGTGTCCTGTGGCCGTACCATCGAGATCCAAGAGCTGAAGCAACAACTTGCTACCCAGCACGCTGCCTTTGCTGCCAGAGAAGAGACTTCGAAGAAGGCACTGGAGCACGCGTTGTCTGAGTGCAAGGTTTACAAGGAGACAGCAGAGAAGGCGGCAGAAGCGCTCAGGACTCATGTAGCTAGCGTCCGATCCTCCAAGGCATCAGTGGCGAGTAAAGCTCGTCCTGGATCCGAAGGGGAGAAGTCGCATGCGAAGAGTGTGGCCAAGCCCTGAGACTTTTCTTCTTCTTTGTTGTTGTACTTGTAAATTTTTGAAATGTAACAGCTCCTTGTATCTGACATATTTTGATGATAATAGAAGACATCTTTTTTGTATTTGAAACTTGCACTTCTTTTGAGTTGAATGTCTTTGAATGTTGAATTCTGGAATGCTATTTGACATGATTGAGTATACATACATTTGAATGTAAATTGAATACGCGTATACTTGAATGTAAGGGGTTGAGTCGCTACTCAATCACCCAAACTTTGTAACTTTGAAAATTGAATTTGAATTCGAATAACATTTGAATGTAAGGGGTCGAGTCGCAACTCAAACTCCCAAACCTGTTAGACGATATCGAATTGATTGAAATTGGATATTGAATTTCGAAGGTCAGTTTAACATTCGCTAGTAAGGGGTCGAGTCGCAACTCTAACACCCAAACATGTTAAGACCTGGTAACTTGAAAATGGTCAGTTTTTAACATTTGCTAGTAAGGGGTTGGGTCGCAACCCTAACACCCAAACTTGTTAAAAGACCTGGTAATTTGAATATGGATAACTTGTAATTGCTTCAGAACTTGGATTGAAAATCAGAACACTTGTACACTTGAACATTTGAAAGAGAGCTTTATTCATCACAGAATTTACATTATGGATAGAACAACTTGAGGTGTCTAGAATTCCAAGCTCGAGGCAATCTATCTCCTTCTGGTGTGATCAGTCTGTAAGAACCTTTGCCTCCAACTGACTCAATGATATATGGACCTTCCCAGTTGGGAGCAAGCTTTCCACTGCTGTGTTCTTTGGTATTGTAGAAAACTGCTCTGAGAACTAAACTACCCACTGGGAATTGTCTCTTGTGGACTTTCTTGTCATAGGCTCTTTTGATCTTCTGTTGATATTTTGCCACACGAAGTGATGCTAGATCTCGTAGTTCTTCAGAGAAGTCTAGATCATTGATCCGAAGTTCTTCATTGACTCCTTCTTCAACAGCTTTAGTCTTCAAAGTACTTGATATGTTTTCTGCTGGGAGTACTGCCTCTGATCCATATGTTAGGCGAAAAGGCGAGAACCCAGTTGATCTTCTCGGAGTTGTGCGATACCCCCAAAGAACTTCAGGTAGGACTTGCTCCCACAATCCTTTCTTATCATTGAGTTTCTTCTTGAGTATACCAAGAATAGCTCTGTTGGAGGCTTCTGCTTGGCCATTGCATTGAGGATATCTTGGAGTTGAATAGAATAGCTTAATACCATGGTTCAGACAGAACTCTCGAAACTTGTCGGAGTCAAACTGAGCTCCATTGTCTGCAACGAGAACTTGAGGTGTACCAAATCTTGAGAAGATGTTGTGCCGAATGAATTTGATCACTTCGTTATCAGTCTCTCGGAAGAGGGGCACAGCTTCAACCCATTTGGTGAAGTAATCTGTGGCCAGCAGTAGGTACTTCTTCTTGCTTGGAGTTGGAGGGAAAGGACCCAAGAAGTCTAAACCCCATTGATGGAAGGGCCAGGGACTTGATAATTGATGGAGTTCATCTGCAGGGAGATGAATAGCTCGAGCGTGCCGTTGACAAGGTTCGCACCTTTGAATGACTTGTTGAGCATCCCTTGCCATTGTTGGCCAGTAGTACCCTTGTAGCTTCGTCTTGGCTTCAAGGGATCTTCCTCCCGAATGATTTCCACAAGCTCCGGAGTGGATATCAATCAGGATTGCCTGTGCTTGTTCAGGACCAAGGCACTTGAGTAACATCCCGTTGTGAGATTTGAAATATAAATCTTCACCTTGTAAAGTGTAGCAAGGGAGCTTCCTTTGGAGCTTTCGGGCTTGATTTGGATCTTCTGGCATTTTGCCATGTTTGAAGAAGTCAAGAATTTGTCGTCTCCAATCTTCAAGCTGATCTCCACCCCCAGATCCTTCAGTAGTGGTAAGAATCTGTTGATCGGGGATGGTTTTGGGCACTTCTTGATAATCAATTTGTATTTGCCTTCCTCCGAGTGAGTCTCCAAGAACTGAGGCAGCATTAGCTAAGGCGTCTGCTTCTCGGTTCTCTGCTCTGGGGATTTGAATGAATTCAGCGCTAGTAAAACGTTGTTGAAGACGTCGTACTAAGGCCAAGTAGAGTTGCATTCTTTCTTCTCGAGCTGTGTACTCTCCATTGATTTGCCTTATGATCAATTGGGAGTCGCTGTATATGATGATTTGATCTACCCCCAGAGATTCTGCCATTTCGAGTCCGGAAATGAGTGCTTCATATTCAGCTTCGTTGTTGGTGGCATTAAACCCAAGGAGAGTGGCCTTCTGGAGATGATCAAGTTCGGGGGATATTAAGACTATCCCAGTTCCCGAACCGATCGAACTTGATGCTCCATCAGTATATAGCTTCCAAGGAGGAGTTGCAGCAATAACTTCAAGACTTAGATCAATTTTCATTGTAGGATTGATCGGAGGCTTATCCTCATCTTCCAAGCGCATATCGACATCTTCTTCCCAAGTGATGGGGTCTTCAACTGGAAAGTCAGCTAGAAAATCAGCAATTGCTTGACCTTTGATAGAAGTGCGAGATTCGAATTGAATCCCCAGAGCACTCATTTCGATCACCCATTTGGTCATTCGACCAGCTCGACCAGCTTTGTCAATGATATCTTTGAGTGAGTGTTCTGAAATGACAGTAATCTGGTGGGAGACGAAGTACGGTTGAAGACGACGCGATGCAGTGAGCAAGGCCAATATGACCTTCTCAGTTTTTGAGTAGCGAGTCTCAGCCGGAAGAAGAGTGTGGCTGATGTAGTAGACTGGATGTTCGATGCCTTCTCTTCTACTGACTAAGACCGCGCTGATTGCTTGATCGGTCACGGCAAGGTAGAGCCACAAGTCTTCTTTTGGAAGTGGAGCAGTCAGGATAGGAGCTTGCACCAGATATTTCTTGATGCTTTGAAATGCCTCTTCACAGATTGGATTCCAGCCAGATGTATCCGCCTTTCGTAGTTTGTCGAAGAGTGGCTTGCACTTGTCTGAAGATTTTGAAATGAATCGATTGAGTGCTGCTAACCTTCCAGTGAGACGTTGAACTTCTTTTCGGTTTGTAGGTGAAGGCATATCGATGATGGCTCGAATTTGATCAGGATTGGCTTCAATACCTCTCCTGGTCACAAGATGACCCAGGAATTTGCCAGATTGAACTCCGAAGGCGCACTTGGCTGGATTGAGCTTCATTCGATACTTTCGAAGGACTTGGAAGGTTTCAGCCAGGTCAGATAGATGTTTGCTCCGAACGGAACTCTTGGTAAGGAGATCATCGACATAGACTTCGACGTTGCGACCGATCTGATCTTCGAACATTTTGGTGACTAGCCTTTGATAGGTGGAACCAGCATTTTTGAGGCCGAATGGCATGACATTGTAGCAATAAAGGCCTCGGCTAGTCACAAAACATGTCTTCTCTTGATCATCAGCGTGGAGTGGAATTTGATTGTATCCAGAATACCCATCCATGAAAGACAACAGCTCGTGGCCAGCAGTGGCGTCGACGAGTCTATCTATCCTTGGCATGGGAAAAGGATCTTTGGGGCAAGCCTTGTTGAGATTGGTAAAGTCGATGCAGACTCTGACTTTCCCATTCTTCTTTGGAACAGCCACTATGTTAGAGATCCAAGTTGGATACTCTACTTCTCGGATGAATCCGGCTGCGAGTAGCTTGGTAATTTCTTCTTGAACAGCAACTTGGAGCTCTGGTCGAATGGTGCGAGGCTTTTGCTTGACGGGCTTCACCTCTTCTTTGATCGCAAGTCGGTGACAAGCGTCATCTGGATTGATCCCAGGCATGTCTTCGAAGCACCATGCGAAGACGTCGATATTGGACTGGAGGAAGGATACCATGTCTTGCGCTTCTGCGTCGC